>VDFB02270651.1:577804291-578084929 GCA_007258455.2 Sequoia sempervirens | reverse complement strand
ACACACTTTGCAACATTCTACAACACCTTGGGCGCATTTGAGGCTAGGAAAGGAATAACGCCTAGCATCTACCTTGTATTCACCATGCCATTGAGGAATTTTCAGCACTTTTCACCTCATTTACCAGCTCCATTTACTTTCTACACCTCAACTTGGGCGCATTTCTATGTAGGTGATGGATGACTCTTCGTATTCCACCTTTTGTCCTCACATGCATGTACTTGGGCGCATTTCAGCCATGTAGGAGGATGAAAACGTTTTGACTTGTTGACTTTTTCTATCCTTTTGGGCGCATTTCACCCCAGCTGCAGGATGGGCGCATTTGGAGGGGTGAGGAGGACAAGTTTAAGACTTAGAAAAATTTCCAGCTCTCATGCTTCAAGTTGGGCGCATTTTGGTCTTGCTGGTGGATGAAACTCATTGACCACTTTGACTTCTTTGTCCTTGGGCGCATTTCACTAGTGGAGGAGGATAAAGTTTATACTTAGAACTTTTTTTTTTATGCTATCAACCTCCCTTGGGCGCATTTTGGCATAGCAACAGGATGAAAATCATTGACCTGTTTGACTTTCTTAAGATGGGCGCATTTGAGGCCTCTAGGAGGATGAACTTCATACTTAGAAAATTTTTGAATGCTGCTGGCTTGCATGTGGGCGCATTTTCCACGTGATGAAGGATGAAATGCATTTTCTTGACTTCCGGCCTGATGAGGGCGCATTTTGCCCCTGGAGAAGGACGAGCTTGACTCTTAGAAAATTTTCATGCCTCCTCACTAGCTGGGCGCATTTTGCCATAGCTGCAGGATTGAAGTTCCAGACTTAGAACTTTTTCAACATGAGAGCTTGAGCTGGGCGCATTTTGCCATGGTGGAGGATGAGAATCTTTTGACTTGTTGACCTTTTCTCTCCTTTTGGGCGCATTTCACCCCAGCTGCAGGATGGGCGCATTTGGAGGGGTGAGGAGGACAAGTTTAAGACTTAGAAAAATTTCCAGCTCTCATGCCTCAAGTTGGGCGCATTTTGGCCTGGCTACTGGATAAAAATCATTGACTTCTCTTTGACTTTTGTACCTTGGGCGCATTTTTCCCCCTGAGCAGGATGAACGCCATACTTTGAAATTTTATGCCTCTTCATCAATCTGGGCGCATTTTGCCAGGCCTGCTGGACGAAACTCCAGACTTAGACAAATTTTTATCATTTTTCGCCAGCTCACGTGCCCTGCTATTTATAGTAAGTCCTCTTGATTTTGCGCTTCTGAAGCTCGGATCAACTTGAAATTTTGAACGTAGCATCCTCATAACCTCATTGTCCTGTCAACACTGCCATCTTTAAAGTGACCTACTATTTTAGCGCTGTTTTATCGCGGTGGCTTACTATAAATAAAGTAATTTCGTGTTTTGATAGCTCCATGCTCGTCCGAGGTTAAAGAATTCCCGAGATAAGTGGCTCCTCACCGCGATGGCCTTATAACGACAACGTATGCGAGTTGATTTACTATTTACAGCATGTTTCCAATTTGACTTACTATAAATAGTAAGTGCTCCGTTGACACGAAATTTCACCCGGTGAGATAAGCGAAGAAGCGGTACGTCATGATGGTTTACCGGGATTTTGAAGATTTTGACTTTTGATGCCTATATTTAGGCTCGAAGGCTGGAAACCCTAATTCACATTGCATCGCATTATCAAAAGATCTGTTTGCCTTCATTTCTGCGTTCGCTAGCGATCGGCTTGTGAATCTGAGCTAATGGAAGGACCTGCTAAAATAGCAAGGATTCATGCCCGGCGGAGGTGAGAATCCTTGTTTGCATGTCACACACCATCGCGTGGAATCTCGAAAACCCACCAGAATCACGGAGCATGCAAAGAAAAGCTCGACATGCAAAGCGCAAAATAAGCGCCGGAAGATCGCGAAGTGTCGTTTAAATGCTTGCATGTTATATCGTCGCGAAGGTCTCGAAAACCCAGAAGGAATATGCAGACATGCAAAGAAAAACTCTGCATCTGCACCCTGAAATTTGCCCCGGAGCAGGACTGCTAAAAATAGTAAGTTGTCGATTTTCGCTCCGATTTCGCTCAAATTTTGCACGTGAGCAGTCTGATATACTCTGAATGCAGTGTGATGATCGGAATCTCAAAATGTTGACAAATTGCCCTGAATTTCACACTTACTAAAAATAGTAAGTACCTTGGAATTTGATGAAACTTGGCTGGAAACCTGCTGGATGTCTGCTGACAACAACGTTAAGTTCAATTTTCAATTTTCTCACTTTATCTGACCTTGAATTGACCAGGAACGATGAAACCCTAATTTTCAGACTTGGCCAGAATTTTTGCATTTTAAGCTCAACGGCAGAGGAATCCCGGGAAGTAGACCATCAGAAAAGAGACAGACAGAGAGAGAGAGACCAAAAACCAAAGCCAAAACGACCAGAATGGAGCAAAAATTAGGGGTCCCGATTTGAATGGGGCGATGTGTGAAAAAGGTCACAACAATAATGAATTATTATTTAATTTAAAAAAGGGCTTTTGGAGGAAGGGGAAATTATTATTTTATTTCCTCCATAATGTTATGAACTGATTTTTGAGGTTAGATATATGATATTTGCTTTGCATCTGAGAGAACTTGTGTTCATCTTTGTTTTTCTTGAGGATGAAAACCTTCTTGAAAATACTGGGTTTGGGAATGAAAACCCCCCTTGTTAAAACCCCCTTTGTTGGTCTTGGTGGTTTCATACAAGAGCCACAATTGTACCTGCAAGTGAGGACTTTCAGTTTATTGCAAAATGGAGGCTTTTGATGTATTCCAAATTTATATATTTTGGATTGCTAATATTATGTCTATGAGTATTTAGTTTTGGGGAGTTTTTGAGGTGTCATGAAGGAGGTTGTACACTCCTATACTGGTTGTACCTCTCTATATAGGCCATACCAATTGAGGAGCATAATATCAAGGTGAAGTTTTGCATTAGTTCCCGTTACTTGATTTTTTATGGAAAATCAAAACAAAAAAGAAAAGGAAAATATTTTCTGCAAAATCAACAAAGCATTACAAAGTCAAAGGCAAGGGAAGAAAGTCAAAGTCAAGGGATAAGGATTGAAAAATATCTTATCCACAAAGGATAAGGATTGAAAAATATCTTATCCACAGAGGATAAGGATGACAACTCATAGGAAAAATATCTAAAGTCAACATGACTTTTTGATTTTAGGCTCTAAAAAATCTATAAATAAGAGGCCTATGTTTGTTGCAAAGCATGGAAAAAATTTATTGTGACAAAGTGACATTCAGTCCTTTAATTTTTCATTCAAAATCAGGTCTTTACTTCTGTAATTTTCTTCATTTATTGCATCTTCAAGCTTATTTCACTTTGAAATAATGGTTGATTGTATGCTTGTGATTTAATGTTTTACTGTTTTTCTAGAAAACAATCGTTGTAGCAGCCTTCAGTGACTCAAAGATCAGCATTTTGCCTCTATTTGTTTCAATTTTCTCAGTGTATGAAAGATAAGTGGATATTATTGTGAGCCCTATGACTCCTTGATTGTTGTTGTTCTAAGTTTACCTCCAAATTACTGTTGCAAATTACTGTGTGAAGCTTTAGATTGAGATTCATAGGTTGTGTTGTTGAAACGAAGTAGAAATCTGTTATATTTGGTGTATCACCTTCATTTTCTGTTTTAGTTTTAGATTATTAGATCTTTCTCATCTCTTTTCCCAGCAAGGTTCTTTAGCTAGAGTTAGTTGTTAGGTGATTTACCAAGGGGAATCCGCCCTTTAATTGGAGGTTGACCTCGAGTTTCGTGAGTCCCACAACTCGAAAGGTCATCCCATGTTTCACAAGATAGCTAGATTCAAGATTTAGCAGGGTGCATTCCGGGTGATAACAGTTTTTGGCATGCCCAATGGGATAGTTCAAAGACTTATACATTTTCAAGCTGAGAAAGTGGTACTATTTTCAGTGAGTGCAGACTTGAAGAGGCAAGTTTACAAAAGTACTGTTGATGTGATTTTTATGACCGCACCAATCAGCAGAACAAAATAGTCCGAAGGCTACTCCGTTCTCTCTTGATCAAAGTATTCCGTGCACTAAGATTGCAAGAAAGTTCGCACGTTCAACTCCAAGGTTCCGAAATACTTAGAATACCCTCAGTTGGTTTGATGTGAATTGCTGTTTTCACGAGGGGACTTACACAATTGTTCAAGATTCTTGCAGTTAACAGCAGATGGATGATTTGAAGGGGATTTTGCGTGTATGATTTGGAAATAAGGTATGTATTCCTAAAGCTAACCAGGAATGTGTGGAAAGTAAATGAGTGTAGGGCCTAAGAAACTTATATTCTATTCTAAATGCAGGATATGTGGAGCTCAATTTCGGCAAACTTCAACCGAATTTCACCTAGCCTCACGTCGGACAGCTTCAGCAAAATTAGTGCAATCTTCAAAGCGATAGCAAAAGATGTTCAGATTACAATTTAGCATACATACACCATCAGAACGATGCATATAAGTATACAAATCACAATCGAAGTTAAACTCAAGATAATCTCCAGTGGACCACGCAAGGCGAACTTGTCATCAACAAGCTGCTAGTGGTATGGAATGAAATGAAGCTACCTCAATAAAATACCACACATCAAAGTAAACTACTTGCATGAGATGAAAATTATGCTACTTGGATCCGAAAGGAAGAAGAGACCTTGCTAGCTATCCATGACAAAGATGAATTCCACCATCAATGAAAAGATCTATTATCATGAAAGTGTTACACAACAATCTCCACAAAAGTTTTCAAAGGGAAAACTTTCTTTCTTCTCCACACTATACTAAGCTATCAAACAAAATGTCTACTATTCTCTACTCTCCAAATCTAATGCTAGTCTGATGTCTAATTCTAATTTCTAATGTTGTACAAATGAGGGGGACTCCCCCTTTTATAGGTAGCCCAGTCCAATGGACGGCTAAGATTACAATCAAAAGAGTGGCTAAGATTAAGCCACCTTAGCCCTAACCCTAAAAACTGCCAGAATGGGGAGTGGTGCAATAAATGAGCAAAGATTCCCACTCACTCCCAAAATAGTAAAGGCAATTAATGCCCACAAATCAGTCTTCTAGAAGATCATTGTCCAGTAGTGCATTCCCATTCTCCTTCTCTCTGGCTGCAAACTCAACGAACATGCCAAGCACAGCCTCAACCTCCTGAACTGAAATGGGTGGAATGCACTCAAGCTGGAACTCCAATACTGTAACAGACTGCTCATGCCTTGCACAAGATTTTCTCCAAGCAACTAAGGAATCCTGCGTGCTCTGGATCAAGGTGGAGAAAGTAGAAGTGTTCTTGAAATCATCTTGTACGAAGGTCTTCACCTTTGAAAAGAAAGGCACTAGCCTACCCCTCAAATTATCAACATTCACCTCATTTGGGTTCAACCGCCTAACAAATATGGCCTCGAAAGTATTCTGAACTCCATCAATGATATTGACCATAGCCTTCCATACCCTGGTTGAATCTACCTGTGCTGCGTCGAAGAAACCACGTCCCGTGATTGCTGAAGAATACCATCTAGAAAAGTCGTACCTGTCATTCTCTTGAATGACCCCTCCATCAATCAGCAATCACAAAGGAACATGCCTCAATGCCTCAAGACGCTGAATTACTTTGCTCTGATAAACAGAAGCATCACCCCAAGCTTGATCAACTGCCTCTATTCGTGCCAAAATACTAGAAGCCTGCTGAAAAGCAAAAGCAAGGTCCTCCATAAACTTTTCTGTCTCAGCACGAACTCCCGTGACCCACTTGTCGCCTCCTGTGCCATCTTCCTAAATCCAACAAGCCACTGATTGACTCTCTAGGTATCTCTGCTGGAGGTCTATCACTGGAATCTCCTGCCCACGAGAACGAGACAACTGCTGCACATATCCAATTAAAGCCTTATGCTCCCGTTTCAACTTCTTGTACTTTCCTTCCTTCTTGAATAACCTGTCCTTGAGGGCGTGATAGGAGTTATCACATTCCTCTACAATCTGTGCACCTGTGGGGCGTTCTAACTCCAAAATTGTAACCACGTAGTTTTCTGGCAGTGCTTCATTTCGGTCACAATCAACCTGTGGCACAGCTACGTGAAGGGTGTGGGAACCATCCTCATCAGTTGATATCTTCAAAAACTTTCGTACTCTCTTCTTCTGTGGAGGTGCACTGATCCTGTTCAAGAACTCTTCCATTTCAACTGCTGGATCAATTTCTTTGTTGGGGCTCATTCTCATCCTATCCCTGAGCCAATTAGGCACTGTATACTGGATATCAAATGGCTGCTACTCTCATGCCTCTACTTCTCGAACTTGTTCAACTTCTATATCATTCCGGCAAGGTTCATCATCTTCAAGTGGCTGAGTATCTCCTGAAACTATATCATCATCATCCTCCATAGCCGCCTCTAACTCTTGTTGAAACTGAGGGTCAGTAGTAGTCCCCTCATCATCCTGCTGATCAACTCTACTGGGTGCGTTGACGCTCTGGCCAACTGATTCTCTCCATGGTGGCTAATTATTCTCCTATACTGCTTGCACTTGATTCAATCTATTCCTCTGATCAGCAAACAAAGAAACCTCCTGTATACTTGGAGAACGTGTCTCCAATGGCGTGGGCGATTCAACTACAACTCTTGGAGGTTCTGGTTGAATAGGCTCCTGCCGAACTGGCTCCTTCCTTCTGGATTCTGGACCTCGTGTGATTTGTTTCTTCCTACCGGTGGTGGGTGTCCTGTGACCTCCCATCAAATTGTAAATCAAAGCAATTGACCTACTCTTCAACCTGTTCACCCACCTGTCAACCCATGCTCTAGTAAATGTCAAGATCGGAATAGAAAGTGTGTCCAAGTGAGCAACCTCTGGTTCTGACCAATCCGGGAGTGGAAGCGGAGTATCTCTCACTGATGCATAATCTGGATGGACAACGTCCATATCCTCATTCACCTGGTCTGGAACCGGAACAACTTCACACTCCCTAATCATGTTAAATGGCAACCGAGAGAACATTCTTTTCATGACTTCAACCTCATCTGATGCATTAGCCCAATAATCCTCAATATTTGCCTTGTGTTTAAACTCCTCTGACAGTACCCATTTGATGTTATTATGATGATCATAGTGCTGTCGGCTGGTGTGATATGAAAAGTGATAAAATTGAAGCTCACTCTCAGCTTCTCTAGCTACCTGTAATGAAGGACACACTTCATCTGAATTGCCCATGACAATCGAGAAGTCCACACCTCCCTTCTTCTTCTTCTGAATCTTATCATAGGCAACCAATTGCCTAGATATCTCTAACATCAATATTCTGTTGGTTGGGTACTTAGGCAGCCTATATGGATAAGATGAAAAACCTTGCAGCCTTATGTAAGAAAACTTCGGAAATTGTATAAACCAGCACCCATACCTTTCAATCAACTCTTGGGCCTCTCTTGAGATTTTGTGATGTATCTGCTCCTGAAGCAATCTTGTGATATGCATGGTGAAGGCGTCATTGACACGCTTGTAATGAGTGGTACTAGCCAAGTGTAACTGTGGACAAGCCTCATGAATTTTAAACTGGTGAGAGCCACAACCAACAGGCTCCTTGTAAGAAATCCCTCTGTACCTCGTCATACGAGCCAGCATGTAGATGATGTAAGAGCTCATATAAAACGTCTTTGTTCTTCTCAAGCTCAGGAGCTGCTCGTGCAAATTGTCACTGATCATTGCAGCCCAGTTGACGTAGTCTTTTCCTTCCAGCACGAGGTTGATGTAATAGAACATCCAGGGCTCGAAAATGAATGACTGTGGGCAGCCTCCAACTCGACTCAGCATCATAATGAGATCACAGTACTCCTGCTTCAAGTCATCTGCTATAATTTGCCTCGGCAACTTTGTACGAGAAGGCTTGGGATTGCTCATCCAGTGAGTGTTGATCGTCTCCGTGCATCTCTCGAATGCAGAAGCATACATTCGCTCAGCTTGCTCTCTGGATTTGTAAACCATATTCCTGTGCACCGGAATCCCGAAAGCTTCACCAATGGCAGCAGGAGTGAGGTTGGCGAGCACTTGCCCATCTGGTGACATGATTGACCTGTGATCCTTCTCGTAGCAATTGGCGCACTCCATCATTAGCTCCGAACACTGAATGGCTGGCGGGAAACCAGCAGCTGCGTATAACCCACTTCGAACAATATTGTGCGAAGTGTTCGGGTCGATGACTACCAATCCCCAGCATTCTGTTCTTGAAAGTTTCTAGGTTGACGGAGCCCAAGTTGGTTATCTGTCAGCTTGCCCAACTTCGAAATGAATTTTGACTCTGGCATAAATGTCTTGCTCAGCGTCTTTATAACTGCTTGCCTGGATGCACCATTGTTGTCTTTGCCAGTCGCCCTTGCCTCGGCCATCTACAGGACAATAAACATTCATCAGCAATTTAACTTAGAAAAATAAATAAAATACTTTGCAGGGCTGCCAGTCGACTTCAAGAAGTTGCAATGTTATTTCTCGTTCGCAAACCTCAACTTCTTCAACAAATTCGAGCTTCAATACTTAGAAAAATTTCTAAGTAAGCTTTAACTTCAGCAACTTAGCAACTTCAAGCTTTAATAAAATCGCCCACTTCACTCTTGTAATCAGCAACTTGATAAAATCGTCCACTTCAAATTTTCAAAACTCAGCAACTAGACCTCAATTCGCACTTTCACACTTTCAGCAAATTAGCAAGTGCGCACTTCCAGCTTCAGCAATGTGATCACTCCAAGCTTCAGCAATACTCTTCTTCAAATTGAAATTTTTCACTTGTATTGGCAATTTCAAAAATCAAGCTTCACCCTTAGAGCAAGTTCGAACTTCAGCAAATTCCTCTTTGAAATTCGAATTTCTTCAGCAATCATTCACTTCATATTTGAACTTCAGCAACAAACCCAAGTCGTCCTTCTCAGCTTCAAATCGAATCTCAGCAACACTTCAGCCTTAGCAAAAATTTCGAACTCCTCAAGCTTCAGTTCTCAGCAACCTTCAGTCTTCAGCAAAATTTCGAACTCCCAAGCCTCAGCAATACTCGGCAACATCAAACTTAGAGCAAATCGAATTCTTCAGCTGTGAAAATCAAGTGAGAAACTTCTCAATTTTATAGCCAAAATTGAATTCTAGAAAGAGCCAATTATAGCCAGTGCATTAAATTTCCACTACTCCACTTCAAGAATTTGAATTTTCCCTCTTTGGTATTTCCGACACTTGTCCGAGAATCTCAACCTTCCAGAAGTTCAACTTTGACTGGCATCTTTTGAATTCACTTTCGAAATTTTTTAATTTAAACCCATCAATTTAACAATTTCTATTCGCCAGCCGAAGTTCTGTCTTGCAAATTTTAAATTTTAATCGCCTCTGACACTCTAGAAAATTCACCAGTGAAGAATTCAATCAAAAATATCTAGGCAATTCACTTCAAATTCATTGTCTGGAGAAATTCATCTTGAAAACACATTTCATTCACTTTGCCTTAGAAAATTTTAGAATTTTCCCTTAGGAAAATTCACAATTCGAGCACCGATTTAAATTCTTCATGTTGAGGGCTTTGGCGAAGTGCGGAAGACATAGAAATCCAATCCTCATCATAGACGCCCAGTACCCAGAAGAAAATTTTCTCTGAAACGCGATGAATCCATAGGTACACAACGAACGGGTTCATTTAATTTTTTAAATTTTGAACCTTAGAAAAATATTATTCCACCAATTTAAACTCGTTCTTCATCTGTGATCATCCTGTGTTGCTCTGACTTGAGAAATTTTTAAATTCATCCTGCAATGCTTCATCTTCTGACTTCATCTCTGAAAACTTGCTCGTGCTTCAAGAAGAAAAATTCATCACCTTGAGCTCTAGGCGTATTTTCTAAGGAAGAAAGTACTTTGCCTTAGAGAAAATTTTAAATCATCTTGAAAAACTTTTTGAAAATTTCGCCTTGGAAAATCTTATATTCAACTTTGATCACCTTGCCTGTGAGAAAAAATTATTTCACTTAGAAGATCTTCCTGCAAGCACATCATACTTTACTTCCATCATCTTCAACGCCTTGGGAAAAATTTTGTTGTTTTGCAACTCCAACACCTAGCAACTTTGTTTTATTCATCACCTTGCATTTTATTCCACACTTGAAAAAAAATATTTTCACTTGAAGCTCCAACGCCTTAGCAATATTCATCAACACCATCTTGTATTTTATTTCACCACCCTAGGCGCATAGCATACCTGAAGAATAATAAAACCACGCCTAGCATTTTATTCACCCTTGACAATATTTTTTTAACACCTTGGCACTTACCACCTTGGGCGCATCTAACACTTGAAAAAGAATATTGCCCACGCCTAGCATTTACCTTGTCTTCACCACACCTTGGAGTATTTTATTCACCCTTGACAATATTTTTTTAACACCTTGGCACTTACCACCTTGGGCGCATCTAACACTCGAAAAAGAATATTGCCCACGCCTAGCATTTACCTTGTCTTCACCACGCCTTGGAGTATTTTATTCACCCTTTACCTTTTTCACCACCCTATGTTCACTTTTACTCTCTTCAACTTGGGCGCATTTAGGCATGTATGAAGGATACTCTTCAACTTCCCGTTTTTGTCTTCACTTGACCTCATTTGGGCACATTTCCACAGAGGTGAAGGATGAAAATTGTTGACTTGTTGACTTCTTTGAACTTGGGCGCATTTGAGAGGGAGAGGAGGATGAAGTCTTTTCCAACGCCATCTTGTGACCCTTCCCTTGTTTCGGGCGCATTTGGCCATGGGAGAAGGATAAAACATATTGACCACTTTGACTTACTTCTTTTTGGGCGCATTTAGGGGGTGGTGGAGGACGAGTTCTACACTTAGAAAATTTTCTTGCTATCAACTCTCAAGGTGGGCGCATTTTGCTATGTGTGCAGGACGAACTTCTTTGACTTTCTTTGACTTTCCAAGCATGGGCGCATTTTGCTATAGGAGGCGGATCTTATACTTAGAATTTTTTATGCTTTCACCTTGAGTTAGGCGCATTTTGCCATGGCTGCAGGATGAAACACCTGAGTTAGAAATTTTTTTGGCATATGGTGCTTGAGGGCGCATTTTCAGGTAGCTGCAAGATGAAGTCCAATACTTAGCCATTTTTCCTGACCTCTGCCAGCCTCTTCATGTCCTGCTATTTATAGTAAGTCTCCTGATTCTTGCATCTCTGAAGCTCAAAACGATTTGAAATTTCAAACCCTCCATCCTCACGACCTTGTTACCCCGTTGACACTGCTATCTTTAGTTGGCCTGCTATTTTTAGCCCATTTCTGAAGGTGATTTGCTATTAATAGTAACTGCTTGCTTTTGATAGCTCCACTGCTCTGATTGACTTGAAATTTGAATGACATGCTCCTCACCACGTGACCTGCCTGCTGACATCGGTGCATGCAATTGATTTGCTATTTTTAGCCTATTTCCAAAATGACTTACTATAAATAGTAAGTGCTCTGTTTGACTTCAAATTTTACCAGCAGATAGCTTGAAGGATGCTGATTGTGGTGGTTTACACTTGTTTTCGAAAATTCTGACTTTTTACCCTTCTTTTCAGGACCTGAAGCTGGAAACCCTAATTTACTCTGCATGCGTATCAAATGATCTCTGTTTGTCCTCGTTCCTATTGCATTGCGATCAGCTCGTGATTCTGAAGTGCTAGGAAGTGGCTGCCAGGACGCACCTGCTAAAAATAGTAAGTTCCTTACTGAGTGATTATCTCCATTTGCATGTCACATCACTGCGTAGCTCTCGAAAAAACCACAAGGAATATGCCAACATGCAAAGAAAACCCGGACATGCAAACCCTAAAAATAGCCTCGGAAGGCTGAACTCTGAAAGTTGTCGTCTCGTTTTGCATGTTATACCATCGCGAAGGTCTCGAAAAACCCAGAAGGAATATCCAGACATACATTGAAAAATTCTGCATATAGGCCCTGAAATTGGCCTGGAAGCTGGACTGCTCAAAATAGAAAGTTGCCTGTTTCAGCTCAAATTTTGCACACGAGCAACTTGATGTGCTTTGAATGCAGTGTGACTGTCGGAATTTCAAAAATGCTGACGGATTGCTTGTAATTGCACACTTACTAAAAATAGTAAGTACTTCAGAATCTGATGAAAATTTGCCGAGAGCCTGTTGGAAGCATACTAACATCAATGTTAAGCTCTGTTTTCAATTTATTCACCCTACTCGACCTCAGATTGACCAGAAAGATGAAACCCTCATTTTCAGACTTGGCCAAAATCACACTTAAGCTCAATGACAGGCACAATCCTCGAAAGGCAGACATCAAAAAAGAGACAGAGAGAGAGGGAGAGAGAAAAACCCAAGCCAAAAGACCAGAATGGAGCAAAATTTAGGGGGTCCCCATTTTGAATGGGGCGATGTATGAAAAGGTCACAACAAGTACCTGGTGACTCCACTGACTTTTGGTTGCAGATTAGAGTTTTCATCATATGCCAAGAGTGCAAACAAGGGCTTCTACCAAAGGTAGAAAGTTTCAATTTGTTGAGTTATCAGGTATTTCTTCTAGATTCTAGAAGTAGAAAATCAATATTGCCTAGATCTCTTATAAAAAATAAAGTTGAAGCAACTCTAAGAGCCTAATCTACTCCTTTTGGTAGATTTCCTCAAGCTCAAGTAAAATTTCATATTCCTAGAATGGCTAGGCAGCAGACTTTTTCTACTTTTGATGGAGGAAACCCTCTTATTTTGACCCAACATGATACTATACCAGTCTCAACTTTGAAAACTTTACCATATTTTATAGGTGATAAGGTAACTACATCTTTAGAGCATATTCAAGATATTGCTAATGTTTGTTCTTATCATCATGTCACTCAAGATAATGTTGTTGTGAGGCTTTTAAGATCTTCTTTCAGGGGAAAAGCAAGTGAATGGTACAAAGGGTTACCGCATGCTTCAATCTAGAATTGGGATGTACTGGGAGAAGCATTTTACAAAGAGTTTGATGACAAGAGCGATCATTTCTCTCTCATGGAGCAGTTGTCTACGATCAAGAGAGCTCCTCACGAGTTCTTAATAGATTTCAATCGAAGGTTTCAAAAGACATGGGATAGGATCCCAGCTTTGGTACAACCTACTCCTAATACTGCTTTTTGAAATATCCTACCCCTTGTTGAGATATTCACTACTCTGAAAATCTGCCTATGATTGCTAATGTTTTCAAGTTGTTTTGTCTTGTTTGAATTTGATGAAGATTTTGCTAGGTAAATGCATAAAATAAACATGTACAAATGTCAGTTGCAAAATAATGATAAACTATTGCAAATTAATCAACTGTTGAAGCCATAGTTTACATACTCAGAATCGGAGAGTACTCGGCAAGCCCAAAAATTTTGACTCGGGAAAAACTCGGCAAATACTTAGCAAATACTCGGCAAATACTCGGCAAATGTGTGTAGATATTTATGTATGTGTATACTCAGGACTACATTGTGCACACATACATATCTATAAACATACACAGGATGCCAAGTTTGCATGCATATACACACACAAACATGCCAAGTTTGTGGGTTTTTTACGAGCTACTGGCGATCACTAGATAATTTGATGGGAGAAAATCCATCTGCATACTGCCCACGAGTAAAAGTAGAAATTACTCGGCATGCAAATTTTTTGGAGATTACTCGGCTACTCGGAGAGTAATCGGAGAGTATGTAATCTATGGTTGAAGCAAACCCTTAATATATTTATATTCAAATTTGATTAATAATTGCTATGCAAATTCAGTGTATTCAAATCAGATTTTTACACAATGCTTGAGAAATCAACTAATCGCTTTCATATCAGATTTAACTTTGAATGCCTTTTCAATTAACTCATACCCAAATAGCCATAGAGACATTTATTGCAGATCTGGAAATGATTACCAGCAGCTTGGTAAACCCTTGATGTGAACGCCCAGCTTGAATGAGTGTATTCTCCACCACCAAATTGCATCCAATATATTCCCTTAGACTGGCCACCCGCAATGGAGGTGAGAAAGAGCAAGAAGCTTAGGCGTTTCAGCCTAAGGATAGAACACCACCCCCTTGAATTATACGGCCTGGCTGAGGTCTTAATAGTATGGTCTTGTATTCCCATGTGGCAATGTAGAATGAATGATAACCAGCAATTAAAGCCTTCTAAGTATTGACTCTTTCAATAATCTGAAACTTCTTCTTAATGCCTTGAATTTTCTGAAGATCAATCCTCCAATGAGCTCAATGAAACTTCTGAAATAAAGCCTCTTGTTGTTGCAAACCTTAGATGCTATTTCACACCCATAGTAAGCAAGAATCCAAGAGAAACTACATTCTGAAAGACCAATTGCAGCAGCAAAGCTTTTGTGCTTCACACAAACCAAAGCCTGCAAAAATCAAAAGTGTTGAATGATATCATTTGCTTTTTTACAATGCTTTTCATACTTCCTTGAAAAAGCACGACTTCCAATGTGCTTTTTAAGCATTAAAATATATTATAATATTTGCTTTTGATCTGACTTTATTAAGTCTCATTAAATAGGCACTCAAACCAAGGCACTTTATAATTTGACTTATATCCTTAAATGGCCCCATTAATATAAAGTCAAATAATTTATTATGATATGCACTTAAAATAATTAATTATTATTAAAGTCTTACTTTAACAATAATTAAAATAACATAACTCCCTCAACAATCATTATTTGTTGATTCCGTCAATGCCAAGAGGCAATCCACTAAAACCACTGCTCACCCGGATGTCTTTCCAAAAATAGTAAGGTTGGCCTCTATCATTCAACTAACTTACTATAAATAGTAAGTGCATCAAAATGGAGCCAGAAACCTTTGAATAACATCGCCTTTGAATAGGCCAAGGGTCTGGAGAGATTAACATTGCAAACTGCAACCTGAAGAGCAAAATAACTCCAACATAGGACCCTCTAAACATCATTAGTAGCCTACGAGGACCTGATAATAGGCTAATCCTCCAACTCTGATGCTCCCCAAAAAAGGGGACATTACACTTTTCTACATTATTTACGCTCTTTGAACAATGATATTGCTTTGTTGATACAATCTATGGGTGGGAGAGTATTACCTAATGCTTATGATTTGGCTATACAAGCTGAAAATAGTCTAATCCAAGCTGGAAAAATAGCTCCTAGGCCTCCCATGCCATTATTCCCTGAAATTTCAACAGCTCACCCAAGTATAACTCCTATTCCTACAAGCGTTGTTCCAACAACTCCTCTTGCTATACCTTCTAGTGAACTCCAAGTAGTAAAGTCTTTGCTTCAGAGCTTTAGCAATGAGTTAGTGACCCTAAAAAGACACTAAATGCAGCAAAACAAACCATATCAGCAGCAAAATCCTTCATATCAGCCACAAAATAGGGCATATCAGCCTTCATATCAGCAAAATAGGTCGCCATATCCAGCAAATGCACAAGGCCAAGGACAGTTAAGCTATGCTAGGCCTTTTAATACAGTAAATCCCAATGCTGTTAGCATCTCCAAAGCTATTGTTCCTGCACAAAACAATCTAGTACAAGAGCAAGAATGGCAGGAGGGAAACTATGGTCCAGCTCTCACAGTGCAGGATGTACCTACCAGTTCAGGACAGCAGTATGAAGGAGCTAAGCATGCTGGAACTCAAGATCAGTATGTGCAAGGTGAGCCAACTTTGGCTAATTGGGAGGAAGCTGAGTTTTGTGGTATGAACAGGGTTGGAACAACAAAATACTCAGGTTCCATAGCATAGTACAGTAGGGAAGCGAAGAAGAGAGCAATAGGAGATGGATCAGCTGCCATAGTTAATCAACCATCCATCCCACAAGCATCCCAAGGCATCACAAGTGCTGCTATAGCAGCAAATACTATTGTTGTTCCAGTCGTAGCAGCTGTTCCAAAGGGCAATCTAGTGCCAAATCAAGTTCCAACAAAGATAGATACTGTTGTCCCAAAGGTTTCTCCAAAGGCTAGTGTAGTTCCATTTAATATTGTAGATCAAATGAAGAAAACTAACTTGAATGTACCAATGTGGGAAGCATTATCTATTCCTATGCAGAGAGACTTGCTGCAAGAAGCCTTGAAAGGGTTTGATCAGCCAGCTAGAGCAGCAAAGGAAAGTGTTATAACAACAACCAATCTGATTCAACCTAAAGAGGAGACTAATACCAACAAAAGTAGTAAGCCTCCTCCATTCTACATGTCTTTAATCATTGGTGATTTCATTGTTCATAATTGTATGATCGATTCAGGGGCTAGTACTTCTATTATGCCTAAAAAAGT
The DNA here is from genome assembly GCA_007258455.2 of Sequoia sempervirens. Classification (NCBI taxonomy): domain Eukaryota; kingdom Viridiplantae; phylum Streptophyta; class Pinopsida; order Cupressales; family Cupressaceae; genus Sequoia; species Sequoia sempervirens. The sequence goes on along the minus strand of VDFB02270651.1, from coordinate 578,068,588 downwards.
AGCCGATTAGTTGGGTATAAAATATGAAACCACCACCAAGGGTGTTGTGCAATTAGATGGCACTATTGTTAGGACCATAGGATTCATTAAAAATCTGAAGTTAACCTTACATGCATGCCCAAATTGCACTATTGTGCAAGATGTATCCGTTATAGATCTTCCTCCCTACTTTTCCATTTGTTTATCCAGGGAATTTACAGCCAAAATAGGAGGATATCTATCATTTGATTGGTCTCATATGCTCTTTAGAACTAGGTATGGAACTAATGTTACTATCAAAGTTGAACCTATCTCCAAAGACCATATTAAGCCATATACTCCTTCAATTAATATGAATTGGACTATTCTAGACTAGGAGGAAGGAATTGATGATCATGATGCTACCACTCACACAAAGGAAATACCAGATTTGTTGCTTGGTGAGTGGGTAGTCTACTCCACGGCTAATTTGTATGCTAACATGGAAGATACAGGTTTGGGCACATACTGTATCCATGAGGAAAAGGTAGAAATTCCAAATCTGCTGAAGGCACAAGAGGCTAAAGATGGTATATGGCAATTGTATTTTGATGGATCTAGGTCCAAGAATGGTTCAGGGGTTGGTATTACTGTTATTTCTCCCCAAGAAGAGAAATACTTCTTTGCTTTCAGATTTCATTTCAGTTGTACTAATAATGTGGCTGAGTATGAATCCTTGATATAAGGTCTTTAGCTTGCAAATAAAAGAGGAATCAAATCATTGTAGGTATTTGGAGATAGTGAGTTGATTGTACATCAGGTTAGAGGCAAAAGTGCCTCCAAGAACAGCTTGTTGAAATCATACAAGCGCATAGTTTGGGATCTTATTGAAAGTTTTGATGCTTTCAACATCCAAGCTATCCCCAACACACAAAACAAAGATGTTGATCACCTTGCAATAGTTTGGGCACAATTTGACATTTCCAAGAATGTCACTAAAGACAATGAACGTGCTAAAGTGCTAGTAAGGCCTGCTGTCCTGGATAATGTGATCAACTAGCAGGTTTTCGAAGATGATCAGCAAATTACCAATTTTTTGGTAGAAGAAGCAAAATTTGCTGCTCAAAATCAGTCAAGCTTGGATCAGTAGTATGGTGATCAGATTATCCAATTGAAAACAAACAAATTGCCAAAGGGTTTGGTCACGTTGGAGAGCATCTTCAACAGTGACGATCAGCTTAGGAAGAAGAAAATGACCATGTTTATCAAGGAAAATGACTATGAGAAAGTCCAAATTGTTGAAGACAAAGTTCTCAAAGTGGGCAAGGTATGTTCCAAACCTGAAATGCAATCTTTTCTTAGTCTTTGTAAAGAATTTGATGATATATTTGCATGGACGTACAAAGATTTGAAAGGATTTAATCTTAGTTTAACCCAACATACTATTGAGTTGGATCCTGCCGCTAAACCAGTTAGACAGAGACAAAGGCCTATAAATCCTAAGATAGAGCCTTGTTGGTGTACGTTTTATCATCCACCGAACACACAGAATAAAATGTCCAAAGACACTCTATCCTCTCTTGAAAAATCACCGCGTATGCTAAGATTGCAAGAAGATCATATGGCGATTCCAAGGTTTCTTTCGTCAGGTCATGACATGTGGATAAGCTCAATGGGCGTTGTGATATACTAGTAATACACAAAGGGACTTACGCTAGGCTATTTCTTCACAAGTTCAGGACTTAGATAGATTTGACATTAAATGCTTCTTTGGTTAGGACTCTCAATTTGGATCTCAAATAAAAGGTGCAAAAAGATAAGGGTTTAGAGGATCTATTCTATGCCTAGGAATTCAAGAGACAGTAAAGATTAGGTGAAATGAGTAACCAAACTTTGTTTCGCCTCCCTGGGACAACTACGCAAAGTGGGTGCAATCTTCAAAGGGTGTGATTATAATTTTCAAGCCTCGAATGAGACCAAAGTTAAGCATCCACAATCACAAGCTTAGGATAACTTTACGCATCGAATGAAAATCATCCATCCGAAGAAAGTATGAGCAATATTTCACCATTTAATCTATACGATCAATCTCGCATTCACTTAACAAACATTCAAAGCAAACTCTACTTAATTATAATCTAATTCTAATCTATAGTAGAAGAAGTTATGCAACCTTGCTCACTACTTGACAATAAAAGTGGTTCAAAGCAAATCATGCATAAGAGATTTTATTATTGGAAATAGTCTTAATGCAACAATTTCATACACTATCTCCACACTCTACAAATGAGGGGGCGAGCTCAATTTATGGGCTCCCCAATTACAATTCAATGGCCAAGATTGATTTCGGATCAACAGCTGAGATTAAAATATAAAACCCTAATTAGGGTTTGTCACAACCAACTACCTCTCGACCAATGAGAAAATTACATTCGAGGACACTTGTCCTTCTGCTAAATATAAATCAACAATAAAATAGAAAGTTGTTGCATGTTGATTCAGAACAATTTGATTGGTTGGAAGATGACGAGGTGCCACCTCAGCGTGCTGGATGTCTTCCTTGGCTACTTTGTTTTTCCTCCACGTTCTTGCCTTAGAATATTTTCCTTGCCGATGACTCTGTCCTTTGCGCTTGTTCCTTCCTAGCTTAGATCTTGGAGCTCCTTTGAGATTTTGATTTCTTCTTCTCACCTGTATTGGAAGTCTCGCCTTGGAGCAGGTGTCATTCCTTTGGATTTCCTCTCTAAATTATCCAATTTGTGTCAAGAAATTGTCTAAGTATGGAAATTTGTTTGGAAAGCTCTTCTTGTCACCATCTGATTCTGATTGGAAGCTTGTCTTTAATTCTTCAGGAGATGAAATCCTTCAAGAAGTTGCCCGGATTGCTTCAATAGGTCTGGGATTGTAGATGAAATCATTCCAAGATGTCTGAATATTCTTTCAAGTGTCTTGAATTTGGAGAAGAATGCGTCTGTGCTTTCGCCATAATGGAGGAAATTGGAATTTTCTCTGTGAAGTATTTCCCATACTTGGCCAAATTTTGGCTATTCAAGTTCATTTTGTAACACCTTCACGCGGACTATTCAACATTTAGCCAAGATTTTGGCCATCTCAATGCTCTTTGCCGGTGGATTTTTCTTCAATTTTGAATTTGGCTTGTGCTATGTAGGACAAATTCCATCCTTGGACAAGGATTTTATTCACTTCCTCTTTATTTTCCTCTTCATTCCTCTTGTTTTTTTTCCAATACTTAGCCAATTTTCTGAATTTCCCTCAAAGTACCAACACTTTTCTTATCCTCTCCTTGAGCGAACTTTATCAATACTTAAACATTTTTGTTTCTTAGGCCATGCCGGACTTTACCCGTGTCTGGACATTCCTTGTTGGAGGTAAGTCGGACTTTTTCTTGCTTGTGACGTCCATCCATTTTGTTAACACTTGGAATTTCTTTATCTTCATGGCAGACTTTGAAACTTTTATTCCATGTTCTCTTTGATGTCTAGGCAATCTTTGAAGTCTTCTTGTCAAGGTCGGACTTTGGAGTTTTCTTTCCAAGCTTGAAGGCTGACTTTCTTCATGTATTTCCACTCCTTGGCAGACTTCCAAAATGTTCTGCCTTCTTCCTTTTCAAAGTCAGGTCGAACTTCCAGAACTTTGTGCTATTTTCCATATCTCCAAGGTGGACTTTGTGAATTTGTTTCCAAGGCATGATAGGCTGGGTGGACTTGACAAATTTCTTTCCACTTCCATGGTGGACTCCATGAATATCTTTCCATGTTGCTTTTGGCATGGCGGACTTCCTTATGTATTTGCCATCCATTCTCAAGCTTGGGGCGGACTTTGGAGTTGTCTTTTCCATATCTAGGTCGGAGTTCACAACTTTTTTGCCATATTTCATTGATGTCTAGGTGGATTTCAACATGTGCTTTCCATTGCTCCTTTGACACTTTACCATTTTTTTTTAATAAATTTTTACTCCCATGGTGTCAATACCTAGGCCAAATTTCAACTTCTTCTCCCTTCCTTATGCTAGGTGGACTTCATTAAATTCTTTCCATGGCCTAGGCGGACTTCAACAACTTTATTCCATCTTCCATCAAGGCATGGCGGACTTTTCATCTTCCTTGACACTTGCCTTTCTTCTCATACTTAGCCAAAATTCGCAATTTCTCCTTCTAAAGCATCAAATACTTAGCCAAAATTCGCATTTTCCCTCTTCTTATGCTTCCATACTTAGAAAAATTTTGAATTTTCCTTCCAAGGCATCAAATACTTAGCCAAAATTTTCAATTCTCCCTCTTCTTAGGCTGGGCGGACTTTGGAGAAGGCTTGACATGTTTTATCTAAGGCTGGGCGGACAAGGCTTGACATGTTTTATCTAAGGCTGGGCGGACTTCAAGAGGTCCTTGCCATGTCCCTCAAATTAAGGGCCAACTTCCAAAACTTCATGCCATCTTCTCACTAAGGCTTGGGCAGACTTCCTTGCTTTCATGCCACGTCCCTCAAATTAAGGGCAGACCTTGCTAATGGCTTGACATTCTCTCTTGATGGCGAACTTTTCATCTTCACCTTCCCTTCTTTCTAGGGTGGACTTTGTTAATGGTTGGACATTCTCCATGGCAAGGGCGAATTTCTCCAGACTTAGGCAAAATTTATCATAAATTTCATGCCTTTGGGTTGATTTTTTTTTTTTTTTTCTCATGATTTTCAACTGATTTTTCTAGATTTTTCCCTTGCTTTTCTATGTTTTTCCTGATTTTTGCTTGATTTTTCAATTTTTACTTTGATTTATCAATGATTTTTCAATTTTTTGGTTGATTTTTGGTTCTAAGGATGGAAACGTTGACCAGGGTTGACTTTCTAAAAATAGAAAAAGCAAAATCCCTAAAAAATAGGGAACCCTATTTGGTCCAAAAATGCCAAAAATGAAAAAGCAAAAAAGTAGATTCCCTAAAAAGTAGGAAGTGTCAGAATTTGCCCAAAGCACAGGCGATCCTCGTCTCTTGGACTTTCTGAGCACTTCTATGATGTTTATGCATTGATTCAGGCATGGATTATCAACTTGGCTCGGATGACTCTTAAAAGACTGACTTGAAGCTCTCAAAATGATGACCTCATTGAAAAAGACAAGTGATAAGCAGCTGCGACGCCAAGGCAAAAAGCGAAAACAGGGGGTCCCCATTTGCAATGGGGCGATGTGTGAAAAGGTCACAACAAGCCTATCATGCATAAAGAGTTCTCCAAACTTTTAGATGCCAATATTATCTACCCAATCAAACACTCATCTTGGGTAGCCAATCTAGTTCTTGTCGGGAAAAGGAATGGTGAAATTAGACTTTGTGTAGATTTCAGAGACTTGACTAGAGCATCTCTTAAAAATCATTACCCTCTTCCCTCTATGGAACAATTTTTGCAAATGGTTGCTGGGGCTGAGATATTCTCTTTGTTAGATGGTTATTCAGGTTATAATCAGATACTTGTGCAAGAATCAGATTAGTTCAAAACAACATTTACTATGAAATGGGGTGCCATGGCTTACAAAAAGATGCCTTTTGGCTTAACAAATGCAGGTGCAACCTTTCAGAGGGTATATATACTAAGTTACCGATTCGTCCCTAAAAGAGCCCAAATACGATACGGATTCGTGATTCGGATACGATACGCTCAAAATTCGACCAGGATTCGAAACAATGACTGCGTATTCAAGCTGGATTCTTTGGTTGACTGTGGATTCAACCAGGATACGGCGCGACAAATCCAAGGCGAATCCGCAATGTATTTTGACGTCAAAACGCCCAGTCGGCATAATAAAGTGGTTTTAAAGCATTTTTTAATCATTTTCTTGACCAAATGTTGACTTCTAAATAATTTAATATTCATTGCAACCCTAATTTCGGCCTCCAAACACAATAAATAGGTAAAAACAATCTCATTTAACAATTTGTGAATGAAAAACAAGTTTTTTTGCCTCCATTGCTGAACTTTCTGTCTTGCTTGCACAAGCTTAAATAGACTTGAAGGTTGATCGTTGGTTGTTCAAAGTTGATTGTTGTGCTATTCCTAAGCACTTGCAAGTCTCCGTTCATTGCCAAGAAGATCGTAGAGCAAGATTTGTTCAAAAGAGGTAGGTTTCTTTAAAGTTTTTAAAAAAAATTTCTTACATTTTTTATAACAAATGAACTATTTTGTTTTGTTTTTATTGTTTTGTTGATTGTTCTCATTCTTTTAAGTTTTTTAGTTTCAAATTTCAATACCAAAATTATTTCAATATGTTGTGCCTTAGGTATTACAATGGCATCCGCTTCTAACACCACGACCCAATCTCATTTCAAAATAAATGCAACCTCTCCCCTTTGGAAATATGTAGAAATGGTTCAACAATGTCCAGGTGGTGAAGTATTTATTTGGATTTGTAGTCATTGCAAAGTTCAATATACAAGCTCATACAGTCGAGTGAAAGCCCACTTGTGTAAGATCCCTGATAATGGCATCAAAGCTTGTCCAGGACCTCTAGAAGGTGATGGCAAAGACCTTCCAGATGACGTAGTGTTGAAATATATTGCTAAGCAAGAAAAAGCAGAGAAAAAAGTTAGTAGTCTTAAAACAAGCTATCCTTTGAGGAAAGGATCTTGATCCATGAAACCCCCTACACCATCTCCTTATCTTCTACCTACAGAAAGCCATCCATTTATGAACATCCCTCAAGAGCAATCTGTGCCCTCATCAAATAAAAGATCTAAGGGACCGTTGGAAGCTTCATTTCAAAATGAGGCAAGAGAGATTGCTGATCAAGACATAGCAAGATGTGTCTATGCCAATGCATTGGCATTCAACATTGTTTGTTCACTATATTGGCAAAAAATGGTGAAGTCTATTAATGAGGCTCCAAAGGGTTATAAGGGCCTAGGTTTTGAGAAGGTGCGTTGCACCTTATTGGAGAAAGAGGTGAAACATGTAGCAAACTCTTTGAAGCCCATAAGGGATTCATGGATTGAAACAGGGGTGACCATCGTTTCTGATGGATGGAAAGATGCAAAAAATCACCCATTGATCAATGTTATTGCCGTGTCCCCTAAAGGGGCAATGTTTTTTAGAGCAGTGGATTGTGAGGGACAGGTGAAAGATGGTCCATTTATTGCTAACATCCTTTGCCAAGCTATTGAAGAAGTGGGCCATCAAAATTTCGTGCAAGTTGTAACCGACAATGCCAAAAATTGTAGGGCTGTTGGGTTATTGATTGAGGAGAAGTATCCACACATTTTTTGAACACCTTGTGCTGTCCACTCCCTCAATCTAATGCTACAAAAAATTGGATCAAAAATTGAGTGGATCAAACAGGTGTATGCTGAGGGCGAAGACATCCAAATGTTTGTCACCAACCACCATATGGCACAAGGAATATTTAGACAACTCTCAAAATTGGAATTGTTGAAGGTAAGTTAATTCTCAATATTTTTAAATTTTTAGTTTTCTTTTAATTTTAAATTTTGATTTTGTAAATTTAAATTACATTTTAATTTTATTTTTGATTTCCAAACAGGTTGCAGAGACCCGTTTTGCCTCCAACACAATTGTGTTGAGACGACTTATAAAGGTTGGTGAGGCACTCTGTGCCATGGTAATCAACCCTAATTGGGCCATATGGAGGCAATCTAACAGTGAAAGGGAAAATAGGGTCAGGCAAAGGATCCTAGATGAGTGTTGGTGGGATCGTGTTGAGTACCTGGTCAGTTTCACTGAGCATGATCCGTTATACAGACATGGATAGACCTTGTTTGGGAGAAGTATATGATGGTATCGACTCAATGATTGAGAAGATGAAAACCATCATCAATGCAAAAGAGGAAGATCCTGAAGAAAAGTTCTTCAAAGGGCTACAAGAAATCATGGTTGATAGATGGAACAAAATGACCACTCCATTGCATCTTCTCGCTTTTGCATTGACTCCCAAATATTATAGTCCTGAGATACTTGCTACATCATCAAGAGTTGCTCCATATAGGGATGGTGAAGTGGCTCATGGGTACAAGGTAGCAATTCGTAGACTCTTCGGTGATCGTGACCAACAAGATCGAGTGAGGGTTGAGTTCATGGCTTTTGCATGCTCTAGTAGTGTTGATCAGAATATGGATGCTCTTCGAGACAAGTGCAGGGTGGATGCTCATAGTTGGTGGTACTTCCATGGGCAAGAATACATGCACCTCCAACCTATTGCAATAAAAGTTTTATCCCAAGTAAGTTTTATATTTGTAATTTTAATTTAATTTATAATTTTGTTTAGTTAAATGTTGTAACTGTTTAACTATTTAATTTGGTCTTAATAGGTTGCTAGTTCATCTTCTTCTGAGAGGAATTGGAGCACATACTCCTTCATCCACTCAATAAAACGCAATAGGCTGCATTCAAAAAAGGCAGAGGACTTGGTGTATGTGCATTCAAACTTGCGCCTCCTTACAAACAAGCAAAGTTCCTACAAAGAAGGAGACACGAGGAGGTGGGATATTGAGCCAGAGCAGCTTGACTTGCATGCTTCCACAAGTCACTTAGCTGCACTTGATATTGATGATGAGTATGAGCCTGAAGCAACTATTGATCATGAGAGTGGTAGTGTCAGTGCTATTGGTAGTGGCAGTGCTTGTGCGAGTGCCACTAATGTTATTTGTGGTTCTACACAAAATGTAGCATCTAATGATGCTAGTTTGTTTAATGACCCATATGATTTAGATTGATCAATGATCAATAATGGCTGATTGTAAACGTTTGACATTTTATGTTTGAACTTTAATTTATAATTTTATATCATGACATTCGAGTAATGACTTAGTGACTATGAAAGTGGTGATGTATTTTTGCTATGTTATTAGACTATTATTATTAATATGGTGGTGTATTCTGAACTTAATTACTGGTGCAAATATGTATATATTTCTGATTTATATATGTTTTTTGTATTGTCGTACCCAAGCCGTACCCAACCCCAAATTTTTTTTTTGCCGAATCCTGTACCGGATTCTCGTACTCGTACCCAAATCCAAAAATGAATCGGTAACTTAGTATATATATATATATATATATATATACATGTACCCATACGTACCCAAACCCCTAAAAACATTTTTCACGTACCCACGTACCCGGTTCTTGTACATGCACCCATCCTCGAACCTGAACTGGTAACTTAGCCCACAACATAATTGTGAAGATAACCCTCAACCCACTTATTGACAATCTCTGTTTGTCCATCTGTCTAAGGGTGATAACTGGTGCTCGGTGTCAACTCTGTACCAGCCAATCGGAAAAGCTCCTACCAAAAAGCACTGAGAAATCTACTATCCTAATCATTGACTATGGTCTTAGGAAGGCCATGCAAACAAAACACCTCTCGAAAGAACAGCTCCGCCACCTATAGAGCTAAATAATCGGATGGTATAGCATAGAAGTGTGCATATTTGGTCAACCTTTCAACAACCACAAACATCCAATCTCGTCCCAGAACCTTTGGAAGACCTGTAATGAAATCCATAGATATACTCTCCCACTTCTGATCTAGAATAGGCAATGGTTGTAGAAATCCTGTTGGGAAAGTATGCTCAGACTTGTTCTGCTGACAAGTCAAACACTCTCTAACATGCTGCATGACATCATCCTTGAGACCCTTCCATGAGAATCTCTCTCTGACCTGTCGATAGGTTTTAAAGAAACGTGGATGCCCTGCTGTAGATGTGTCATGAATGGCTCTTAATATTTGTTGTTTAAGCTTGGACTCAAGTACTAGAAATATCTTGTCCTTATAATAAATCACATCATCAACAACCCGGTATCTATCATCTTGAATCTGTCCATCCATGATCTCACATGCAAATGTAGACTTGGAATACTCAACTAAAATTTGAGACTTCCAATCTATTGATATCTCACTCAAAGAGCAAAGGGCAGGTCTTCTAGAAAGGGCATCGACAACAACATTCTTCTTTCCCTTAACATACTCAATATCAAAATCATAGGCCTGTATCTTACTGACCCATTTTTGTTGCCGCTCATTAAGGTCTTTCTGATCTAAGAAGTATCTCAAACTGTCGTGGTCTGTCCTAACCACAAATTTTCCACCCACTAAGTACAATCTGAACTGGGCCAACGCATGCATGATGGCCAACATCTCCTTATCGTAGGTGGCGTATAATCTCTCTACATCTTGTAGTTTCCTACTCTCATATGCAATGGGATGGCGATTATGCATCAATACGGCTCCTATGCCCTCTCTTGAAGCATCACACTCAAAAGGCTGTGTAAAATCGGGTAATGCCAATGCAGGATAAGAACTCATTAACTTCCTTGAGCTGATCAAATACTGCTTGTGCCTCATTTGTCCAACTGAATGCCCCCTTCTTGGTAAGATCTGTAAGAGGTATTTCCAACTATGAAAACCTCTTTACAAATCTCTTGTAGTAACTGCATAGTCCAAAGAAACCTCTCAAGTCTGAAACATTCCTTGGTGGTGGCCAATCCAGTATAGCACGAATCTTCTTCTGATGAACCTATACACCATTAAACCCAATTACATGGCCCAAATAAAGAATCTCTTGAAGTCCAAACTCACATTTTGACGCCTTAGCAAACAATGAATGAGCCTCCATGATACCAAGCACCTCATCCAAATGTCTAAGATGCTTCTCCCAAGATTTGTTGTATATCAAGATGTCATCAAAGAATACCAAGACAAACTTACGCAACTGCCTATTAAAAATATGATTCATACAAGAATGGAATGTAGCAAGTGCGTTATTCAGTCCAAAGGGCATAACAAGAAACTCATAGTGTCCAAAGTGGCATCTAAATGTTGTCTTGTGAACATCCTCTGCTCGGACACAAATCTGATGATATCCTAATCTAAGATCAATCTTGGAGAAATACACGGCCCCTTGTAACTCATCTAGAAGCTCATCGATCCTAGGTATAGGGCACCTATTCTTGATAGTCTTTTTGTTCAAGGCCCTATAATCAATGCACTTTCGCAAGGTCCCATCCTTCTTTACCAGAACTACTGAAGAAGCAAAGGGACTAGATGATGGTTGGATATGTCCCATCTCAAGCAACTCCTTGATTGCTTTCTCTATCTCCTCTTTGAAGTGCTTGGGATGTCTACATGGTGTAGTAATGGCAGGCTTAGAGCCCTCCAATTCTATAACATGCTCAAATCCACTGTCAGGAGGTAAACCAGGAGGTATGTCACTGAACACAATATTGCGCTTATCTAGAACCCTCTGAATATCCACATGATAATGAGGCGTATAACTAGGAGATTTAGATGAAATGAAGCACTGGGCTGCCCATGCCACATCTCCATGCTTGAATAATGTCTCCATCCTCCTAGCTGAAACCACTCTAGGATTTGTTGATGTGTTGTTCGTGACCGCACCAACGCAGAATAAAGTCGCCAACGGCTACCCTATTCTCTCTTGATCAAAGTATCCAGCACGCTAAGATTGCGAGAGAGTTCATGCATTCAACTCCAAGGTTCTTTTAATGCGAATAGGCTCAATTGGCTCAATGTGATTTACTGGTATTTCAAGGGGACTGTCATGTCCCCGATTTTGTGCCGTTTAGAAACATAATTAAAATAATTAATCTTGTGATATCACATAATTGTAATTGTCCAAGACAATATTACAATTATAAAATCATCATAATGTTATTATAATAAACATTAAAGTATACAAAATGAATATAAATTATTGAACAATTATGATTATTATAGAATACAAATAATACTGAATATATATATATATAGCCTAAGCAAACAATTATTATTATTATTATTTAAAATAATTTGAAATTATTAAATATTTAATTTTAATAATAATATTCAGATAAAGTAAATTAATATTATAAACATTTATCATAAAAATATATATTATTATGGCTTTATTTACCTACGGTTGTGGAAAGCTACAATTAATGCTTAATCCCCAATTAAAGTGACCTTGAAAGGTCATTAACCCTGGACGCATGTGACTCTTCATTGACCTTCGGGAGAGTATAAAGACCCCGATATGGGAAATAAACCAAAAGGGAAGATAAGAAGAAAGAAATGTATACTCAGCAAGACAAATCACCATAGCCTAGAATATTTAAGAGAGAACTAACGTAAAATAATGAGCAAATGGAGAACCACGTCATTACTATTTAATCTTGGACGAGTGTATAACATTGCCTTGACTGAAGCCGACGTTAGTATAAGATATTCATTCTAGGAAGAAGGAAAAGATTGGAAGTATTCTATTGCGGAGTATATGAAAGAACGAAGAGTATACACAAATCTCAGAGGGTTAGCATCGACGGATGAAGGAACCCACGCTGAGGAACATTGGTTACAATAGGAACAAGGGAACCAAGGAAACAAGGAGATTCACCCCGTCGTCTCTATTCTCCACCGCTACATTTAATTGCTCCTGGTCGCAAGTCTTCCATAGCATCGATGGATTTCAATCCTAACGCGGGGGTCGTTATGTGTCCTCTTCTGGATGTCCAAGAAAATCAACAGGAAGCCGTGGTAAGCAAGATAAAGAAGCGGTAATTTCAGACTATGAACTCTACGGGATAGAGGAGAGTTGGGAAGTGAGCATATATACTAATGGAGCCACAAGTTACAAGATATCACACCATACATCCGCCATCATCACAGGAGATGTACACCAACACTACTGGATGCAACCACCATGGCTGGAGAATGATAGATGAACTGGAGTGGACCAATTTGGCTATTTAGCAAGAACGAGATTATTAGGGCTATTTGACAGATTAAAACGAATGTGATCAAAGGCATCAATTAGTTGAAGCTTGTAGGAAGGAAGGACATCGAATGGAGGACAGAGTTGAAGAAAATAAGTAACATTCTGAAGGATTAACTAGTTACGCCACCAACAGGTAAGGGGTGATGGTTGTTTATGCACCCATCGATATAGAAAAATTGATAATATGACTTCGATGATATTTATATATATATACGAATAGTGATATAAGGTAGAATATGCACCACTTACGTAATATTAACGAAATAAGAATATGCATAGATGCATTCTTATAGGAATAAAGATATAAATATTGAGTCATTAAGAATTGATGGTATATACCTATTATATGGTTGTGCTGATAGTAATGCTTACAACAATTATTGAGTCTTAAAGGTGATAATAATTCTATTATGACAAATGGTTTTCTCTTTGAGATCTGATAGAAGTTAATAGCTACACTTTGTACTTATGAAATTGTATAGAAGGATCATCCTTATTTGATATCATCACTAAACTAATTGATCTTTAATGCTACCAATGTCTCTTTGAGAAACACGTTGAATGGAAGATACGAGTTTAGGTGTTTCCATCAAAAAGGGGACATTACAAGTGGTATCAGAGCAACTTTCCTGCCACCCTGTGAAAATAGCATTTGCAAATTTACCGAAAGGCAAAGGTATACTCTATGAACATATGGAAACACATTCCAATTTATGCAAATTAGGTATGACCAGTAACCGCTAAATGTAATCACTTGTTGATATTCGCTATTTTTATCATAGCTACCATATGTAAGTGTAAAATAAGTATGAAGATATATATAGGTGTATAAATAGATATGTTATTTTGAATTGGACAACTAATGAGATCAAGATGATCCATTCCATCATAAGAATTGTGTGTAGTAACCCCATAAAACAACCATGGAAGGCAAGAGGAATTTGCAGGTAAGTATAAAAGAAAATACATCATGAATTTAGATATTAATTTTTAGTAAATAGATCTGTAATTAAATGATAATGCGGTAGAATAAGAATTCATATATAATGATATTTATTCTAGTCGATGTCACTCATTTCTATTGATGTCATTTTGGAATAATAAAGTTATATGTGCTACTATTTCTTCTTAATACCTTATATAATTACTAATATGTTTTGAATATCTAACTATATTATTATGATATATTCTATCATAATGTCTCTCACATGAAGTGTATTTCATATTTTCATCAAATTTTTGTATCATCAAACAAGCATGTAGAAAGTGAAGGGAAGGAAATCTTAGGTTGAGTAGATACTAGTTCTCCACTAGGTATGCCACTCCCCGGATCGGATGACTGAGAGTCATGCCATCGGGAGCCAAGGGGGTGATATCCGCTCTTGGGCTTAGTGTGAGTATCTACGGGCCTCCTATGGATTCCTCTCCTCTAAACTACCACATGTTTGATCTGAAGGATCCTCCAACATAGTTGGGAAATGATGAGAACGGATGAAGAAGAAATATAACATAAGGATTATCGCCTTTTCTCCTGCTACGGGTGCATCCTATCTTAGTCGCGGAAAGACGGCTAATGTGTGAATGAACGGGCCAGACAGGTATGTACAGGCACTACCGAACTTAAGTATTAGGTTTGCACATTTCTTGTTATTGTGATTAAATGTGACAGAGCATAGTATAATAAGAATACAGTGATCACTTTGCACAGTGTATTAATGAAAGTATAAAATGCATGTAATATAGGTAATAAGGAATCAATATCGCATTGTACTTAAATAACATGACTGTAGCTATTTTCGGGTATTCTTAATTGAGGAATAGATTAGAGTTGGCACTATAATATACACTATCAAAATTATGGACTTTCTCTTTCAGTCATAAGGGTAGGGAATTGAATATGCATTGAGGAATGCAGAGACTAGGATCCCTTCAAGGTAGGCCACCCTCTGTAGGCGGACTGCGGTCTGTCACTGGGGGCCGAGAGGGTCGTTACAGCGGGCGTTTGTAGGCCGCTCTCGGGCTGAGAAGGTTATCACTAAGGGCATTCTCATGTGTATTCACTTCCTCTTCACCTATGAATGTTGGAGCAAAGGAGCAGTAATTTGGAGTATGTTAATCTACTCAAACAAGTAATAACTGGTATATAAAATTACATGTCTTCCATAATAAAAGGGATAAAGGAACGTTTTAATTACAATTAAATTAATGATTACTTCGATTACTATTCTTATTTGTTATGGAATATTGAATTTCATAGGTCATTTCTTAAATATCCTAAAGGGTATTGAATTCCGGTGTAGTATGGGATACACCGAATCCACCTTCTCGATTGTCTGACAGCATACTTCATTCAAGTGTATTTGTAATTGATGGTACACCCTATAACTTGTGATTGTATTTGAGTGCATACTTTATGACTTGTGGTTGAATTTGCATTTGGGTATATACTCTATGATTGCAATTGTATTTGAGTGTATACTCATGATTGTATGTGTATTTGAGTTGACTTGTGACGATATTTGAGTGCATATTTGATGGATTGTACCTAAATTCAAGATGTATTTGTATTCAAGTGTATACCATCTAACTTTGTATACTCTGTGACCTTGAATTCAAGTGTATACTTTACATATACTTACCTTGTGACTTCATGCACTCATGTTTTACCAAACTTAGGGTGTTTTTGATTCTTGGTTAGCATCTTACTTGTTTTACAGTATGGTTCTCTGAAAGTATCTATGACCTGTTGTTCAAGTTCAAAACTTTCTGGCATAATAGCTTTGCAAATAACTAGGCTCTGATACCAATTAAATCTGCATAATCTTCAAAGGTGTCTTGGTCTATGCTGATCCTGGTCACAAAACCAAATTTAATCAGTTTTAACAAATTCATTTTACTTTTCTTAGACCAATTCATACCAAAAAGTCCTTTGAATCTGATGTGTATCATCTGTCTTCCACACCAGTATTTGATTGGAGCAAATTCCATTCCAATTTCCTTTGTGAAGTCATCTTCTTCATCTGGATCTAATATGACATGGTGAAATTGATATTCAATTTTTCTTCTCATATCTAAAAGCCACTTATTCAAGAAATAAGTTTCTAATAAAGTCACAATTATTTCTTTTGGAAGAGAGGGTAGTATTAAAGTATTCCCCTGGCCGAAATCTGCTATGTACATGGCAGCTCCATCTGGTCTGTAAAACTCACAACCTAAAAATTCAAGGTCAGTGTAAATGGAACACGCCATTTCTCTGGTAAGAGTGTCTGCAAGAGGATTAAGATCTCCTTTAATCCATTCAATGTCAAAATCATATCCTTGAAATTCAAAATACCATCTTGCAACTCTACCTTGTGCAATGTCTTGATCTGGCCGTTTATGAAGCAAATTTCTCATTGCTTGGTTGTCTGTGCGAACAGTAAAATGGACTGGTTTTAAGAAATCTTGAATTTTTTGATCCCATTTTTTACTGCCAATATTTCTTTCTCATATATGTGGTACCTTGTCTGTGTGTCAGTGAATGTTCCTGATCTGTATCCACATATGTGTTGTTTCTTCTTATTTCCTCCTGTATGAGTACAGCAGACCATGTTTTGTCAGAAGCATCAGTATAAGAAATAGTGGAAAATTTTCAACAGGATTTTGTAAAGCAGAGTTTGACATTTTGCTTTTATCCGTTGAACTGCCTCTGTAGCTTCTTCAGACCATTCTTCAGTATTATCCTTAAGATGATGCTGGATAATTCTCCTATCTTCTGCTAATCCTTTATAAAATGGTGATAGGTAGTTGAGACAACCTAAAAATCTCTGAATCCGTTTCTTTGTCTGTGAGTATTTCTGGAAATTCCTGAATTCTGACAAGAATATGTGGTTGTAACATTACCTTTCCATCCTGTAGATGCAATCCTAAGAAATCAATGTGTGTCTGGCCAATAACCATTTTTCTGGCTGTTAAACAAATTCCATGATTTCTGATAGATTTGTATAATGCATCTAAATGCTGCAAGTGGTCAGGAATAGAATCTGAAAATATAAGAATATCATCTATATAAACAGCACAAAATTCTTTTAAATGTCTTAGCGCTTCCATCCATTCTTCTGAAATATGCTGGTGCAGTGCTGAGACCAAAAGGCATGACATTCCATTCATATAATCCTTGAGGAACTGAGAGCTGTTTTATATCCATCAGATTCTTTTACCTTTACCTGCCAAAAGCCTGATTTGCAATCAAACTTGAAAATATCTTTTTATTTGCAGCTCTTCGGATTAGATCTGAACTGAAGGGAAATGGATAATTAAATGGAAGAATTATCATTTAATGGTCTATAATTGATACAATCTTTTTCTTTCCTTCAACTTTCTGCTCTTTTGTTACTAAGAAAGCTGGACAAGAAAATGAACTTTTGCTTTCTCTGATAAAATTGCCTTCTAATAATTCTTGCAATTGATCATCTATTTCTTTGGTTTCTGTTGGGCTCATCAGATATGCTGGTTCATATGGTATTGCAGATTTACATTCTAGCTTTATCTGTATTTCACATTCTTCATGCTCTTGAGACCAGAATTGTAGAGGATTGGGACTGCAACAATCTTGTTCAAATAATCTTGTAATCTTATCAAAAGGATTTGTTGCTTCTTCTCTATTTTCTTTACTAGATTCTTGCCTCTTTCTCTTTTTCTGCTGGTCAAATCTATGATTTACAATTTTTAAAGTAGGAATCTCAATCTGACCGTCTTCATGTTTTAAAGAAATTTTATGTTTCCAAAATTGGAGAGGCTCATACTTTGTAAAGAATAGAAATCCTAATAATACATCATCCTCTAGATCATTGTACTCAATAAAATCTGTAATGAATGTTTTTCCCATAATTTCAATGTGAACATCTTGTGCATACCTGCCCATTTGTATTCTCTGTCCATTGATGGCATAACTTTGTGGAAGATCTGCTTTTTCTTTCCAAAAACATGATGGAATAGCATTTGTTTTTGCTAATGATCTTGACGATCCTGTATCCACAAAAGCATCCAATGGGATTTTCTTGTAACCAGAGAAACAAAGATTAATTCTGATATAATTACCATTATTTGCCAGTAATAAAGAGCAATTTCTTTCTTTTCCTAGAAGAGGATTACTGCTGCTGCTTTTACTGCTTTTGCTGCTGCTGTGTTCTGCTTCATCAGCTTGTAATAGTAAGTCTTTGATTTCTCCCACCTCTGCAGAGAGATTTCTGATTTCCTTTTGCTGGGTCTTGAGTAACCTTTTTAAATCACTAACATCATCAAGCAAAAGATCAAATTTTTTGAATATGCCTATTATATCATATTCTTGGAGGGAGTGTCTAGAAGACTTGGAAGAAGATGGTTCTTTTCTTTGCCATGGGGGAATTTTATATCCATGGTCAATGTCCTTAATTTTTTTGAAGGAAGGACGTCTTTGCTTATGCAATTGTTTCTCGACATCAATTTTTTCTCTTTCTAGCCTTTTCATAATGGCAAGATGTTGATGTACTGCTTTCTTTCTTTCTTCCTTTGTTCCAGCTAATTTGTAGAGATCCTTTGATTTCTCTATTTGGATTTTTGTATTTAGATCTGCAAGAGTGGTCTTTAATAATGTAACCAAAAAATCTTCATCTTCATCTGAACTTGTTGAAGGAGAGGAAGATGATGAAGATAGAGTCTTCATTTTTCTTCTATCTCTAGATCTCATCATAAAAGTGGATTCTGGAACAATTTCAACTAATTCATATAAATCTGTTAGTTCATCAGTGTATGGTACAACATCCCATCCTGGATTATCCTTTTCAAAATTAGCATAGATCTTTGTACTAGGATTAAGCTTTTTGGGACAGTTAGTAGCATAATGAGGTCCATTGCAAATGAAGCATTTGACCCTTTTATTTGACTGATTATCCCTTTTTTTTAGTAACCAAGGAGGAGTATAAGATTTCCTTTTTTGATAGGGAATTGCCTTATACTTTCTTTTTGGCCTACCATGCTTGCTTCTTTTGAAGATAAATTCTCCGTCATGGTAGTGTCTAGCCTTTCTAGAACAATTTTTACATCTGCAGTTTCTGCCACAACCTTTTTTCTTGAATTCTCTTAATTGCTGGAAGTCTTTTAGCTGGTTTATTGGTGGAAGATTACAAAATTCCTTCAAATTACAAGTATAATTATACTCGTCTTTATTCAACTATAATGCCCCTAAAAGACATTGTTTTTCCAACTTATATCTGATCAATCTTCTAAGTGTAGGAAAACTAACATCATCCAAATGCTGATTTTATTTTCTGATGATATAATCTTGTGCCCATGCACCTAAACCACAAGGTAATGAATTTAGATAATACTGCTTTGTAGTCAGGTCATGCATTTTATTTGCAGCTACCATGTATGATTCAAACATACAATTATAAGCATCAAACTTTGCTAAATTTTTCAGCTTCATAGACTGCAAAATTTTGTTAGCTTCTACAGCTTGATTGGAAATATCATCACAAAATAGCTCTGTTAATAGCCATTTGAATTCATCAAATCCAGCTTGGAAAATGTCATCTTTTCCTAAATTCTTCAGATCAATTAGAATAGGATCTGTAGGTTGTGTAGGGATAGCTTTTGGTGTGGGTCCCAAATCTGGGAGATTATTCCACCAATTTCTTAATTTCCCTGTCATTAGTCTAACTGCATACAAAACTTTTCCAGGTTCTGTCCAAGTTCCTCCTCTTTCAAAGAGATTTTCAAGAGTATCAGTCCAAGTACATAGAGCTTCATAGGGGTTTACCAGTTTATCTATATTAAGAATATAACCACTAGATGCAAAGGGGCGCATCTGTTCTGGCTTAAGATTTTCACTTACTGGTTCCTGCATTTTTGCTTGTTATTACAAGTTAAAGGAATCGTTTTGCAACCTGATTCTGTTTATGCGACTGTTGGTGGTCGTTGTATATATAGATTGCTTAACACTGTTTTCCCTCCTTCTAGATTTCCAGCAGGTGTAAGCTATACAGAAGCCAATGCTAATGTACATGCCCATGGAAGACATATTGATTCTACAGGTTTTGATATAGGATTCCCTGTAATTGAACAGCAGATCCAAAAATCTCAACCTTCATTTCAGAATCTCCCTATCTCTTCTACAGGCTTATTCACAGGAAAGCCAAAAATGCAAAGTAGAAGATTAGCCAGCATTGACCTTCAGAGTCTCCCTGAACAACAACCTTTGTTTGTTCAACCAGAGACCTCAACCTCTTACAATGCACCTCGCTTATCTAAATCTTACTCTATGTCAAGAAATTTCCCAACATCCTCAAATAAACCCTTCATTGATTATAACCCTGAAGAGTCCATAGAATCCTCTCAGTTCCCTAGATATAAACAAACACCATCTGTTCATTCCTTAGATAATCCTGAGCTGATAGATAAGTTAGCCAGACAAGTCAGTCAAAGATTGGCTTTATCCACGAAAGAAGAATCTCAGCCAGACAAAAAAGGAAAAGGAATAAAGTTAACAAAGATTGGAGAAAGGGGATGTATGCTTAAAAAAAAAACTTTCTAAAGCTCATCTCCCCAGAGCAGGATCTGAGAAAAGACATAAGTATAAAATGGAACTCAATCATCAGGAACAGGAAATTGTCAGTATAGAACCAGGTCGGTGGCCTCCATCAGATCAATATACAATTATTTCTCCTGATAAACATCAATGGGGAAAATATGAATCAAAGATTCATACAGAATTGGGTAAGAAGCAGAAGAATTCAGAAGCACAAAGAAATTGGGTTTCTCAATGGATGTCCTCTGCTCAAGAAAATATTGATGACATAGCTATAGATGTTAGACATGTTGTAGATATTGCTGTAAATACTATAGATAAGATTGATATAGTTTCTGAAGATCAACAAAGTAATTTCTCTGTGATAAAAAATGTAGAACAATTTTGTGGCACATTATCAAATGAACTTGCCAGTGTAAGTTATGATGTTACTCAGACACATGCAAGTGTTAAAAAAGTTATCTCAGTACAAGAACATCAGGATAACTATCTGACCCATATATATGGAAACCAGCAAAACAATGAAGCTGCTAGAAAAACTGATTCTGATGAAAAAGATATTTGTCTAGCTGGAATTGCTAAAAAATTAGAAAAGGTCAGGAAATATACAAAGAAAATTAGAGTAACACAGACTGGTAAGAATAGTAGTTCTAGCGAAGAACTAGAACCTAAGAAGCAAAAGGATAAAAAACCAGAAGTCCAGCCACAGAAAAACGTAGTTCTAATACAGAGAAAGAAGTCATCCAAAGAAGAACATTCTTCTTCTTCTTCTAAAAAGAAATCTTTACACATTATTTTGCCTCCTACTAAAGAACACACTTCAGTAGGCAAAGAGAAAGGTATTCAGATACCTGAAAAAGAGCCATTAAAAGATTGGCTAGAAGAAGTTGGAGTAGAATCTGAAGTAGAAGAACCAGTCTACATGGATGAACCTGGTTTTGCCAATAAAGATTCAGAATATTCTATTTCTGAAACAGATAACATAACATCCTCTAACACTTCCTCTGTAGATACTGATAATGAGGAATATTCTTTAAACTTGTCCAATTACCAGCAAATAGAGCAACAAGAGCCATGGGAAAATCTTAAGAAACTCTCCATGGACATAGAAATGCAGGAACCAGTAAGTGAAAATCTTAAGCCAGAACAGATGCGCCCCTTTGCATCTAGTGGTTATATTCTTAATATAGATAAACTGGTAAACCCCTATGAAGCTCTATGTACTTGGACTGATACTCTTGAAAATCTCTTTGAAAGAGGAGGAACTTGGACAGAACCTGGAAAAGTTTTGTATGCAGTTAGACTAATGACAGGGAAATTAAGAAATTGGTGGAATAATCTCCCAGATTTGGGACCCACACCAAAAGCTATCCCTACACAACCTACAGATCCTATTCTAATTGATCTGAAGAATTTAGGAAAAGATGACATTTTCCAAGCTGGATTTGATGAATTCAAATGGCTATTAACAGAGCTATTTTGTGATGATATTTCCAATCAAGCTGTAGAAGCTAACAAAATTTTGCAGTCTATGAAGCTGAAAAATTTAGCAAAGTTTGATGCTTATAATTGTATGTTTGAATCATACATGGTAGCTGCAAATAAAATGCATGACCTGACTACAAAGCAGTATTATCTAAATTCATTACCTTGTGGTTTAGGTGCATGGGCACAAGATTATATCATCAGAAAAGAAAATCAGCATTTGGATGATGTTAGTTTTCCTACACTTAGAAGATTGATCAGATATAAGTTGGAAAAACAATGTCTTTTAGGGGCATTACAGTTGAATAAAGACGAGTATAATTATACTTGTAATTTGAAGGAATTTTGTAATCTTCCACCAATAAACCAGCTAAAAGACTTCCAGCAATTAAGAGAATTCAAGAAAAAAGGTTGTATGTAAACCTAGATGTAAAATTGTTCTATGTTACACCAACATGACGGAGAATTTATCTTCAAAAGAAGCAAGCATGGTAGGCCAAAAAGAAAGTATAAGGCAATTCCCTATCAAAAAAGGAAATCTTATACTCCTCCTTGGTTACTAAAAAAAAGGGATAATCAGTCAAATAAAAGGGTCAAATGCTTCATTTGCAATGGACCTCATTATGCTACTAACTGTCCCAAAAAGCTTAATCCTAGTACAAAGATCTATGCTAATTTTGAAAAGGATAATCCAGGATGGGATGTTGTACCATACACTGATGAACTAACAGATTTATATGAATTAGTTGAAATTGTTCCAGAATCCACTTTTATGATGAGATCTAGAGATAGAAGAAAAATGAAGACTCTATCTTCATCATCTTCCTCTCCTTCAACAAGTTCAGATGAAGATGAAGATTTTTTGGTTACATTATTAAAGACCACTCTTGCAGATCTAAATACAAAAATCCAAATAGAGAAATCAAAGGATCCCTACAAATTAGCTGGAACAAAGGAAGAAAGAAAGAAAGCAATACATCAACATCTTGCCATTATGAAAAGGCTAGAAAGAGAAAAAATTGATGTCGAGAAACAATTGCATAAGCAAAGACGTCCTTCCTTCAAAAAAATTAAGGACATTGACCATGGATATAAAATTCCCCCATGGCAAAGAAAAGAACCATCTTCTTCCAAGTCTTCTAGACACTCCCTCCAAGAATATGATATAATAGGCATATTCAAAAAATTTGATCTTTTGCTTGATGATGTTAGTGATTTAAAAAGGTTACTCAAGACCCAGCAAAAGGAAATCAGAAATCTCTCTGCAGAGGTGGGAGAAATCAAAGACTTACTATTACAAGCTGATGAAGCAGAACACAGCAGCAGCAAAAGCAGTAAAAGCAGCAGCAGTAATCCTCTTCTAGGAAAAGAAAGAAATTGCTCTTTATTACTGGCAAATAATGGTAATTATATCAGAATTAATCTTTGTTTCTCTGGTTACAAGAAAATCCCATTGGATGCTTTTGTGGATACAGGATCGTCAAGATCATTAGCAAAAACAAATGCTATTCCATCATGTTTTTGGAAAGAAAAAGCAGATCTTCCACAAAGTTATGCCATCAATGGACAGAGAATACAAATGGGCAGGTATGCACAAGATGTTCACATTGAAATTATGGGAAAAACATTCATTACAGATTTTATTGAGTACAATGATCTAGAGGATGATGTATTATTAGGATTTCTATTCTTTACAAAGTATGAGCCTCTCCAATTTTGGAAACATAAAATTTCTTTAAAACATGAAGACGGTCAGATTGAGATTCCTACTTTAAAAATTGTAAATCATAGATTTGACCAGCAGAAAAAGAGAAAGAGGCAAGAATCTAGTAAAGAAAATAGAGAAGAAGCAACAAATCCTTTTGATAAGATTACAAGATTATTTGAACAAGATTGTTGCAGTCCCAATCCTCTACAATTCTGGTCTCAAGAGCATGAAGAATGTGAAATACAGATAAAGCTAGAATGTAAATCTGTAATACCATATGAACCAGCATATCTGATGAGCCCAACAGAAACCAAAGAAATAGATGATCAATTGCAAGAATTATTAGAAGGCAATTTTATCAGAGAAAGCAAAAGTTCATTTTCTTGTCCAGCTTTCTTAGTAAACAAAAAGAGTAGAACAGTTAAGAGGAAAGAAAAGACTGTGTATCAATTATAGACCATTAAATGAGATAATTCTTCCATTTAATTATCCATTTCCCTTCAGTTCAGATCTAATCCGAAGAGCTGCAAATAAAAAGATATTTTCAAAGTTTGATTGCAAATTAGGCTTTTGGCAGGTAAAGGTAAAAGAATCTGATCGATATAAAACAGCATTCTCAGTTCCTCAAGGATTATATGAATGGAATGTCATGCCTTTTGGTCTCAGCACTGCACCAGCATATTTTCAGAGAAGGATGGATCAGGCGCTAAGACATTTAAAAGAATTTTGTGCTGTTTATATAGATGATATTCTTATATTTTCAAATTCTATTCCTGACCACTTGCAGCATTTAGATGCATTATATAAATCTATCAGAAATCATGGAATTTGTTTAACAGCCAGAAAAATGGTTATTGGCCAGACACACATTGATTTCTTAGGATTGCATCTACATTAGCATTGGCTTCTGTATAGCTTACACCTGCTGGAAATCTAGAAGGAGGGAAAACAGTGTTAAGCAATCTATATATACAACGACCACCAACAGTCGCATAAACAGAATCAGGTTGCAAAACGATTCCTTTAACTTGTAATAACAAGCAGAAAGCTGACTGTACATATTTATCATTCAGATTGATGGTGAAATTTGGACGAACTGACATGAGTGCATCACCACCATTTTCTTCATTAGAAGATTTGACTAATCTTCCTTTGAATTGAGCTATAACAGCTTGATCCCAAATAGTACACCGAGTGTCTATTAGAGTAGCAAAATATTCAGCTCCTATATCGAAGTTAAAATGTGGATGAAGGATTATATCTACTAATGAGAAGTGGACATGAAAATATCCTTTTTCCTTCCATCTTTTGACATCTTCAGATAATAAGAATGGCAAATAAACTGGACATATACCAACTCCAGATACTCTAAGATTGATCTCAGATTGTCTGACAGAATGCATTATCTTAGCTTTTATGCCTTTTTCAGGATATAGATCAGAGATTTTTACTTCTGGAAACTTAAAATTACCTTTGTCATCAATTAATTCATCCTTATCTTGGAAATAGTTATGGATAACATTAGAAAGGGAACTACTTGCATTCATTGAGCGCTGACTCGCCATAATGGAGGAATGAACTTACTTGGAAGCTTTGAATCCGTTCACTGCTACAATTTCCGACTTACAGCACACCCTGACGCCTGTCCTTCGGCTAAAGCGGGATTTACGGCCTTACTGCGGGTCCACAGCTACTGATGATAGCTCCTCGTTCAGTTATACTAGCTCCAGAGACTTACAGAGGATTTTACTCAACTCAATGGGGCAATGCCTTTTTTAAGACCCAAACTATTACCAAAATGCAAATAACTACAAAGGCTGTAATTTTGATAAATAAACTAAATCCAGACCTACAGTATGGTTCTCTGAAAGTATCTATGACCTGTTGTTCAAGTTCAAAACTTTCTGGCATAATAGCTTTGCAAATAACTAGGCTCTGATACCAATTAATACCTGCGGAAACTATCTAGTAAAATGGTAAATGCCAAATCCAATCACACATATGAAGCACAAAAGGAAGAATAAGAATAAACAAATCTTGCATTCAAAACTTGTTCCACTATCAAATCCCATTACAATATAATCAGATTCTGATCATCCAGATCGCACTAAGCGCAGGAGAGAGCATAAGTCTGATATCCTATATTCTAGACTCTTCTAAGACTTCTTCAAATCTTAAACTCGGTGTCTTGAAGTAGGCGTCTCCGAAGTCCTTTTATAGCAAAAGACTGATTCCATCGGAGCAAAACTTTTAACCTCTTCTTTACAATATTTTGAAATCCGCCAATAGAAGAGTGACAAACAAAAGCATCTTATCCGTAGCACCGCCTAAAGGGTAAATGCATGAACATGGATAAGCATCAACCGACAAGAATTCCTGTAGCCAATATAAAAGGCGTGAGCGAGGAATCTCAACAACCGTGATTAGGACTCGTGTCACGTACACGATGACTTTACACCCAAAAGTCATTATGGGGTTCTTGCTTTTTGTGAAATAGGGTAGCATCCTATTTGTCACATCTTAACGTGGGTGACATCACGGCATAGACAAGCCCATATGCTAGCTTCCAAAGGGAATAGGGTCCATGAGTTCATCTGGTAACTCTGTGCAAGCTTTTTCCCAGTCTTCTTCTGTGGCATTAAAAGCATAGTCTATCTGCACCATGTAGTCATTTGAATAAGCTATATCCTTTTCAATTCTGACTGCTAGCAAAGCTGGTCGAAGTGTTATCTCCATGTTTTGCAATTTAACCTCAGCTTTCCAGTAGTGTTCTAAAGGATAATATTCGATCCTTGGATACCAGTATCCATTATGAGGATAGGTTTGAAGATAATCTGTGAGGCCATCACAAAGTGTCCATGATAAACCTGGATGTAAGAGATTAAGAAATTCTTCCATATCAGGGTTAAATCTGTCACCAATTAAATCTGCATAATCTTCAAAGGTGTCTTGGTCTATGCTGATCCTGGTCACAAAACCAAATTTAATCAGTTTTAACAAATTCATTTTACTTTTCTTAGACCAATTCATACCAAAAAGTCCTTTGAATCTGATGTGTATCATCTGTCTTCCACACCAGTATTTGATTGGAGCAAATTCCATTCCAATTTCCTTTGTGAAGTCATCTTCTTCATCTGGATCTAATATGACATGGTGAAATTGATATTCAATTTTTCTTCTCATATCTAAAAGCCACTTATTCAAGAAATAAGTTTCTAATAAAGTCACAATTATTTCTTTTGGAAGAGAGGGTAGTATTAAAGTATTCCCCTGGCCGAAATCTGCTATGTACATGGCAGCTCCATCTGGTCTGTAAAACTCACAACCTAAAAATTCAAGGTCAGTGTAAATGGAACACGCCATTTCTCTGGTAAGAGTGTCTGCAAGAGGATTAAGATCTCCTTTAATCCATTCAATGTCAAAATCATATCCTTGAAATTCAAAATACCATCTTGCAACTCTACCTTGTGCAATGTCTTGATCTGGCCGTTTATGAAGCAAATTTCTCATTGCTTGGTTGTCTGTGCGAACAGTAAAATGGACTGGTTTTAAGAAAATCTTGAATTTTTTGATCCCATTCTTTACTGCCAATATTTCTTTCTCATATATGTGGTACCTTGTCTGTGTGTCAGTGAATGTTCCTGATCTGTATCCACATATGTGTTGTTTCTTCTTATCTTCCTCCTGTATGAGTACAGCAGACCATGTTTTGTCAGAAGCATCAGTATAAAGAAATAGTGGAAAATTTTCAACAGGATTTTGTAAAGAAGGAAGAGTTTGACATTTTGCTTTTATCCGTTGAACTGCCTCTGTAGCTTCTTCAGACCATTCTTCAGTATTATCCTTAAGATGATGCTGGATAATTCTCCTATCTTCTGCTAATCCTTTATAAAATGGTGATAGGTAGTTGAGACAACCTAAAAATCTCTGAATCTGTTTCTTGTCTGTGAGTATTTCTGGAAATTCCTGAATTCTGACAAGAATATGTGGTTGTAACATTACCTTTCCATCCTGTAGATGCAATCCTAAGAAATCAATGTGTGTCTGGCCAATATACTTACCTTGTGACTTCATGCACTCATGTTTTACCAAACTTAGGGTGTTTTTGATTCTTGGTTAGCATCTTACTTGTTCACTTCATGACTGATGTATATGTGACTACTCCATTCTTAAGTGTATGCTTGTGTCTGCGTAATTCATGCTTGTATGAAATTGTTTGTATCTGTTGAGTGCATCTATATTGCTTCCTGCCTTATGAGTATTTATGCATTGCATACCTTGATTGAGCTTATGTGCTCTACGTATAATTACATGATTTAGATGCCTTGTGTGTAATTTATTGCTCGATGCTTCTATGAGAATTTGCCTCATATTGAGTGTCTTACTCCATGTATTTATGTGTATTTGTATGCTTCATGTGCAATATGTGATTATGCTTGCTCCATGCTTATATCTTGTATACATTTATGGCTAATATATTCAACATGACTGCTTCTGGATATGTCTTTCATGATTAGTGTGTTTTTAGCATATCTACTTCCAATTGACAAGCACACCCCATGCTTTATATATACAAGTGTGAATACTTCATGCTTTATGTATTCAAATCTATGTTGATGTATGCTCCATATATTTATCCATACTTGTACTTCATGATTTACTGCTTTTGTATGTTCAAATATATGATCCATATCGTAATAAGTGCGCCTCATGTCTTACATACTTGCTTTATGCCTGATGTGCTTTAGCATGTTTTCAACATGTGAATATTTCTATTATGAATGTTCTATTTCTTGAGTGTATACTTTTTCGACTGTATTTGCATTCCTCGAGTGAATTAACATGCCTTACTTGTATGTATCATATTTTGCGAGTGATTATGTGTCTGTTGTATAGTCTATGTGCCTTTCAAATGTTTTTCTTCCTTTGTATGCTACTGGCTTCATTACTGTTGTGATTGTGACTTTCAATATCGTATGTACATACCTTGTGACTGTTTCATGTATGATAAATTGTTCCATGTATGATATGTTTTCAACATGAGTGCTTATTGCAAGTCGTTGATTGCTACATGTCTGAAATATCTTCTCTATGTCTATTGGGCATGTGTGTTCTATGCAAATGGGCTGAACATGTATGATTCTTGCCTTGTATAAGTGTGACTAAAGATGTACGTGATTCATGTCTTTTGCTTTAGATACTGTGTTTTTCATGCCTTATATGTATTGTGTGTATCTATTAAAGTAAATGATGTTTAGAATTGTGATTGCTTGAGGACAAGCAATCTTGGGTAGGGTGGACTGTCATGTCCCCGATTTTGTGCCGTTTAGAAACATAATTAAAATAATTAATCTTGTGATATCGCATAATTGTAATTGTCCAAGACAATATTACAATTATAAAATCATCATAATGTTATTATAATAAACATTAAAGTATACAAAATGAATATAAATTATTGAACAATTATGATTATTATAGAATACAAATAATACTGAATATATATATATATAGCCTAAGCAAACAATTATTATTATTATTATTTAAAATAATTTGAAATTATTAAATATTTAATTTTAATAATAATATTCAGATAAAGTAAATTAATATTATAAACATTTATCATAAAAATATATATTATTATGGCTTTATTTACCTACGGTTGTGGAAAGCTACAATTAATGCTTAATCCCCAATTAAAGTGACCTTGAAAGGTCATTAACCCTGGACGCATGTGACTCTTCATTGACCTTCGGGAGAGTATAAAGACCCCGATATGGGAAATAAACCAAAAGGGAAGATAAGAAGAAAGAAATGTATACTCAGCAAGACAAATCACCATAGCCTAGAATATTTAAGAGAGAACTAACGTAAAATAATGAGCAAATGGAGAACCACGTCATTACTATTTAATCTTGGACGAGTGTATAACATTGCCTTGACTGAAGCCGACGTTAGTATAAGATATTCATTCTAGGAAGAAGGAAAAGATTGGAAGTATTCTATTGCGGAGTATATGAAAGAACGAAGAGTATACACAAATCTCAGAGGGTTAGCATCGACGGATGAAGGAACCCACGCTGAGGAACATTGGTTACAATAGGAACAAGGGAACCAAGGAAACAAGGAGATTCACCCCGTCGTCTCTATTCTCCACCGCTACATTTAATTGCTCCTGGTCGCAAGTCTTCCATAGCATCGATGGATTTCAATCCTAACGCGGGGGTCGTTATGTGTCCTCTTCTGGATGTCCAAGAAAATCAACAGGAAGCCGTGGTAAGCAAGATAAAGAAGCGGTAATTTCAGACTATGAACTCTACGGGATAGAGGAGAGTTGGGAAGTGAGCATATATACTAATGGAGCCACAAGTTACAAGATATCACACCATACATCCGCCATCATCACAGGAGATGTACACCAACACTACTGGATGCAACCACCATGGCTGGAGAATGATAGATGAACTGGAGTGGACCAATTTGGCTATTTAGCAAGAACGAGATTATTAGGGCTATTTGACAGATTAAAACGAATGTGATCAAAGGCATCAATTAGTTGAAGCTTGTAGGAAGGAAGGACATCGAATGGAGGACAGAGTTGAAGAAAATAAGTAACATTCTGAAGGATTAACTAGTTACGCCACCAACAGGTAAGGGGTGATGGTTGTTTATGCACCCATCGATATAGAAAAATTGATAATATGACTTCGATGATATTTATATATATATACGAATAGTGATATAAGGTAGAATATGCACCACTTACGTAATATTAACGAAATAAGAATATGCATAGATGCATTCTTATAGGAATAAAGATATAAATATTGAGTCATTAAGAATTGATGGTATATACCTATTATATGTGTTGGCGTAAAATCTAACACCTCTGGAGTGCAGGCTTATACGGACAGCTATGTACACTACGCAATGAGTGCTCTTCAAATTAGGAGGGGAAGCTCCCTCGTGCTGGAATGCATGAAAAAGAAAAGTAATCTAAGTCCTATCTTTTTGTTCTCAGCTGGAAGAGGCACAAGGTTAAGAAAACCAAGAACGCTTGCAGCTAAGGATTTTCTGGTTTCGCAGATCATTAACTACAACTAAGCTATCTACTTTAAATCTATCCAGTTTCCTCAAGAAAACAGAGCATGAGGAAATGGAGCAGGGATTGACTATCGGACGATAAACGAGTTTAGACTCTCTACTTGAAGGCAAGGTGGCACAACTATCATCTCAATCTAAACAAGCTTATTGGGCACAACAGATTTAAGAATTCACTAAGACGATCTTATGGAACCCTGTGTGGCATAACACTCGATCGAAACAGCAAAGCCTTCACAAAACAGCCTTTATCTTTATAATCTCACGAAACCCTATGTGGCATAACCTTCGATTATATTGATAAAGATTCACAAAACAGATTTATCGCTGCAACTTCTCGAAACCCTATGTGGCATAACGATCGATCACAATGGTAAATTAACACAAAACAACCTTATCACCTCAATCTCTTGGAACCCTATGTGGCATAACAATTGATTTCAATGATAAAGATGTTCAAACAGATCTAACTATGGGAGGAATTTACCACGCCAATCTTATGGAACCCTATGTGGCATAACACTTGATCAAAGTAGCAAAGACTTCACAAAACGATTTTATCATCACAATCTCACGAAACCCTATGTGGCATAACACTTGATTGAAATGATAAAAGATTCACAAGACATAAAGAATCCACCATCACAATTGCATGAAACCCTATGTGGCATAACAATTAATCGCAATAGTGAAGACACATGAACAAATACCAAAAGAGCAATATTGAGGGCAAGGTAGGCGCAGCATATATTTCTCTCCCAAGCAAAAGTTACTTACAAATGAGCAAAAGCTCTTATTTATATACATCAAGGTGTAGGTAACCCTAAAATCACCTTGAGTTCACTACAGTTCTTGCAATGCATGCAAGTTATGCGCCCTAACCCTAATAAAGTAAACTATACAGTTAACTGGCAAGTTACCATCAGTTTAACTGGTACAAATAACCTAATTGGCCAATGTGCAAGCATGCACGTCCTTATTTAAAGCAAAGTTAACTGGCCACTACCTTCAGTTAACTGAAAACCCTAACCCTAACTCCTGTGTTGATAATTCCAAGGGTGAGATAAGCATGTGTTAAGTCAGCAAGTGAACTGAAGATTAGAAGTCAAGTTAACTGCTGCTCAAGACTCAACCCTAGAAATTAACTGCACGTTCTAACTGGCAGATCACTCCATGTCAACTCGGTCTAACACTTTGACCAAGAACTCATCGATCTCTCTTGTCATCTGGCACTTTGACGCTGTCCAAAAATAATAATCTGCTTCTTCAATTCTATGTCACTTTCTGTAATTGTGTGCACACCATCGTTACAATCTTCAATCGCCTTTCTAAGACTGGCTGAAATTATTGAAATGTGATCTAAAATCTGCATCAAGATATCACAAACATGCTTCTGAAACTCAGTTTGTACAACCTTGAGATCAGCGTAGGTACCATTTTCACGAAGATAATGTCACAAGATCTGAGTGACTTTGGCGGCTCCGTAAATGAAGTGATCTCTGTTCCTTCAGCAACGTAATGCTTCATTGTCAGCTGCTCTGATGAAATCATGAACTAAGACCGATTTGGTCTTGAATTCAGTCTAGTTGAATTGCATTCTGAAAAACTCGCCCGTTGACTGTGAACACGGCTATGTTCTGACAACTTTCTCTGGAAAGCTAAAATACTCTGGCAAGGCTAAAAATAGCCTGTCAAAAGATAATTTTCACCAAAAATTCTGAGACATGGGTTTTGTCAGGAAAATGATTCTAAGACAACCCACAACGTTAGAATTGTGAAAACATGTCGTTTAGCTTCACATGCAAAGATTCTTCAGTAGAGAACTGCAAGGGTTTTAGAGCTTCTCAGGGCAATTTTTCTTGAGAAAATCTGGAACATGGGTTTTATGCACAACGGAATTCTGAACAAACCCAGATGATGAGATTTTCAAAAAGATGTGTTTCAGGCCCACATGCAAAGAAATTCTCAGAAAAAAGCACAGAGCTTCAGAATGAAGGCTACGGGGCGATTTTCTCGAAAAAATCTAAGACGTGGGTTTTGCTGCAAATACTGAAGTATGCGAACCCAGATGATCAAATTCTGAATGTGTTGAATTTCTTTGACATGCGAAGAAAGTACCTAAGGTGAGAAATAGAAGAAATAAGACAGAAGATAGAAAGTTTTGCTTGTCTGCTTCTGAAAAATCTGCAAATCTCTTCTTTGAAACTTGATAAAATCTGCATGCAAAGTGAAAATAAAGTCTAGAATCGACTTCCTCTGAACAATCTGAACTCGTTGCTTCGAAGAACGCTGAAATCGGACACCTGTAGCACCTTCAGCTTGATGGTCGCTCAAGAAGAATATGAGCTTCAGAGCAAAAGATGATGCAATAATGGACGCCATTGCTGAAATGAATAGACTTTTATTAATGAAATTCGTACAAAGCATGAAATCCTTGAAAAATGGCGCTTGGCTTCTTATTGGACCCCATCTTAGTTAACTGAAACTCGAACAAGCTCAATAAGTGGACGCATTAGGGTTTGCCTTTCAAGTCTTCAGTTAAACTCATCCATGCGATTTTAACTTCAGTTAGAAACCTTATCAAATTCGCCACCTTCAACTTCTCTTTGGATTCATCAATTTTGACCTAAGGCGTGCCCTTTTGCAACTTCAGTTATCAATAAGAATGAGATAAGAGGTTCGCCTTATTCATGCAATAATAAGCTAAAAATAGCTAGCCTTTTGGAAGTCCAGTTGGCCTTCAACAAGTGCGCCAACTTCATGCTTTAATCAATTATAATCTAAAAATAGCAACCCTTTCAAACTAAAGTTGCCCTTTCCTTGAAAAGTGCGCCATCTTCACTATGTCTTGCTTCACTTTTCAAAAACTAAAAATAGCGACCCTTTTCATGAGTGAAGTTTTCAACTTCAAATTCGCCATTTCTTCACTAAAAATGCTTCATGCTTCACAAATAATACTTCATGCTTCACTTCGTCCCTTTTGAACTTCAGTTAACATTTGATGAAGCGCCATCTTCACAATTTTGACCAAATTCGCCATGCATGCAAACTTCAGTTGACTCTCAGTGATAATCTTCAGTTAAACTTAACATGCAATCAAGTTAACTGAACATGCAAGGTAGTTAACTGAACATGCAAACCAGTTAACTGAACATGCAAACTGAAAGATCACTCCACATGCAAACATATGAACTGAAGATGACAACCCAGAAATCGTTCAGTCTAACTGCAGTCAGAACTCCAGTTAAGGCGTCCATTCAACTCACTTTCGAAAATTCAAATTTGAGCTCTTGGGCGAATTCCAGACTTAGCCAAATTTCATGAAAATTTAGGCTAAAAACCTCTGCCGGGACCTCTGTTCATCCTCTCCTATTAATCGGTTGATGATTTCTTCGACATCGGGCCGACACGCAGAGCTTGGTAAAACCGACCAAATGATATTCTTTGACACCGCATCGCCATAAAACCGACATCCAAGGCTCAAAAATCCAAGCGCCTTTTGAAAAGCTTTTTCCAGACTTAGTCAAATTTTGACTTGATTAACGAAGGGAAAAACAAAATCCTTCATAACTTCGACTTTATCAACTTTCGTGATCGAACTCGTGTTCACGCGCTAAGCTCGCTCGCACGATATCGAAGACACATTTCCAAAACATCATCTGAGGGTGAAAACAAGAGCCTCTTTTCAAAGTTGCTCTTTGATTCCGTACTTAGCTTACTGAAACGACAAAAATAATATAAAACTTCCACTGCAGCTGACGAGACATCTTCTCGATCCGACTCGAGACAGCAACGGAAAGCTGAACGTAACACGGACACATTAGGCATCTGAAATCATCAGAAAGAAAGCATTAAAGGCCTGAAAAGCTTGGGCGCCTTTCTCAAATGTGTGCTCTTTTGCTTTTTCCTCCTGATAGTTTGACTGAGATTTGACCCAACGTTTGACCTCAGTGTTCAGGCGCTTCAGCAACTCAGATTCACCCATTGACGGATGCGTCGCTAAGCTTGAACAAATGTGAGATAAACATCTTGGATGGCATTCACTAAAACCTATTTGGCACCTCAAAAAGATGGGCGCTTTTCTAAAAGCCATGCTTCCCAGTGTTAGCCAATTCTTGCTGCCAGATCTCGCGATCGTATCTTCCGTAACTGCTTCAAAAGGTCTGTTTGACAGTTTGATATCACTGTGAAGCTGACGTGATGCCGGACAAAAGTCTGC
This sequence comes from Sequoia sempervirens, assembly GCA_007258455.2. Taxonomy (NCBI): domain Eukaryota; kingdom Viridiplantae; phylum Streptophyta; class Pinopsida; order Cupressales; family Cupressaceae; genus Sequoia; species Sequoia sempervirens. Next base: position 578,033,780 of record VDFB02270651.1, on the reverse strand, counting down.
TGGAGGTGACAAACCTTAAAAACAGGATCTGGGCCCCTAAAAGATAGGGCGCCTATTTCAGAATGTGCTCCCTTCTCCAGAGATAGAAAATTTTGATGATTTTCCTTCAGATTTTCATTTTTCTTAAATCTCTTCGGTAACAGACTGACATGACACTGACACCAACTCCATATTTAAAAACCCCAAAAATGACCTTCTGACATAACTTTAACAAGATTAAGACTCAATTAAGCAAAATGCCTTAGTGAAGCAAAAATTTTGGTTTTGGGTACAACAATATGGTTGTGCTGATAGTAATGCTTACAACAATTATTGAGTCTTAAAGGTGATAATAATTCTATTATGACAAATGGTTTTCTCTTTGAGATCTGATATAAGTTAATAGCTACACTTTGTACTTATGAAATTGTATAGAAGGGTCATCCTTATTTGATATCATCACTAAACTAATTGATCTTTAATGCTACCAATGTCTCTTTGAGAAACACGTTGAATGGAAGATACGAGTTTAGGTGTTTCCATCAAAAAGGGGACATTACAGGGACTTACGGAATTGTTCAATAGTAGAGGAAGAGGTTTTCACAATTCGACAGATTTATCAATGAAGCACGGGTTTCCTATTCTAACTAGAAAGTATTGAATTTAAAGTGGTTGCAGGGTTAAGAAAGCTCTAATCTACTCTAAGGCGTGGGACATGGCGATCAATTCTCACAAGCTTCAACCAGACTCTGCTTTGCCTCACTTCGGACAGCTTTCGCAGAACTGGTGCAATCTTCAGAAGAGTAGCTCAAGGTGTTCAAATCACAACTTAGCATGAAAATACCATCACAACGACGCATATAAACATACAAATCATGATCGAAGTTAAGTACACGATATTCCAGTTGACCACACAAGGCGCATTCACCATCAGCGAACACACTAGTGGTATGGATAGACGAAATTTGCTCAAATTGAAGACCACATTCCACAACTATCACCTACGTACATGAAATGAAACATATTCTACTTTAAGCCACTACTCGAATCAGAAGGACGAAGAAACCTTGCTAGCTACTCACAACAAAAGACGAAATTCATCATCAATGAAAATTATTTTTATTGGGAGAGTGTTCACAACAATTTCTTACAAAGTTTTAAAGGAAAAAACTTTCCTTCTTCTTCAAACTACTCTATCAATCTACGCTATGCTACTTCTAAGCTATTACCTAGCTGTCTCTCTATTCTAATCTCTACTGTCTAACTTCTACTCATGAAGGTACAAATGAAGGGGGATGCCCCTTTATATAGCTGGCCAAGTCCAACGGACGGCTCAGATTACAATTGGCTGGATGGCCCAGATTGTGCCACCTCAACCCTAAACAAGATTTTCCCTAAAAACCGTCACCAAGAGGAGTGGGGTAATAAATGAGCCATTAATGTCCATCATCCTTCTAGGAGATTCCAGCCCGGAAACACGTTCACACTGCTTCAACTTCTTGGACTGGTATGGCAGACACGTTCTTGATCTAACTTCAAGGCGACAACTTCATTCTTCTACTTGATGATGATTTTCCTCATTGATGTTGTTCTTCAACTTTGAAGTGCTTGAGCTTGAAAGATTTTCTAGCCTTGAACTTGAACATTTTTTTTTTCTTGCCGCCCGCCTAACTACATTGGGTGCATACTGGGTCCTCAAGGAGAGACTTCAACACTTAGCCATTTCTTGCAACTTTTCTTCCTTCGTGATTTATCATCTTGGACTATTTTCTTCATTACTCCAAGTCATCGTGCCATGGTCCCGACGTTCATCCTGCAAAACAAACAAAAGGACATCAAAACACTTTACAATATAGATCCACTCCACTTACTAGATCCTAGCATTTTGATTTCCAAGTTCTAAGTAATCTCTTCATCTGATAGGGTTCATCATTTTCCTCTAACAAACTTCATCTTCAGCGTCTTCATGCCTTAGCCAAATTTCAACTTCCTCAAGGGTGTATTTAAGAGATGCACTTTAAAATCATCCTTTTAAAAGTGCCAGCTTCAACTGCATCTTCCTCACTTTTCTAGCTGAGGCGTCTACTTTGACATTTCATCTGACTCGAGCAAAATATTTTCATCAGGAATTTGATCAAAAATTATCTAGGCACTTAATTTCAAATTCATTCGCCAAGGCATTTTTATGTCAACAACACATTTTATTCCTTGCCTTAGAAAAGTTTTCAAATTTCCCCTTAGGAAATCCATCAACCTGGTGCCCATCAAAAATCTTCACCCTGAAGGCTTCAGCGAAGCGTGGAAGACTTTAAAATCCGTTCCTCATCGCAGATGTCCGATACCCAGAAGAAAATTTTCTTCAGAACTTGTTGAATTCATGGGTATACAACGAACGGGTTCATTCAATTTTTTTGATTTTCAACCTTAAAAAAATATTTTCTTATCAAATTTATTCCAATTCTTCATCCTTGTGAGTACTTTCTTGCTCTGACTTGAAATTTTTTTATCAACCTTGTGAAGCTGACACCCTTTGACTTCTTTACCGGAAATTTCACTCATGTCTTAAGAAATTTCATCACTTCAAGTCTAGGCGTAATTTTCCTAAGGAAGAAATTTTTTGTGCCTTAGAAAAATTTAAAATCACTTAGCACATTTTGCACTTTTGCCTTAGAAAATTTTATGCATCTTCATCACTTAGCCAGTGGTGAGGAAATTTTTTTCTTATTAACTCACTGATGCAATTTAATGCCCATTGCCTTGGGCGCATTTTACCTTTCATGAGGAATATACTTCTTTTAAGTTCCAACGCCTTAAAATTATTCTTCCACATTCCCCTCTCCTTAGGCGCACATAGGGGGTCCAGCTTCAAATCTAAACACTTCTTTAATAAGTCAAGACCTATAGGATGGGGCCCAACTCATATTTTCCATACTTAGAATATTCTCAAGGCACTTCTTCTAGTGAAGGCGCATATAGGGGAGTATGCTTCAATTTTACTATACTTAGCTTTTCTTCCAATTTCTTTCACAAGTCAGGGACCCACTCCACATCTTGGACGCCTTAGAATGTTTTTCTATTATTCATCAACTTTTCCTTTGCCTTGGGCACATTTAATAGGTTGAGCTTCAAATTTGCATGCCTCAAACCTTTTTCAAAAACTCTTCTCTTCCTCAAGGCGCATTTGGAGGTCCTTGCTTTAAATGTGCAACACTTAGAAATTTTCAACTGACTTCCATTTGTCAAGGGTGCACATAGAGCTGCATGCTTCAAATTTGCTCAACTTAGACAATTTTCTCCAACTCCCCACAAGTCAAGGGCGCATTCAAAGGGGGGAGCTTGAAGTTTCAACGTCTTGAATATTTCTTGAATTCTTCATGCAAGGCAAGGCGCAAATGAGGGGGGTGAAGAATTTAACACTTGGAATCCTTCTCCTACATGCAACGCCTTAGATTTCCTTTATCTTGCATGGGCGCATTCAAAGGGGTAAGGTGGAAGTCAACATCCTTGTCTTCTTTCTAGCTTGCATGGCACATTCAGCTTGTTGAGGAGGGAGGAATCTTTTTCAACGCCTTAACTTTTGTCTTCACATGCTTTGATGTGGGCGCATTTTACTTGGTGAAGTGGATGAAACACTTTGAATATATTTTGCATGCCACTACCTTGAGGTGGGTGCATTTTGCCTAGGCATGAGGATGGAACATCAACACTTAGATTATTTTAAACATCCTCTTACCTCTTTGGGCGCATATGGAGGCATGAGCAGGACGAGATTTTACACTTAGAAAAATTTCCATGCTTGGCTTCAGAGGAGGGCGCATTTCACATGTGCTGGAGGATGAAGCTTAACACTTAGAAATTATTTTGCATGCCACTACCTTGAGCTGGGCGCATTTTGAAGGTGGAGCAGGATATAAGCATCAGACTTGGCAAAATTTTCATCTCATGCCAGCTTCTCTGTGTCCTGCTATTTATAGTAAATCCTCTCATTTCCATACTTCTGAAGCTCAGAATGATTTGAAATTTTGAACACTGGACCTTCATGACCTTGTTAGCTTGTTTATATTGCCATCTCACGCTGACATGCTAAAAATAGTATGTTTCTGAAGGTGATTTACTATTTATAGTAACTGCTTGTTTCTGATATTTCCACAGCTCCGATTGACTTGAAATTTTAATGACGCACTCCTCACCACGTGACCTGCCCGTTGACACCGGCGCCTGCTGTTGACTTTCTATTTTTAGCCAATTTCTGAAATGACTTACTATAAATAGTAAGTGCTTCATTTGCCTTCAAATTTTACCAGCGGATAGCTTGAAAGATGTTGATCGCGGTGGTATACATCGGTTTTTGAAAATTCTGGCATTTTACCCCTCTTTTTGGGTCTCGAAGCTGGAAACCCTAATTCATCTTGCATGCATATCAAATGACCTCTGTTTGTCTTCGTTTCTGTTGCATAGTGATCAGTTTGTGATTCTGAAGTGCTGGGAGGCGGCTGTCGGAATGCATTTGCTAAAAATAGTAAGTTCCTGAAGAAGTGATTATCCTGCTTTGCATGTCACATCATCGCGAAGCTCTCGAAAAACCCACAAGGAATCATCAGACATGCAAAGAAAACCCGACATGCAAACTCTAAAAATAGCCTCTGAAGGCTGAACTCTGGAAGTCATTATCTCACTTTGCATGTTATATCATCGCAAAGGTCTCAGAAAACCCAAAAGGAATCCTCAAACATGCATTGAAAAACTCTGCATATAACCTCTGAAATTTGCTCTGGAAGCTGAACTGCTAAAAATAGCAAGTTGTCCGTTCTGGCTCAAAATTTTCCAGTGAGCAGCTCGCTGTGTTCTAGATGCAGACTGACTGTTAAAACTTCAAGAATGTTGAAGGAATGCCCTGAATTGCACACTTACTAAAAATAGTAAGTTGTCAGAATATGATGAAATTTAGCTGAGAGTCAACTGGGAGCATACTGACAGCAATGTTAAGCTCTGTTTTTTAGTTTATTCACTTCGCTTGACCTCGGACTGACTAGGAAAGTACAAACCCTAATTTCAAACTTGGCCAAATTTTCACATTAAGGTTCAACGGCGGGCACATCCCGGAAAGACAGACAGTAGAAAAGAGAGACAGCAACAAAATGACCCAAAAGCAAAGCCAAAATTAGGGGGGTCCCCATTTGCAATGGGGCATCAATGGGGCAATGTGTGAAAAAAGGTCACAAAGTTTCAGGCTTCCCATCTGACAAAGCTTCTTCAACACAACTCATTCTTCTCATTATGACATGAGTACTCAATAACTCCATCCACAAGTCTGAAAATTCTGAACGTACCTCCCAAGAGCAGCATTGTGGGAAGATTCAACATCAAAATTTTCTATTACATAAAAATGTGTTACACACATATCTCTTCAAAAAGTTTTCCCTCAACTTTTACAATTTCTCAAATTATGCAAAATGCTCTACAATATACTCTATCTAAGCTCTCAATGTCTACTACTCCAATGTCTATCTAATTCTGATCTTCTAACTTGATACAAATGAGGGGGACTCCCCCCTTTATATAACTAGCCAAGTCCCAAAAGACGGCTAGGGTTACAATCAATAGAGCGGCCAGAATCGTGCCACCTCAGCCCTAAACTTGAGCCCTAAAATTTTAGGCAGAGGGGGTAATTTATAACATCCTTCTAGAAGATTCCGTTTGTAGATGGTTCACACTATTCTTGATCTTCACTTAGAAAAATTTCGAGCTTCCATTCTTTCTTCAACGCTTTGTCATTTGAGTTATATAAGTCTTAACACTTAGCCATTTTCTTGCATTCCTTCGATTTGTAACTCATCTTCATCGTGTGTTTCCATTTCAAGTTATCACACCTAAGTCATCATCGCTTGCTGGTTTCCTATAATAGTAAGACGCTCCGATCCTCCTCACCACGTGACACAAATTTTTAGCAAGCTTACTATAAATAGTAAGATTTGAAATGTAGCTCAGCATTTCATGGAATCGCATCGATTACTTTGTGAAATGAAACAATCCTCATGTCACACACAAGCGTTCTTTACGTCAACGCGGCATCGCGTCTCATATCAATGCAATCTGATTTGCGGATTGCTTTAAATTTGTTTCCACCTTGACTTATATGCCTCTTTTATTTCAAAACTTGTGATTGTTCAGACAAATTTTCTTGAGAAGCTTTTTGATGAAATGTATAAATGAGCTCAGATGCCTTTATTGCCCATACTGAATTGACCTCACTTTATTCAGCCCTGTTGGCCAGCGATCAAAACAATCTGTTTTGATCGGGGAAGAGCGACCTGCCCATTACAAGAGACAGGAGGAAGCAGTTACCATGTCCACAGAGCGACCCATCGGGGAGCGGGGAATGGAGTATGGGGGATGTCCCCAACAATGGGGAGAGCCATTGGATTTGAAGCCTCGCCCCCAAGCACATAAGGTCAAAGTCACCGAAGTCATTATATTTGTCTCTAGTTGTGCAGACTTAGTTGATGAGACTGCACTTACTAAAAATAGTAAGTACCTCAGAATTTGATGAAATTTTGCTGAGAACCTGCTGGAAACATGCTAACATCAATGTTAAGCTCAATTTTCAAGTTATTCACTTTATTCGACCCCTGTACTGACCAGGAAGACAAAACCCTAATTTTCAGACTTGGCCAGAATTTTTGCATTTTAAGCTCAACGGCAGAGGAATCCCGGGAAGTAGACCATCAGAAAAGAGACAGACAGAGAGAGAGAGACCAAAAACCAAAGCCAAAACGACCAGAATGGAGCAAAAATTAGGGGTCCCCATTTGAATGGGGCGATGTGTGAAAAAGGTCACAACAAGACTGAAGCCATTGGATGCCTAACACCACATCTATCTCACCCAAACCAAGCACATAGAAGTCATCTGTCAATGTGTAATCTCCTATTTGTATGCTTAGTTGTGAGACTTTTGTAATATCCCTTGCTACTACTGATCTAAATTTTTCCTTCAAGGAATATCATTAGGGTTTACAAAAATGTGAAACAAAGATCTTGGTTGCTAAGTCGTTTTAACACTTTAGGGTTTTTCACCTAAAGGAGAGGGATAGACCAAAATGACAATGCTCACACCATTGAAACCACTATAATATCCTTGCAAAATCTAGCCCTAATTCATTGTTTAAGGCTCCAAGGAATATTGTCAAACACTTTCCCAACAACCCCCTTATCTTGCTGATTTGTAATTTTCAGTTTGCTTGCTAGTCTTTCAATGGTTTCAAATAAGTTTAAATGCTTGCTAAACAACTCTACGAAGTCTAGGAAAAGATCAAAGATGACAATGCAATTCTTTTGTCTTTTGGAATGCAAATACATGAGCATCTACATAAGAAATGTGCACCTACAGCCAAGTAGCATTTTTACAAACACTTGTCATACATACTAATATGCTGATCATGAAAGATGCAAACTTGCTCAATACAACAAAATATTATCTGCAACTTATAGCTCCTTTATTATGATGTAAAATCTAATATAATGCTGATCTAAAAGCCAAGACTCTTGGCATTACAACTTATGCAACTTCTACAATATTCTGAGTACAAATGACAGCCATAACATAATTCTAGAATGCAGATATATGAAGCAAATAATAGTAGGAACCTAATGTAAATTTTGTAGATGAACTGAAGACAATATAATAACTCTTTGTAATGTCCCTTACCGGACTTGTCCTAGAATTAGCTTGTTGATTATGTTTATGGGTTCTTCTATCAAATGAATTTTCTCCTATCTCAATAATCCTTAGATTTGAATCCTATATTCATACTATTAACAACATTTTTTTGTTAGCATTAATATCTAGATATCCAGAATATAAATGCAGTCATAAGAAGTAATAAAGATATATGATGAGTGGTGTGCTTAGTGGAAACACTTGCACCCACTTTCTCTACCCACATCATCACCTCGGAAGACACACGACCCACTGGGGGAAGCCAGCGGAGCTTATAAGTGGCCTAGGCCTACCGCCCCTCCATGGCCGCAGCGGATTGTTAAGCAGGACCCCCACCCCTCCATGGCCGTAGCGGATTGTTAAGTGGGGTTTTTAGGCACCACTTTTCTCAGGCCCTTCCCCCTTGGTAGGCATACAAGCACATAGAAGACACTCTTTTAAAAGTCAGAGATAATTGTATTCATTTCACTTAGAAGTCAATATTTAAGAATGCATTTACATTTATCATTGATTCTTAAAATAAATATCAAATCTGTTCCTACCATGATTATAATCATTAACAAACAATACTATTAGATCACTTATATTCAAGTCTAGAAGGAGCACAATCCTTTATCTGCGTATTATCACTCTTATCAACATTACTTTTTATTAGAATGTGAATTGGGAAGCATGAACAAATATGGGTTAAGAAGAAAAGGCATTGCTGGTTCAGGCATTAGATTAATTTCAGAAATTAGACTCATTTCTAGGAAGCAACAATCTTAATTATCAGACTATATGATAAAGTGGTCTTCATACATGAGTTTGTCACTCAGGGATTATAGATAGCCTATGATGGAGTTAGTTCGGCTCACAAGTATAGTCAATGCACATGTGAAAAGGATTGTAGAGTATAGTTCTTCAATGCATAGTGAACTTATGGCTGAAGGAGTATCTACTATTGATATTTTGAAATACTAAATATTAATTGCTAAGTGAGCAGCCTCACCTGAGCCGCTATGCTTCTCCTGTCGTTCCTCAATTTCTGACTCCGTTCCTTTTCTTCTCTTGCTTCATCGGTGCCTCTTTATAGCCTTGTCTTAATGGGAAAGGATGTGCCCATTCGGTGTAGAGACATTACCTTGAATAGACATAGCCGTTAAGGTGTCTTCCCTAATTGCGGCTCTGTGACTAATGAGCGCTTATTGGAATACACCCATGACTAATTTCGGATTCATATCTATGTGTTACCTTCTCGGTGCTGAAGAAAGATGTTTATTTGACTTCATTTTAGTTAGCAATGAAATCGTTATTGTTAGCCTCTCCATCAACAAGATCGACGTCTTCAGTATTTAACAGCTTTGTCCCTCTCTCCAATTAATACGAACATGTTAAGGATGACGGTACTCCCCCAGATAATAATTTCTGGTATTAATTCATCTTGCCCTTAAGTGATGTGGCGAAGGATCTTATGGCCTCAACAGGGATATCTGAATAAGAGTCAATAATTGGAGAGTGACGGAACAGAACAAGTCTCTCGAAAGGAACGATTGCTTTTGTTTTGGTTGTTCCTTTATATCGTATTTTTATATTAACTATTATATTTTCTTTTTTTCCTTTTTATCCATTAAGATAATCGCTTAATACTTGTAGATTTATATTAATTGTAATATCTAATGCAATTATAACATTTAAATGATTCTATATTTGAATATTTATAATTAAAGTTTTTTGATGATTTAATTATAATATTATCTTGGGATAATTATAATTAAATTTCTAATATTTATAGTTTTCCCTATCTAATTTGTCTTTATCTTATTTGATAAATAATATTGGTGATTTAACATTATTATAAGTATATATAAAATTAAATTTTATACTTTTGATATCTAATTTATTGAGTTATTGTATTTTCCATAAGTTACAATATTGGGATCATGACACTCTTGTTGATTAAGTATCCTCCTCACAAAGGTGAAATCGACCACCTTAATATGCCGCCCCTGTTCTGATCCAAACCATCAATATAAAATTATTGCAGCCTTCTTTAGCTTCTTTCAAGCATCAAAAATTATTGCCATGGCCTCAAGAGTGAAGCGCTCCAGCTGGAAGAGGAAATCGATGCAAATATGACCCTTGGCAAGCAAAATCGTGGTCTTCTATGGCGCCCTTGTATGACTATAACTTCTGGTCAGATTTTCTACAATGTATATCAGACTTCTAATGCTCCTCCAAAATGTCTTCTATGCCACCAATCGATGCAAGAGTGACCTCCAATGCTATCTACAACTGATATGCAAAAACTCTTAAATCGAACCAATCACAAAATTGGCCTTTGGCCACAAATTTTGGCACAATGAGAAGTCTGAAGTAACTCCTCCAATCAGCTGCAACCCTTCAGTAGATAGTTTCACTACCTCAGTTATGCAAATCAATGGGATACTTCGTACCCAAAGACCTCAATTGTATTTTGCAGAAACCCTAGGCTTCTCCACAACCAACATACCAAATCAAGTATCAAATATCCAGCCTACCTAAACAATAGCAACCCCCTCTTACTTATACTTTTCTCATCAAGTTTAGGGCGGCCATTCAGAAGCTTCCTCAATACACTTTAATTTTATTTTATTTTATATTTTTTTATAATTTATATAATTCATTAAGTGCAACATAATATCAAATCATCTGGAAAACACAATATGTTTTCCAACACATTATATTTTCAAACTTTCAACATACAATAGGAAACCTCCGTACAACACCTAAATCCACGAAAGAAGCCAACCAACATTTGGGTAACTGCCACAAAGACCCTCTAATCATGCCCTATTAGCCTACGAGGGCCACTGATAGGCTAATCAAGCTGATGTGTGAATGTCTAACTAGAAGGGGAAATTACAGTCCACCCCTCCTAAAATTGCTTGTCCCCAAGCAATCTCAACTTAGGATGCTGCAAAATCTCTTCATTCTCCCATGTAGCATCCTCAACTAGCAAGTTCCTCCATTTGATGAAATACTCTTTGACAACCCGCTTCCGCAACTGTCTCTCCCTAACATCCAAGATAGCCTCGGGCACCAAAATCAACTTTACCTCGTCACCCAAGGGTGGTAAGGCCATGGAAGGAACAACATGATGTCCTAACACCACCTTGAGGCGTGACACATGAAAAACGTTATGCACCTCATTGTCAGCCAATAACTCCAACTCATAAGCCACCTCTCCAACTTGCCTGATGATCCTGAAAGGGCCATAGTAGCATGGCTTAAACTTCTCTACACCACTCTTCTTGAGAGTAGATTGTCGATGGGGCTGTAGCATCAAGTACACCATATCCCCAACCTCAAAAGATCTCTCAACTCTCCTCTGATCGGCATACTACTTTTGCTGATTTTGTGCCTTCTGTATGTTTTCTTGAAGAGCCCGCATAATATCCTGGTTTTCCTATAGCAAATCTCTAGCACTAGGCACTCTACTATCACTCAATAGTAAGTCAAGGAAGCTAGGCACCTCATATCCATACAATGCCATAAATGGTGTCATCTGAATCGAAAGGTGTGTTGATGCGCGTTTTGTGACACACCAAACATCAAAATAAAATGCCCAAAGGCACCCTATCCTCTCTTGAAAAACCACCGCGTATGCTAAGATTGTGAGATCATATGGCGATTCCAAGGTTCCTTATGTCGTGTGGATAAGCTCAATGGTCGTTGTGATATGCTGGTAACACAAAGGGACTTATGTTAGGCTTGTTCAATTCACAATGAAGGTTTAGGCAATGAAGCTCTATTGTTTGGGTCTTGGATCAAACAAACTAAATAAGGAGATAAGGGTTTAGAAGTTCTAATCTACTTCCTAAGAATTCAAGAGACGGTATTGACTAGGTGAAACCAATAACCACGCTTTGCTTTGCCACGCTCAACAACAACTACACAAAGTGGGTGCAATCTTCAAGGGAATGTGCTTATAATTTTCACGTCATGAATAACTACCATCAAATTGAACAATATTTACCCAGACAGAAGTTAAGCATCCACAAAGTAAGCTCAGTCTAACTTTACGCATTGAAAGGAAATCATCCATTCAAAGAAAGTATGAGCAAAAGTTTCACCATAATCAATACTTATCAGATCTTGCATTCATCTAACATACATGAAATAAAATCTAAACTATGATGAGGGATAAGAACCATGCCAACTCCAAAATAAGAGAAGTAATCACCATCAAAACAATGCATGCATTACTTATTACTTTAGCAATCGTACACAACAATTACTCATCTTAACATGTTTTGCAACATGCTCCCCTTGCTTTACAAATGAGGGGTGAGCTCATTTTATAGGCTCCCCAATTACAATTCAATGGCCAAGATTGATTTAGGATCAACGGCCGTGATTACAAAATAAAACCCTAATTAGGGCTTGCCATAACTAATTCCTTCTCGACCAATGAGAAAATTACATTCGAGGACACTTGTCCTTTTTGCTAAATATGAACCAACAGTAAAATAGAAATTTGTTGCATGTTGATTTGGAATAATTTGATTGGTTGGAAGATGACGAGGGGCCACCTCAACGCGCTGGATGTCTTCCTTGGTCACTTTGGTCTTGTTCCATGTGCTTGCCTTAGAATATTTTCCTTGCCCATGACTCTGTCCTTTTTGTTTCTTCTAGCTTTGATCTTGGATGGAAATTTGTTTGGAATACTTTTCTTGTCACCATCTGATTCTGATTGGAGGCTTGTCTTTAATTCTTCAAGAGATGAAATCCTTCAAGAAGTTGCCCTGATCGCTTCAATAGGTCTGGGATTGTAGATGAAATCCCCCCAAGATGTCCGAATATTCTTTTAAGTGCCTTGAATTTGGAGAAGAATGCCTATGTGCTCTTGCCACAATGGAGGAAATTGGAACTTTCTCTGTGAAGAATTTCCCATACTTAACCAAATTTTGGCTATTCAATTTCATTTTGTAACACCTTCATGTGGACTATTCAACATTTTGGCCAAGATTTCGGATAAACTTTTCCTGTGCATTTGTCTTCAATTCTGAGTCTGGCTTGTGCCATGTAGGGCCGATTCCATCCTTGGTTAAGGATTTTATTCATTTCCTCTTTACTTTCCCTCTTTATTCTTCCTATTTTCCTTCCAACACTAGTCAATTTTCTGAATCTCCCTCCCCAAGGTATCAACACTTAGCGAATTTTCTTATCCTCTCCTTGGGCGGACTTTACTTGTGTCTTGACATCTTCATTTTGTTCCTAGACGGACTTGACAGCAGTTTAGACATTCTTACTTGAGCTAAGTTGGACTTTGCATGTGCGTTGCCATTTCCTTGGCGGACTTCATATGAGCTTGGACGTTTTCTCACTTGGCCTAGGTCGGACTTTGCTCCTCTTGTGCCAAGTCGGACTTTGTCTTGGTTTGGACATTGTTCACTTTGAGCAAAGTCGGACTTTATGATGCTCAAGACATTTTCTTTTCTACGCCATGGTCGGATCGGACTTTCTAGCTTCTTGGACGTTGCTTGCTGAGGGAGATCGGACTTTCCAACTTCTTTTACAAGTGCAAGTCGGACTTGGAAAAGTTCTTTCCACTTCCATTTAGGCATGGTGGACTTCAAAGATGATTTTTCATTCTCATTCAAGAGCTGGGCGGACTTTCCTTGCTCTTTTCCATCTCCTCATCCAAGGTAAGGCGGACTTGCAAGAAGTTTTTCCATTTGCTTCTTTTCCAATGGCTGGCGGACTTGGAAGTTTTCCTTCCAACCATCTTCAAGAGCCCCTGCCATGATCTTGGGCGAATTTACTCAAACTTTCATTATCTCAGCCAAGAATCTTATGATTTTTTCATTGCCTCTTTCATCTAGAGGTCTGATTTTTTATATGCTTTTCATTCTTTTTCCAGATTTTTACTTGTTTTCATCAGATTTTTGATTGATTTTTGATCCAATAGCCTGATTTTTTGGTTGCTTTTGATTGATTTTCTCATATTTTCCCATGCCTTTTGAATTTTTAGATTTTTCATTGATTTTTTTGAAATTTTTCATGCTAGGATGAAAATATTAATCCCTTAATCTGTGGGTCCCGGGCACTTTCCAAAGATGGAAACCCTGCCAAAAATAGAAACTCGTCCAAAAAATAGCAACCTTCCAAAAATGGCCCCTAAAAAATAGGAAGTCCAAAATGGGCCAAAAGTGCCAAAAATAAAGTCCCTAAAAAATAGGGGTTCCAGAGTGGAAACCCCCAAAAGGTAGGAGGTGTCAGAATTGACTGAAACGACAGTCGATCTTCGTCCTTCAGGCCCTCTAAGCCTTCTGATGATGTTTGTGCATTGATTCGGGCTCAAATTCTTTACTTGGCTCGGGTGACCCCTCAAAAACTCCTCATTGTAAAAGAAACATGGTAATAAGCAGTTGTGACGCAGAGGCGAAAACCCAAAAAGCAAAAACAAAGGGTCCCCATTTGCAATGGGGCAATGTGTGAAAAGGTCACAACAAGGTGGTAAGTTGTATTATAGCAATACTCACAAAGGTAAATCCACTTAACCCAACCCTTTTGCTGCCCTACAATGTAGTTCCTGAGATATCCCTCTACCCATTTATTCACAATTCCTGTCTGGCCATCCGTCTGTGGGTGGTAACTGGTGCTCGGAGTAAGCTCGGTCCCACACAATCTGAAAAGCTCATGCAAAAAATGACTCAAGAACCGATTGTCCCTGTCACTGACAATGCTCCGAGGTAACCCATGTAACCTGAATATCTCACGGAAAAACAGTTCTGCTACTTGAGTGGCTAAGTATGTAGTTGCAATCGGAAAGAAATGAGCATACTTTTTCAAACGATCAACAACTACACAAATGCAATCTTTACCCTGGGCTTTCGGCAAGCCCGTAATGAAATCCATCGATACACACTCCCACTTCCTGTCAGGAATTGGAAGTGGCTGAAGTAAGCCCGCAGGGTATATGTGTTCCTGTTTATTCTGTTGGCAAACAGGACACTCTCTTACATACCAAGAACATCTGCTTTGAGCCCTTTCCAAGTAAAACACTCTCAAATCTGCCTATAAGTCTTGAAATACTTGGGATGCCCTACCGTAGGTGTATCATGAAAGGACCTCATCACTATGTTTTTCATCTTCGATCTTGGGGTCAAAAAGATCCTCCCTTTGTAAATAATAAGATCATTAACAACTGAATACCTATTGTCTTGAACCAACCCCTCAACAATGCTTGAAGCCCAAGAGTCCTTGGCATACTCTGACACAATCAAATGTCTTCAATCCTCTAAAATTTCCACCATGGAGCTCAAATGTGGACGACGTGACAAAGCATCAATAACTACATTTTGAGTCCCCTTGACATAAGCAATGTCAAAGTCATATGATTGCAATTTTCTCATCCACTTCTGTTGACGATCGTTGAGGTCCTGCTGTCCTAGGAAATGCCTCAGGCTGTTATGATCTTTTTTAACACAAAACTTGCTGCCCACAAGATACTGCCTGAATTTGACCAATGCATGCATAATGGCCAACATCTCCTTATCATAGATACTGTAGCTCCTATCTGGACCCCGCAACTTCTTGCTTTCAAAAGCTATCGGATGCTTGTCCTACATAAGGACTGCACCAATCCCCTCACCAAAAGCATCACACTGTAGCTCAAAGGGTCTAGTGAAATCTGGCAATGTAAGAACTGGACAAGTAGTCATCAGTCGCTTGAATTTCTCAAAACAATCTTGTGCCTCGAATGTCCAAACAAAAGCACCTTTCATAGTCAGATCAGTAAGTGGTGCGGCATGCTGTGAATAACCACTAACAAATCTACGATAGAACCCACACAAGCCCAAAAATTCCCTCAACTGTGTAAGGTTCTCAGGAGTAGGCCACTCAATAATAGCCTGGACCTTGTCAAGATCCATACACACTCCTTCTCCAGTGATGATGTGGCCCAAATACAACTCAGTTATGTCCAAATGGCACTTAGATTCCTTGGCATACAAGGACTCTTTGTCAAGAATACCCAATACTATATCTAGATGAGCAATATGCTCCTCCCATGTTTTGTTGTACACCAAAATATCATCAAAGAAAACTAACACAAACCGTCTCAACTGCAATTGGAAGACCCTGTTCATTGTGGACTGGAAAGTAGCAGGTGCATTAGTTAGCCCAAATGGCATAACCAAAAACTCGAAGTGCCCACAATGACAACAGAATGTTGTCTTCTCAATATCCTGCTCCCTAACACAAATTTGATGATACCCCAATCTCAAGTCTATTTTTGAAAAGTAACAGGCACCATGAAGCTCATCTATCAGCTCATCAATCCTAGGGATGGGATACCGGTTTTTGATTGTTCTCTTGTTCAGCAACCTGTAATCAATGCACATCGGCAAAGTACCATCCTTTTTCTTAACCAAGACAACGGATGAAGCAAATGGTGACTTACTTGGTTTGATGTGACCCATAGCGAGCAATTCTTCAATGGTTTTCTCTATTTCATCCTTAAGCCACTTAGGGTGCCTATAGGGTGTGACAATTACTGGTTTGGTGCCCTCCTCCAACTCAATTATGTGCTCAATCCCTCTGTCTGGAGGTCTACCTGGTGGAATGACACTGAATACCTTCCCATGCTTAATCCTTAACTCCTGAATATCTGGATGGTAGACTGGTTTTTGCTGCTCCCCTTGTGTTGGCATCAAAACACATCATGCTGCCCACTCAACCATGTCATGCCGCATAAGTCTTTCCATCCTCCTAATTGATATCATCTTGTAATGGGTATCTCTGAGAGCCTTAAGCACATGAGTCCTCCCATCCACCTTAAATCTCATCTCCATCTCCTAAAGATTAAGGGTGAACTCACCTATCTCATGTAACCACTTCATCCCTAACACCATATCAGTATCTCCCATGTTGACCACATAGAAATCTGCCTTGAATTCAAAATTGTTCAAATGCATGGGAAGATCCAGAATCATCCTATCACACTTAAGAGTATATCTATCAGCAACCTTAACCCTTATGCCTTCAAACTCCTCAGCGCAAATCTCGCGTTTCTCAACCAACCTAGCATCGATGAAGTTATGTGTGGCACCTATGTCGAGCAGTGTGATGATCCTTTGTCCAGCCAAGACTCCTCTTAATCTAAATGATCCTTCATGCTAAATATGTAGAAACCCTTGTTCTCACTGTTTTCTGTAACTGTTTGATTTTGCTTGTTTTTGAACATTTTTGATTTTTTTTTTGTGTTTTTTTTTTTTGGCATAAAAGGTAGAATGTGATTTTTGAAAGAAATGATATAAAAATTTCTAACAAATACAATAAGGACCAATCTAACACAAATAGACTCTGAAAACAATAGCTATTAATTGTATTATTCTTCCACAGCCATTACAATATAGAAAACCTAACATGCAGACCAAATCACAAAGCTGATTCGTATTATTCAAAAACCTGATTTGCTGTTTGCAGCCGCCTGGGATGAAGCTGAAATGGTACGGCTATCAATAAAAGCAATTTCTCCCTCCGTCAGATGATTGTCAATGATCTCAGAGATATAGGCGCCCCATTTGATGAAGTCAGACAGCAAAAAGGGAAGGCGCTTTACCCTAGATGAAAAGTACGGCCCTGTACTTGCTGGTACGGCCCTGGCTGCAGCAATAAGAATTCCGTACAGTTTAAGAATGGATGCCAGATGCATACAAATCAGTCGCTCAAGGATCTTCTCTGTCTCCAGATGAATCTCTGGAATAAACTCTGAAATAGTAATCTCTGTATAAGCTCTGTAATAACCTCTGTATGAAGTTATCTCTCTGATAAGCAATAAATCAGCTGGTATTTCACAGCCTCTGAACTGCAGACACTGAAGATGGTTCGTTCTCCAATGCAGAATGAAAACTAGAACCCTTGGCTCTGTTCTCAGAAGAAGCACTTGGCAAAAATTCGATTTCATAACATAATGAGCTCTTTTTCCAATAAAATCCTTATATTCTTCAAGAAGTCGACTTCTTTCCAAAAAAACACCATTTAAATAAAGTTCGAACTTTTCTTTTAATTTTTCCAAAGTCTCGAATGCACTTTTAATTATAAAATATAATTGAAAAGTGGCCCCTTCTCCATGATGGTCGACCCCTTTAAAAATCACTTAAGTTATAATATTAAATAATATTATAACTTTATAATATAAGCTTCAAAATTATTAATATTTAATTTGACAGATAAATATTAATATCTTCCTCAAAATAAGTCTGATTAACGAACCGTCTGAAGCCGGAGAATAAGTGATTGAATTTGCATACGACCAGACCATACTGCTAAAAATAGCAGGGGTGCTCCACTGAGTGACTTTACTTACTAAAAATAGCAAGTCAAGCAAATGATGTCCGAACAACCCCGAACGAAAGCCAAACTGAATGATTCTGCCAACAGAAGCCAAACCAAGCCTCAACCAGACCCTCTATCCACCCTATCAGCCTACGAGGGTCACATAATAGGCTAATCACCAGCACACAGAGATGTCAACTGGAAGGGGACATGACAGTCCGCCCCTCTTGAAATTGCTTGTCCTCAAGCAATCTCAACTCCGGATGCTGCAAAATCTCTTCGCTCTCCCACATAGCATCCTCCATTGGTAAATCTCTCCATTTCACCAAATATTCCCTGATAGTCCTCCTGCGCAACTGTCTCTCTCTGTACTCTAGGATAGACTCAGGTACTAAGATCAACTTTCCCTTGTCATCTAAGGGAGGTAATACTGCTGAAGGTACCACACGATGTCCTAACGCCTTCTTGAGACGTGACACATGAAAAACATTGTGGACCTTACTATCCGCTGGAAGCTCTAGCTCATAAGCCACCTCTCCAACACGCCTCAGAATCCTGAACGGACCATAATACTGTGGCTTAAGCTTCTCCGAACCACTCTTCCTAAGTGTAGACTGACGGTAGGGCTGCAGCATGAGATATACCATGTCTCCCACCTCAAAAGATTCTCAGTCCTCTTCTGATTTGCGTACTGTTTCTGCTGATTCTGTGCCTTAGCAATATTTTCCTTGAGAGCCCTCATAGTGTGCAGACTCTCCTGCAATAAATCTCCCGCACTCGGCACTCTACTGTCACTCAGTAGCAAATCCAGAAAACTAGGCGCCTCATAACCGTACAACGCCATGAAGGGGGACATCTGAATGGTCATGTGAAAAGTAGTATTGTAGCAATACTCACACAAATATATCCACTTGACCCATGCCTTTTGCTGCCCTGCAATGTAATTCCTGAGGTATCCTTCCACCCATTTGTTCACTATTTTCGTCTGACCATCAGCCTGCGGGTGGTAACTAGTGCTCGGTGTAAGCTCGGTCCCACAAAGTCTGAACACCTCCTGCCAGAAGTGACTCAGGAACCATCTCTATCGCTAACTATGCTCCGAGGCAACCCATGTAATCTGAAAACCTCACGGAAGAAAACCTATGCTACCTGTGCAACTATGTAAGTGGTGGTGATCGGAAAGAAGTGGACATACTTCGTCAGTCGATCCACAACTACATATATACAATCCCGTCCCTGGGCTTTGGGCAAGCTCGTAATGAAATCCATCGACAGGCATTCCCACTTCCTATCAGGAATCGGAAGTGGCTGCAACAATCCTGCTGGATACGTGTTCTCCTACTTGTTCTGCTGACAAACAGGGCACTCACGCACATACTGAAGAACATCTGCCTTAAGACCCTTCCATGTAAACCTTTCCCGAATCTGTCTGTATGTTTTAAAATACCCGAGATGTCCTGCTGTGGGTACATCATGAAAGGCTCGCATAATGGTGTTCTTCATCTCAGATCCTAGGATCAAGAGAATCCTGTTCTTGTAAATGATCAAGTCATTCACAAGTGTGTACCTGGTGTCCACCATCGATCCCTCAACAATACCAGATGCCCAAGTATCCTTGGCATACTCTGCCACAATCAAATGCCTCCAATCCTCTGCAATGTGTACCATAGAACTCAGATAAGGCCGCGTGAGAGCATCAGCAACAATATTCTGGGTACCTTTGATGTAGGTGATATCAAAGTCATACCCCTGTAACTTACCCACTTCTGCTGACGGTCATTTAAATCTCGCTGCCCCAGGAAATGCCTCAAGCTATTGTGATCAGTTTTAATACAAAACTTACTGCCCACGAGATATTGCCTGAATTTGGCCAAGGCATGCATTATGGCCAGCATCTCCTTATCATAAATACTGTAAAGTCTCTCTAGTCCTCGGAGTTTTCCGCTCTCATAAACAATCGGGTGCTTGTCCTGCATAAGCACTGCTCCAATGCCTTCACCAGAAGCATCACACTGAAGCTCAAAAGGCTTCGTAAAATCTGGCAGTGCTAACACTGGACATGTAGTCATCAGCTCCTTGAACCTCACAAAACACTCCTGTGCCTCAGGAGTCCAACAGAATGCACCTTTTTTCAACAAATCCGTCATAGGTGCTGCATGGCATGAATAACCATTCACAAATCTGCGATAGAAACCACATAACCCAAGGAATCCTCGCAGCTGTGTAAGGTTCGCTGGAGTAGGCCAATCTACGATAGCACGGATTTTCTCAGGATCCATCCGCACTCCCTCTGCACTGATGATATGGCCTAAGTATAACAACTCATTCATCCCTAAATCACACTTGGACTCCTTGGCGTACAAGGACTCCCTCTCCAAAATGCTGAGCACTGTATCCAGATGAGCCAAATGCTCCTGCCAAGTCCTGTTGTAAATCAGAATATCATCGAAGAAGACAAGCACATATCTCCTCAGTAGTGAGTGGAAGACCCTGTTCATGGTGGACTGGAATGTCACCGGAGCGTTGGTTAGCCCAAATGGCATCACCACAAACTCGAAGTGTCCACAATGACAACGGAATGTAGTCTTTTCAACATCCTGCTCACGGACTCTAATCTGGTGATATCCCGATCTCAAGTCTATCTTCGTGAAATAACAGGCACCATGGAGCTCGTCAATAAGCTCATCTATACGAGGTATAGGGTACCTGTTTTTGATGGTCCTCTTATTCAGGACTCTGTAATCGATGCACATACGTAGTGTACCATCTTTCTTCTTCACTAGGACAACTGAAGAAGCAAATGGTGATTTACTTGGTCGTATGTGACCCATAGCAAGCAGCTCCTTGATAGTCTTCTCTATCTAATCTTTAAGCCGCCTTGGATGCCTTGTAAGGAGTAATCATGATGGGCTTAGCACCCTCCTCAAGCTCTATGATGTGCTCAATACCCCTGTCTGGAGGTCTCCCTAGTGGAATATCACTGAAAACCTTCTCATGCTTAACTCTCAACTGCTGAATGTCAGGATGATACTCGGCCTTATGCTGTCCCTCCTGTATAGGTGTCAAAGTGCACTCGGCAGCCCACTCAACCATGTCATGTCGCATAAGTCTCTCCATCCGTCGGAAGGAGATAGTCCTGACATTACTGTCCCAAATGGCTTTCAGGATATGAGTCTTCCCGTCTACATCAAACCGAATCTCCATGTCTTTGAGATGAAGTGTGACTTCCTCAAGGGAATGAAGCCACTTCATGCCCAAAACTAAATCAATGTCTCCCATATTCACTACGTAATAATCAGCCTTGAATTCATAATTATTCAAGCGCAATGGAAGATCCTTAATCATACGATCACACCTGAGAGTGTAACCATCAGCCACCTTAACCCGAATGCCCTCAAACTCCTCGGTCATGAGTCCACGCTTCTCCACAAATCTAGCATCAATAAAATTGTGGGTAGCTCCTGTGTCTAAAAGGGTGATGACCCTTTGACCTGCCAAAACTCCACGAAGTCTAAAAGAACCCTCCTGCTGAATGCTAGACAATCGTGCCTCCTGAATTTGGAGCTCTGACTCTGCCTCTACCTTAGGCTCTAAAGCCTCTGATTCTAACTCCTCAGAACTCTCCTGCTGTTCGGAACTCTTAGATTCTGAATCCTCATAATAAGCCCACATTACTCGATTGGCCTTACCCTTAGGCCGCAAAGGACAATCATGGTTAGCATCGTAGGGACCTTTGCAATAGAAGCAAAGCTTCTTCCTGCGCAAATCATTAAGAGCCTCACGATCCAAGGGTGCTGCTGATTTTCCCTTTGAGTCACTCTTAAAATCAGATTTCTCTTTGTTTTTATTGAATCCCTTATTGTCCTTAAATGAAGAAGTATTTTTAGAGCTGAATTTGCTGGATGGTGTTGCAAACTCCATACTGCATGCCTTCTTCATAGCTTCCTGTAACGAAGAAGGATCAAATGCTTTGATCCAACCTCTCAATGGTTCCAACAGTCTCTCCATGAAAAGCACAACGAGACGCCTGTCTGATATATTAGGAACCATAACTGACAATCGCTGGAAGTCTCCTATGTAGGACTCCAAACTACCACTCTGTTGCAACTGGGCCAACTCTCTGAAATAAGATTCAAGATCCTTCTTGTCGAATCGTTCCACCAACCTGTCTACAAACTCCTGGTATGTGGTGATACAATCATGCTGGAGTGTCACCATTCCGTGATGCCACCAGTCATAAGCTGCTCCCTCAAGATGCAAAGTAGCATATCGAATAGAATCCTCCTCGGCCATGGGACGCAATGTGAGGAAGGTATCCAGTTTACTGATCCAGGCCTGGGCTGTAACCTTGCCACTACCGTCAAACATAGCTAGAGTGAGTCTGTTTGTGGCATGCTTCAGATCATTATTATTCTATCAAGGTCTCCAATCCTGTCGATTCCTGTGATGCTCTCTCCTCTGTGTGATAAATCTATCAAAGGTAATCCTCTCTCTGACCTCCGGTGTCAGTAACTCCCACTCATCGTTCGCTGCCATAAGAGTATCAGCGAACAGTCCCTCAGGCTCCTCACCTGCAATAGCCTCATCAGGCTCCTGTCTCACAAAAGTAGGCCTAGTTGGCCTGTCTGCTGTCCGTGAAACAGTCCTAGGTGCTCTCTGTGAACCTGCATCACTCCTGTTCTCGTCACGACGAGGTGACGGTCTCCTTTGTGTACCTATCCTTTGTATCGCCACTGTCAACTGCTATAGCACATCAGTAACCTGCTGTTGACCTGTCCGTAAATCTCTAAGAGTGTGTAGGACCTCTGCATCATCATTATCCCTAGGGTTTCGAGGAATCTCTGTTCTATCAGCCATGGTACCCGGCTGCCTGTTCACTCCCTGTTCCCTGTCAATCAAGGCTCTCCTGCGAGTGTAATGTCTGTGAGGCCCAACCTCTTGTGGCTGCATAAGAATGCTAAACCCTCAGGATGGCAGGATTTAGCTCTAATACCACTGTAGAAACCCCTGTTCTCATTGTTTTCTAAAACTGTTTGATTTTGCTTGTTTTTGAACGTTTTTTAATTTTTTTTTGTGTTTTTTTTTTTTGGCATAAAAGGTAGAATGTGATTTTTGAAAGAAATGATATAAAAATTTCTAACAAATACAATAAGGACCAATCTAACACAAATAGACTCTGAAAACAATAGCTATTAATTGTATTATTCTTCCACAGCCATTACAATATAGAAAACCTAACATGCAGACCAAATCACAAAGCTGATTCGTATTATTCAAAAACCTGATTTGCTGTTTGCAGCCGCTTGGGATGAAGCTGAAATGGTACGGCTATCAATAAAAGCAATTTCTCCCTCCGTCAGATGATTGTCAATGATCTCAGAGATACAGGTGCCCCATTTGATGAAATCAGACAGCAAAAAGGGAAGACGCTTTACCCTAGATGAAAAGTACGGCCCTGTACTTGCTGGTACGGCCCTGGCTGCAGCAATAAGAATTTCGTACAATTTAAGAATGGATGCCAGATGCATACAAATCAGTCGCTCAAGGATCTTCTTTGTCTCTGGATGAATCTTTGGAATAAACTCTGAAATAGTAATCTCTGTATAAGATCTGTAATAACCTCTGTATGAAGTTCTCTCTCTGATAAGCAATAAATCAGCTGGTATTTCACAGCCTCTGAACTGCAGACACTGAAGATGGTTCATTCTCCAATGCAGAATGAAAACTGGAACCCTTGGCTCTGTTCTCAGAAGAAGCACTTAGCAAAAATTCGATTTCATAACATAATGAGTTCTTTTTCCAATAAAATCCTTATATTCTTCAAGAAGTCGACTTCTTTCCAAAAAAGCACCATTTAAATAAAGTTCGAACTTTTCTTTTAATTTTTCCAAAGTCTCGAACGCACTTTTAATTATAAAATATAATTGAAAAGTGGCCCCTTCTCCATGATGGTCGACCCCTTTAAAAATCACTTAAGTTATAATATTAAATAATATTATAACTTTATAATATAAGCTTCAAAATTATTAATATTTAATTTGATAGATAAATATTAATATCTTCCTCAAAATAAGTCCGATTAACGAACCGTCTGAAGCTGGAGAATAAGTGATTGAATTTGCATACGACCAGACTATACTGCTAAAAATAGCAGGGGTGCTCCACTGAGTGACTTTACTTACTAAAAATAGCAAGTCAAGCAAATGATGTCCGAACAACCCCGAACGAAAGCCAAATTGAATGATTCTGCCAACAGAAGCCAAACCAAGCCTCAACCAGACCCTCTATCCACCCTATCAGCCTATGAGGGTCACATAGTAGGCTAATCACCAGCACAAAGAGATGTCAACTGGAAGGGGACATGACAAAATACTAGTGAGATGTGCCTCTTGACGTTTCACCTTTCCTTCACTCTCTTCCTTTTCCTTTTCTTCCTCCTGTTCTGACTCGGTTTCTTCTTGATCACTTTGCTGGTCAGATTTTTCAGATTTCGAGTCCTCATAGAAAGCCCACATTATTCTATTCGCCTTGCCTTTAGGTCTCAAAGGGCAATCATGGTTTGCATCGTAGGGCCCTTTGCAATAGAAGTACAACTTCTTCTTGCGCAAATCATTAAGTGTCTCCATATCCATTGGTGTTGTTGACTTCCCCTTTTCATCACATTTTTCCTTCTTCTTCTTGGAGAATGATTTGTTGTTCTTGTATGAAGAAGAGCCCTTTGATGAGAACTTGCTTTGTGGGGCTGTCAGTTCCATATTCCTTGCCTTTGTCATTGCTTCTTGCTAGGTTGGTGGGTCAAATGCTTTTATCCATCCCCTCAATGGTTCCAATAAACCTTCAATGAATAGCACCGCAATTGTTCGTTCGGATATGTTAGGAACCATGACTGAAATCATCGGAAACTCACGAATGTAGCTATCCAAACTACCCACTTGTTTGAGCTGAGCCAAGTCTCAAAAATATGACTCTGGATCCTTATCAAAACGCTCAACTAGCCTATCAACAAACTCCTGATATGAAGTAATGCTACTATGCTGCAGTGTGACCATTCCATGATACCACCATTCATGTGCTACCCCCTCCAAATGCAAGCTAGCATACTTAATTGCATCTTCATCTGTCATGGGTCGAAGTTTCAAGAATGTATCTAGCTTATGTACCCATGATTTAGCTGTCATCTTCCCACTGCCGTCAAAAGTAGGCAATGTGAGTTTGCTGGTAGCTCGTTTAAGTTCTTTGTTTTGACTTCTTGGTCTCCGATTTTGTCTTTCTCTATAGTGTTCTCTTCTTTGACTCGGGAACTTGTCAAAGGTGATGCGTTCTCTGACTTCCGGTGTCAACAATTCCCATTCATCGTTCGCTGCCATAAGATTATCAACAAACGTTGGTTCACCTTCTTCTTCCACATTTTCCTCTTCCCCTTCATTTCTTAAGAAATTCAGACGTGTAGGTTTGTTTGCAGTACGAGAGTGTGTTTGAGGTGCTCTAGGTGTTCCAACCACACTCCTATTATCATCAACATCACGGTTTTGTCTTCCCTGATTGTTCATTTGTTGTAGCTGTGTCATAAGTGTCTGTATAGCCATTGCAACTTGTTCCTGACCAACTGCCAAGCGTCTAAATGATGACGATCCTCTGATTCCTCATTGTGTCCCCCATTCCTTCCTCGATTTCTAGGTGGACTACCATTTCCTTTCACTCATTGTGTCTTGTCGTAAATCTGCAATTTGATCTCTTTGTTGTCCTACTCTTTGACGAGTATAATATCTGTGTGGCCCAACTTCTTGTGGATGCATGAAAAACTTTTAACCCTCTAGGATGGTAGGAGCAAGGCTCTGATACCACTATAATATGCCTTGCTACTACTGATCTAAATTTTTCCTTCAAGGAATATCGTTAGGGTTACCAAAATGTGAAACAAAGATCTTGGTTGCTAAGTCTTTCTAACACTTTAGGGTTTTTCACCTAAAGGAGAGGGATAGACTAAAATGACAATGCTCACACCATTGAAACCACTATAATATCCTTGCAAAATCTAGCCCTAATTCACCGTTTAAAGCTCCAAGGAATATTGTCGAACACTTTCCCAACAACCCCCTTATCTTGTTGATTTGTAATTTTCAGTTTGCTTGCTAGTCTTTCAATGGTTTCAAATAAGTTTAAATGCTTGCTAAACAGCTCTACGAAGTCTAGGCAAAGATCAAAGATGTCAATGCAATTCTTTTGTCTTTTGGAATGCAAATACATGAGCATCTACATAATAAATGTGCACCTACAGCCAAGTAGCATTTTTATAAACACTTGGCATACATACTAATATGCTGATCATGAAATATGCAAACTTGCTCAATACAACAAAATATGATCTGCAACTTATAGCTCCTTTGTTATGACGCAAAATCTAATATAATGCTGATCTAAAGGCCAAGACTCTTGGCATTACAACTTATGCAACTTCTACAATTTTCCGAGTACAAATGGCAACCATAACATAATTCTAGAATGCAGATATATGAAGCAAATAACAGTAGGAACCTGATGTAAATTTTGTAGATGAACTGAAGACAATATAATAACTCTTGTTGATGAAGTATCCTCCTCCCAAAGGTGAAATCGATCACCTTAATATGCTGCCCCTGTTTTGATCCAAACAATCAATATAAAATTATTGCAGCCTTCTTTAGCTTCTTTCAAGCATCAAAAATCATTGCCATGGCCTCAAGAATGAAGCGCTCTAGCTGGAAGAGGAAATCGATGCAAATATGACCCTTGGCAAGCAAAATCGTGGTCTTCTATGGCACCCTTGTATGACTGTAACTTCTGGTCAGATTTTCTACAATGTATATCAGACTTCTAATGCTCCTCCAAAATGTTTTTTATGCTACCAATCGATGCAAGAGTGACCTCCAATGCTATCTACAGCTGATATGCAAAAACTCTTAAATCGAACCAATCACAAAATTGGCCTTTGGCCACAAATTTTGGCACAATGAGAAGTCTGAAGTAACTCCTCCAATCAGCCACAACCCTTCAGTAGATAGTTTCACTACCTCAGTTATGCAAATGTAGAAACCCTAGTTTCCCCGTTTTTTGAGTCTGACTGTTTTTTGATAGTTTTGTTTGTATTTTGATTTTTTTGATGTTTTTGCATGAACAATAAAGAATGCGATTTTGCAAGAATTGAATAATAAATTCAATATAAAATGCTACAGTATCAATACTGATGGGAATACAAGATCTACTGAAGGCGAATCATTTATTGAACTTCTTGATTTATTACAATAGAGATCCGATAACATGCAACAAAGGAAAGCAGCCTTATTTTAATAAAAACCTGGTATTTGCAGCAAGATGAAGAATACCCTTGTTCTGGTACAGCAGCAATGAATAACCCTTTCTCCCTCCGTCAGACGATCCAGAACAATGCCAGATGCATAGGCGCCCCTGTTAGTGGTGACAGACTGAAGAGATGGAAGGCGTTTTGCCTAATCTTGAAGGTACGCCCCTTTTTAATGATGGTACGGCCTGGTACAAACAGTACGGCCTTGAAACAGCAGCAAATAACAAATAAAATAGTACGGCTCTTCTCTGAGTCTCTAGATCTTGGATAAATATGCGCCTCAATGGGATAACTCCTCTGTAAATGAATTGCTAACTAAGACCCTGAAGTTTGAATCAACTGTGAAGCTCTATAATTTCTTCTGAATGAAGAAATCTCTTGCCTGGCAATAAATCGGATGATATTTCACAACCTCTGAATTTCTTTCACTAGAGATGGCTCGTTCCCCAATGCTCTGAGACTGAAACCCTTGGCTTTCGTGCTCTGGACGAAACTTGATCAATTTTCAATAACTCAATAACATAATGGCTCGACTTTCCAAGCAAAAGCCTTATACTCTTGCAAAAGTGCGAATTCCTTAAAAATAGGGATCATTAAAATAATTCGACTTTTTATTTTAATTCTTTCAATAGTCTCCGATGAAATTTTTTATTATAAATTATAATAAAAAATGGCCTCTTCCATGATGGGCGCCCCCTTACAACATTTCACTTAAGTTATAATATAAAAATATTATAACTTTATATTATATGCTCCAATTAATTAATATTTAATTAATCAATCAAATATTAATAACTCCCTCAAGAAACGTCCGATTCTCGAACTGTCTGAAGCTAGCGAACCAGGGAGTGATTCTGCACGTGACCCAAC
The DNA here is from genome assembly GCA_007258455.2 of Sequoia sempervirens. Lineage (NCBI taxonomy): Eukaryota > Viridiplantae > Streptophyta > Pinopsida > Cupressales > Cupressaceae > Sequoia > Sequoia sempervirens. Next base: position 578,005,569 of record VDFB02270651.1, on the reverse strand, counting down.
TGTACTGCTAAAAATAGCAGGGGTGCCTCGCTGAGTGCCAAATACTGCTAAAAATAGCAACTCAGGTAAACAGTGTCCGAAAGAGCCCGAACGAAAGCCAACTGATCAAATACTGACTACTGAAGCTGAGCCAAGCTCCATCAAGACCCTCTATCCATCCTATCAGCCTACGAGGGTCGCATAATAGGCTAATCATGTGCTCTGAGAGATGTCAACTAGAAGGGGACATGACAGCAAATCAATGGGATACTTCGTATTCAAAGACCTCAATTGTATTCTGCAGAAACCCTAGGCTTCTCCACAATCAACATACCAAATCAAGTATCAAATATCCAGCCTACCTAAACAATAGCAACCCCCTCTTACTTACACTTTTCTCATCAAGTTTAGGGCGGCCATCCAGAAGCTTCCTCAATACACTTTAATTTTATTTTATTTTATATTTTTTTATAATTTATATTTGCACTTTATAATATTTAAAGTATAATTCATTAAGTGCAACATAATATCAAATCATCTGGAAAACACAATATGTTTTCCAATACATTATGTTTTCAAACTTTCAACACACAATTGGAAACCTCCGTATAATGCCTGAATCCACTAAATAAGCCAACCAACATTTGGGTAACTGCCACAAAGACCCTCTAATCATGCCCTATTAGCCTACGAGGGCCACTGATAGGCTAATCAAGTTGATGTGTGAATGTCTAACTGGAAGGGGACATTACAACTTTCTTGGTACAGCCCATGCCAAACCCATCAGCCACTATCACTTGTAATCCTGGAAAATCCTCTGCATGAAGACCTCTCCTAGCCACTAATCCCTCATCAATGAAATTATGCATGGCTCCACTATCAACTAAACATACAACTTGTTGTCCATTAAGAACTCCTTTCGTACGAAAGGAATGGTATCGTGGAACCCCTGAAAGTGTAGCAACGATAACCTGCTGAGTATCATCATGCTCCTTAAGCTCAATATTAGGCTGATCCTCATGCTCCTCCTCACTCTTTGAATCAGTATTAGGGATCTCCTCATCTTCTAAATCAGATATGATCTCAATAAGATGTGCTTTGCCTTTCCCAAGGCATCTATGTCCAGGCTCTCATGGTTGTTTGCAAGTGAAACATAACTTCTTCCTCCTGAGCTCATTTCTCTCATTGTTGATTGTTGTAGAGGGTGTAACCATGGGACTATTGAAAGGTTTTTGATTAGATTTGAAATTCTTGAAATTCTTCTTAGCGGGCTGCAATGAAGTGGGTATAGTCTCAAGGTTTAAGGCAAGCTGAATAGCACCCTGTAATGTGTTAGGCTTAAGTGCCTTAAGTATGCCTTTCAACTTATCATTAAGGCCCTCAATAAACAAAATGACCACCCTCCTCTCGGACATATCAAGAAGCATAACAGCAATCTTCTGGAATTCTTCTATGTATATCTCCACATGTTTACTCTGTTTAAGTTGTGCCAACTCCCTATAGTACACTTCCATGTCCTTCCTATCAAACCGTGCTATCAACCTCCTGCTGAACTCATCATAGGAATGAATCAATCCACGGTTTTGAGTAACCAAACCATGATGCCACCAATCATATGTTGTGCCCTCTAAATGCATGGTTGAAAATTTGATTGCATCATCTTCCACCATAGGTCGAAGAGTCAAGAAGGTATCCAGTTTGTGAATCTAAGCTCTTGCAATGATCTTTCCACTACCATCAAATATAGGAAGTGTTAGTTTACTGGTGGCATGTTTCCGATCCTTGTTCTAATTCCTTGGCCTCCTATCTTGCTTTGTTCTATTATGATCCCTCCTTTGACTCATGTATCGGTCAAAGGTCAAATGCTCCTTTACTTGTGGTGGTAACACATCCCATTCATCGTGCATTGCCATGACATTGTCCGTGAATGATGCAACTTCATTTTCTTCAGCAATCTCTTCTTCTGGTTCATTCCTCAAAAATGTAGGTTGCAAGGATCTATCGGTGGTACGTGTAGGTGCTCTTTGTACCTTTGGAGTCCCAACAACACTTTCATTGTCTTCATGCTCACGATTTTTCCTTCTAGGTGTACCCATTTGTTGTATGGCTGTTGTAAGTTGTTGCAAAACATTGACAACATGCTGCTGCCCTGCTGCAATACCTCTCATAATATCTCTTGCTTCTCTTTCTTCATTATTGGCTTCATGCCTTGGGGAACTACCACCTCCTCTGTCTCCCATTGTGCTAGCTGAACCAACCTCAATATCATGCTGCCGTGCTGCTATTGCTGCTGATAATGTGTCATGTTCGGGATAAGGATGTGCCCATTGTTTTTGTTTTCTTTCTTCCCGTGCAATATATATTTTGTGCCTATCACTTTGTTGCATCAAATAGGACTGAAATCAAACCCAAAGGTTGGAAAGATCTTGGCTCTGATATCACTATAATATCCCTACTCAATTTTGATCCAAATTTTCCAAGTTCCCTTGTGTGACATTTCGTCAAACTGTTTGCGTGCAACTGCTGTACTGAGTTTTCTGATTTGTTTTTGGATTGTTTGTAGCTTTGCTTGTGATTATTTGATGCCAAATGATGCTTATAAAAATAAGAAACAATGCATGAAGGAAATAGAACTGAAATCTATTGAAACTATAGCAAACTATATTGTCATTACAAGCTGATTATGACTGTCATAATGGACATGGGACTGTCATGTAATTTCTGGACCTTATTTGCTCAAAATATTACAAATTTCAAATGCATAGTCCTTAATGCCATACAAACATACCCGTATCAAGAGCCCAAGAAGGCTGATAAAAAGATGAACAACTTGACCAAAAATGACTGTCAAAGAGCTGCAAACACCTACAGCGGTAGCTGATATAATTTCCCCCTCCAATGAAGTCTCCAAAAGCTCCTCTAAGTAGGCATCCAGGACTGAGATACAAACTGAAACCTTTGGCCAAATCAAGCTTTTAAAAGATGAAACTAGTAACCTCACAATGAAAGCCAAAGATGGACGAAAATCTGATCAAAACTGGAAATGCAACGTGCAGCCTTAAACCTAGTCGACTTCTCCTTCAAAAGTTCACCAAAATTCGTAGAAGCCTCCAAAAATTCTGAAATCAATTGCAATGTGCTCCAAATATGCCCTAGAATGGAGTGCCCATGGTAGCTTGTCCAAATAAAATCTGTAGCAGCTCAAATATGGAAATTCTCCTTAAAACCCTAGCTGGAAAAATGTGGATATGCCTCCAAAATCATGACTGCAGTAAGCTCTGTGATGAACACTGATTGTATCCACCTCTCAAAGTGGGAATGGGGCCATCTCCAAACCCTAGATGTCAAGGGATCATCACCTTGAATGGACTGAAATTGATTCTCAGCCAAGAGATAAACTCAGATTGCAAAATCCAACTCAATTCATAATGCCAAAATGAATCACAATAACTCCTTTTATATCTTTTCACTACCCGCCCAAGCTAAGGCCGACCTAGGCATAAATAATATTTTATTTCTTTTATTTTATTTTTTAATATTATTTTCACATGAGTCAAGTCGGCCATCTAGAAGAAAATAAATAATATTTTATTTCTCCTTATAATTCCTCATGTGGTCGTCCCCCTCTTAGGCCCACTTTATTATTTTTTATAAAATTATTTTGGCATTATTAGTGGAAATAAAATATAATAAATATTATATTTTATTTTTCATTAAGAATATTTCCCCTTTTTCCTCCATTTGCAAAAATCATCAAAATATATATTTCTCTTGGCCAAAATATCATTCCCTAACCATGACAACTAGCTCACGGGAATGGTGAATGAGCTAGTTCTCATCTCCATGCTGTCACTCTAAGAATGGGGACATTACATCTTTTCTTCTAGGTCCACAAAAATTGATGTACCATCAACAAATTGGATATTCATCAGCTCACTATTATCAAGAAGATTTAATCCTCTAACCCTTTGGGTTACAGCTGTGTCTCTAAGGAGGAAATGCAGTGCATTAGAGGCTATAACAAATAGGGCCGATGCAAGTGGGCACCCCTACCTTATGGATCTTTCAAGGTTAAACACTTCAGATAGTGAACCATTGACATCAATTTGAGCAGAAGCATCTTTTAGAAGCATATCAACCATGTTGCAAAATTGTTGCGGGAAACCAAATGCTTCAAGGGCTGTCCTTAAAAAGGCCCATTCAACTCTCTTATAGGCGTTCTCAAAGTCCAATAGGAGCATAGCAAAGTTCTGATTGGAAAGTTTGGACCATTCCGTCGCTTTCCAGCTGGTTATGAGGTTTTCAAGGATATATCTACCTTTAATAAAGCTTGTTTGAGTGCATTTATGAATTTTGGAAGTATATTGACTAATCTTAATGCTAGCACTTTAGCCAAGTTTTTGTAAGAAACATTTAAGAGAGTTATTGGCCTCCAGTTCTTCATATTGGTTTTATCTCCATCCTTGGGTAGTAATATTATTATTCCTCTATTGATACTAGACCCCAAAGTGCCCTTGTTAAGAGCTTCCATGTATACCTAGTGTAGATCCTCGCACATCCAGTCCAAAAAGGTTTTGTAGAATTTAATTAGTAGTCCATTTGCCCTTGGGGGACTTGTCATTGTTCAAGGACTTAATAGCATTCTTAATTTCATCTTTAGTGATTCTCCTAGCGAGAATTGTTGCATCTTCCTGGGAGATTTTATTGGGGACCATGTTTTTGATGAGAGCCCTTGCATTATGCCCTTCTTCAGTATTCCCTTTAGAAGAGAAGAGTTCTCTAAAGAAGAGGTAGAATTGTTTTAAGATGTCTTCTTGAGTAGTAAGTAGGGTACCATTATGGCCGATTTGGTCAATTTGTTCCCTTACGCTTACTTCTCTTCACAAATCGGCTTGTATGATATTACATTTATTCCACTCTCCTCACACATTTCTTATTCCCTTTTATATCTTCATATTTCTATGAAGAGATACATTCTTTCAAAGCCAATGACCTTTCAAATATGTTGGCGTAAAATCTAACACCTCTGGAGTGCAGGTTTGTACGGACAGCTATGTACACTACGCAATGAGTGCTCTTCAAATTAGGAGGGGAAGCTCCCTCGTTGTGCTGGAATGCATGGAAAAGAAAAGTAATCTAAGTCCTATCTTTTTGTTCTCACTGGAAGAGGCACAAGGTTAAGAAAACCAAGAACGTTGCAGCTAAGGATTTTCTGGTTTTGTAGATCATTAACTACAACTAAGCTATCTACTTTAAATCTATCCAATTTCCTCAAGAAAACAGAGCATGAGGAAATGGAGCAGGGTTTGACTATCGGACGATAAACGAGTTTAGATTCTCTACTTGAAGGCAAGGTGGCGCATCTATCAGCTCAATCTAGACAAGTTTATTGGGCACAAAACAGATTTAAGAATTTACCATGACAATCTTATGAAACCCTATGTGGCATAACACTTGATCAAAATAGTAAAGACTTATAGAACAGATTTATCATCACAATCTCACGAAACCCTAAGTGGCATAACACTTGATCATAATGATAAAAGATTCACAAAACAGATTCATCACAATCTCTTGAAACCCTATGTGGCATAACAATTGATCACAATGGTAAAGATACACAAAACAGATTTATCATCACAATCTCTTGAAACCCTATGTGGCATAACAATTGATCATAATGGTAAAGTTGCACAAAACAAAAAGAATTCACAATTACAATTGCATGAAACCCTATGTGGCATAACAATTAATCGTAATAGCGAAGACACATGAACAAATACCAAAAGAGCAATATTGAGGGCAAGGTAGGCGCAGCATATATTTCTCTCTCAAGCAAAAGTTAATTACAAATGAGCAAAAGCTCTTATTTATATACATCAAGGTGTAGGGAACCCTAAAATCACCTTGTGTTAACTATCTCGCAAATGCATGCAAGATTAATTATTAAACCCTAATGAAGTAAACTATACAGTTAACTGGAAAGCTACCATCAGTTAACCGGTACAAATAACCTAAATGGACCATGTGCAAGCATGCACATCCTTATTTAAAGCAAAGTTAACTGGACACTACCTTCAGTTAACTGAAACCCTAACCCTAACTCCTGTGTTGATAACTCCAAGGATGAGATAAGCATGTGTTAAGTCAGCAAGTAAACTCAAGACTGAAAGTCGAGTTAACTGCTGCTCATGACTCAATCCTCGAAATTAACTGCAGGTTCCAACTGGCAGATCACTCCATGTCAACTCGGTCTAACACTTCGACCAAGAACTCATCAATCTCTTTGTCATCTGGCACTTTGACGCTGTCAAAAATAATCTGTTTCTTCATTCTCTGCCACTTTCTGTGATTGTGTGCATACATTCTTTAACATTTTCAGTCGCCTTCTTGAAACTCGCTGAAATTACTGAAAATGTGATCAGAACCTCCATCAAGATATCATAAACATGCTTCTGAAACTCAGTTTGTACAACCTCGAGATCAGCGTAGGTACCATTTTCACGAAGATAATGGCACAAGATCTGAGTGACTTTGGCGGCTCCGTAAATGAAGTGATCTCTGTTTCTTTTGCAGCCTAATGCTTCATTGTCAGCTGCTCTGATGAAAACCTAAATTAAGACCGATTTGGTCTTGAATTCAGTCTAGTTGAACCGCCTTCTAAAAAACTTGCCCGTTGACTGTGAACACGGCTATGTTATGACAACTTTCTGAAGAGGCTAACAATGGCTCCTGGTGAGGCTAAAAATAGCCTGTCGGAGGATAATTTTCACCAAAAATTCTAAGACATGGGTTTTGTCTAGAAAATGATTCCAAGACAACCCACAACGTCAAAATTGTGAAAAAACGCCGTTTTAGCCTAACATGCAAAGACTTTTCAGTCGAGAACTGCAGGGGTTTTTAGAGCTTCTCGGGGCAATTTTTCTTGAGAAAATCTGGAACATGGGTTTTGTGCACAACGGAATTCTGAACAAACCCAAATGATGATATTTTCAAAAAGATGTGATTTTATCCCACATGCAAAGAAATTCTCGGAAAAAAGCACAGAGCTTCAAAATGAAGGCTACGGGGCAATTTTCTCGAAAAAATCTAAGACGTGGGTTTTGCTGCTGATGCTGAAATATGCGAACCCAGATGGTCAGATTCTGAATATTTTTTCCGTTTTCTTTGACATGCGAAGAAAGTACCTAAGATGAGAAATAGAAGAAATAAGATAGAAGATAGAAGGTTTTGCTTGTTCTGCTTCTGAAGAATTCGCCAATCTCTTCTTTGGAGCTTGATGAAACCTGCATGCAAAGTGAAAATAAAGTCTGGAATCTCCTTCCTCTGAACAATCTGAACTCGTTCCTATGAAGAATGCTGAATTCTGACACATGTAGCACCTGTAGCTTGCTGCTCGCTCAAGAAGAATGTGAACTTCGAAGCTAAAGATGATGAAATAATGGACGCCATTGCTGAAATATATAGATTTTCATTTATGAAATTCGCATAAGGCAAGAAATTCATGAAAAGTGCGCTTGGCTTTTGATTGGACCTCATTCCAGTTAACTGAAACTCAAATATGCTAATTAAAGCGCCATGCATTAGGGTTTGCCTTTCAAATCTTCAGTTAACAATTTCATGTGACTTTGACTTCAGTTAGCACTTCACATTAAGTTCGCCATCCTTCACATTTGCTTTAGATTCACAAACTTAAACTAAGGCGTCCCTTTTGATAACTAAAGTTAGCCATAAGAAACTCGCCATATTCATGCAATAAACATTCTAAAAATAGCGACCCTTTTCAATCTTCAGTTGGCCTTCAAGAAGTGCGCCAACTTCACACTTATGCTTCAATTTAATTCTAAAAATAACAACCCTTTTGGAACTTCAGTTATCATTCCTTGTAAAGGGCGTAGCTTCACTAATTAATGCTTCATCAAAAATATCTAAACATGGCGACCCTTTTGAGAACTGAAGTTAACAACTTCAAATGTGCCATACTTCACAAATTAATGCTTCATCACTCATGCCGTCCCTTTTAGAACTTCAGTTGACACTCAATGAAGCGCCATCTTCACTAAAACTTCACAATTGCAACCAAATTCGCCATGCATGTGAACTCCAGTTGACATTCACTGATAATCTTCAGTTAAGTGGACATGCAATCAAGTTAACTCAACATGCAAGATAGTTAACTGAACATGCAAACTAGTTAACTCGACATGCAAACTGAAAGATCACTCCACATGCCAATATATGAACTGAAGATGACAACCCAGAAATCGTTTAGTCTAACTGCAGTCAGAACTCCAGTTAAGGCATCCATTCAACTCACTTTCAAAAATCCAACTTTGAACTCTCAAGCGAATTCCAGACTTAGACAAATTTCATGAAAATTTAAGCTAAAACCTCTGCCGGGACCTCTGTTCATCTTCTGACACTGGTTGACTAACTTCTCCGATTGGCTGGCTGACAGGTGCATTGCAAAGCTGAGTAAAAACTGATCACAAGATATCTTGAGACTGGAAACCATAAAACTGACATCTAAAGGCTCAAAAAACCAAGCGCCTTTTTCAAAAGCTGCGCTTTTTCTCAGACTTAGTAAAATTCTGACTTCTGCATTTCGTACGAAGGGAAAAATAAATCCTTCATAACTTCTATTTTATCAATTTTCGGACTGGATCTCAGGTTCACTGCGGAGCTGACCTCATTCTGCATGACAGCTGCAAAGGCACATTTCTCCAGAAAACATCATTTGAGGAGTGAAAAACAAGGGCACCCTTTTGAGAAACTGCTCTTTTCATCACAAACACTCCGACTGCAAGCTGCTGAGTCATCTTCTGAACGACGGAGACAGGCAACGGAAAGCTGAACATAACACAGACACATTGAATATTTGATATCAGAAAGAAAGAAAGCATTAAAGACCTGAAAAGCTAGGGTTCCTTTCTCAAAATGTGCTCTTTTGCCTTTTCCTCTGATATTCTGACTAAGATTTGACCCCAGGTTTGACCTCAGGTTCAGGCACTTCAGCAACTTAGATTCACCCACTGACGGATGCGTCGCGAAGCTCGAACAAAAGTGAGACAAACATCTTGGGTGGCATTTAGCCAAAAACCTTCATTTGGCACCTCAAAAAGATGGGCGCCATTTCCAAAAGCTGCGCTTTTTACCAGTGTTAGCCAATTCTCGTTTTCCTCTCATTTTGCGTTGTATCCACCACAACTTGCTCGAAACAGGTCCGTTTGACAGGCTTGATAGCTCACTGCGAAGCCAACGTGATGCCGGACGAATGTCTGCTAGAGGTGATAAACCCTAAAAACAGGATCTGGGCCCCTAACAGATAGGGCGCCCATTTGAGAATGTGCTCCCTTCTCCAGAGATAGAAAATTTTGATGTTTTTCCTTCAAATTTTCATTTTTCTTAAATCTCTTCAGTAACAGACTGACATTACACTGACACCAATTCCATATTTGAAAAGCCCAAAAACAACCTTCTGACATCACTTTAACAAGATTAAGACTCAATTAAGCAAAATGCCTTAGTGAAGCAAAAATTTTGGTTTTGGGTACAACAAAATAGTCACACTCTTAAATAATAATTGCTTCCTTTTCACACATATCCACAATAATACATATTTTTATCATCCACACACTTTTGTCTTGACTAATAGATCTTCCTTTCTATTCCACACACATCTCTCACTTACTTTCCATAACCTCTATTTATATCTTTACTTCTTAATGAAGAGTTGCATCTCTTTGAAAATAGATAACTCTTTAAAAGAATGCCTTTTTGTTAAGACTAATTTCTACCTTTTATTTCTTTTTCTTTCTCCGTTTTAGTTCTCCTTAATGGTTGCCTTTTATTGCTTTTTCTTTCTCCTTTTTATTTCTCCTTAATGGTTGCCTTTGAATAATATTCTATTATTTTCTTATTCTTCAATGGTCATAGCTCTTCAACATGTCTCTTGACTATTCTTTGATGAAACACACACTTATATTGAGAGGGGGAATGAAACAGTATAAATCAAAACTTTACTTCTTCTCAACTTAATCAAGCATAGCAATATCACTTCAAGCCCTAATTATTCATAGTAGTATCATACATGCAAGATGTAGCAACTAAGAACATGCACAAGAGACAATTTTACATGGAAACCTTTACCAAAAAAAACCATAGAAAAAATCTTGCTTGTATAAATCTTCTTACAACATTCGTAGGCACCGACCCACTGGAGACTCCAATCTCTTCAATAAGAGGCTCCAGCCTCCACAAGAACAATATGATAATTTAACTTGCAACTTCTTAGATCTGCCCTAACACCTTCTCACAAATCTGTCAATTTTTTTCTCATAAATCTGCAATATAGTATTCACAAAATCTGCAATTATGTCTTCAAGAAATCTGCAATAATGTCTTCACAAAATCTGCCACAAAACTATTCTCCAAATCTGTTGATATATAGAAAAATATTCGTTATAAGTTTTCCTTGAAGAGTCCTTCACAATTCCTTAATATATCTCTCCCAAGGATGGCGACCATTTAGAAAAGACACTTTTCCAAGAGAGGCAACCCTACCTTTACAAGCATCTCTTCATATGGGTCGGCCAGGGAGAATAATTTTACTTTTTTTATTTGTTTTGCCCAAAGTTGGGCGTACCCTCCTAGGGGGTCGTCCCTCTTTGAGACACCATAAACTTTTTAGAAAAATAGATTTAATTTTAATTTAATTTCCCCCACATGGGGTGGCCCCAAGGGGGGTCGGCCTCATAAAATCATTTAATTTTTTTTTCATTTAATTATCTCCAATACTTCAAAGGGGGTGAGCAAGTTGATTTTATTTGGGGCCACTAAAATCACCAACTGGTCAGTAACCATCTTCGACATCAATGACAACAATATTTCCAACATTCTTAACCAAATCTTCAACTAATAATATTCATTCACTTCATTCTTCTATATTCCTCTTATTTACTTCATGCTATATGTTCTAATTCCATACACTTCTTTGAATGATAAAACATCCTTTTTTTAATTCCTCACTCACTCTTAAATGATAAAACTTTCCCACTCATAACATCTCATGGAATGACTTCTTTTAAATATCTTGTCTCGCCATGACACACAACCCTTCACCGTACCCTTGTGACTTTTGGTTAAAACTAATCTTTATTTAATTATTTAATTTTTGTATCATGTAAGAAGTGCTTCATAATATATCTCCTATTCATTCCCTTATTGATATTTGATTCAATCCATTATTGATATATCTTTTGTTTCTCCACTCACACACTTAATCTTTTATCCACTCTTCTCAATCTGATTATACTTGGTCTTCAAACATTGATTTCTGTCCTTTGGCCTTTGTCCATCATATGATTTCTTCTATTGAAAAAGTGCTCTTCTCACCTTTGACATCAATGACAATCAATTTCAACAAAAATATCATTAACATTCTGTAATGTCCCCTTCTCGAGCATGACTTCTTTTGGTTGACCGTTAGCCTATTCTGGAGACCCGTAGGCTTCTCGGTGGTGAAATTAGGGTTTCTTGGTTGGTGGTTTCTTGTGCTCACAGATTGGCGTTTGAATTGCGGATTCCTTCTGGGTTTTTCGTGAGCTTTTCGGTGATGTGTTCGTTTTGGCATTCTGAGCACTTTCACGAATTTACTATTTTTAGTAAATTATATTTCTGGCAGTGGTCCTGTTGGTTTCGGCTCGATTGACCTTCTACTTCAGTATGTTCAGTTGGATTTGCTCAAAGTTGGCTTTGGGGCTCGTTTGGAGAGATAAGTTGAATTATTTTTAATAAAGGCATGTTTAATGTTATATTTTGCTGTTGACCCCCCCCTTAGCCTAGTGTTGGAACTTAAGTTGTTTTTTAAAAGGTGGCTTTTGAAGGGGTGGCGCCCCATAAGGTTATTTTATATTTTCTAATGTTCAAAAATCAATGTTGGAGAAAAGGACGCCCATCTTGGAGTTTATTGTAATTTAAAAAGTCAAATTTGCTTAAGGCAAAAAGGACGCCACTTTTGGAGGGAAAAGGAGTTACTCAAAATTTGAAATGCTGGGTTTCTAGAAGCTTCTGGACAGTCATCTCAAGTCTTTAAAAGGAGGTCTTGGTCTTCAGTTTCATCATCCAACTTCTTGAGTAACGTTACGCTACCCGAATGGTGAGAGGATTGCTTCGAGGAATGAATGCCTCCTAGCTTGGCTCAACTTCGTGCTTGTGAGACAGCACCTAGTGGAGATATTTCTTGTGTTTGAGTGCATTTTGTAGTGAGGTATGCTTTGTTGAGAGTTAATGCATTGGTAGTTTAGTTGTTTGCACTTTTATGTCATTTTCAGAGGTTGCTGAGTTCATAGCTAAATTGTCATTTTCACTCATATTTCAAAAATACAAAAAGATTGCATTCTGGGTATTTCATAATTGCATTTGTCTAGGGAAGGCGCCAACATTTGTGAAGTTTCATAATTTTTAGTCAAGTACTGATTTTTATATCAGAAAATCGCCCTTCTCTTGGGGCCGTACTTTTGTACTTGCATGGGAATTTGAGAAAAAATAAAATACAGCAGTTTGGGTTGGTTTCTTGGATCTTACTTGGGCGCCCTGGTTATATATAGCTGTTGCACTTTGTTTGGGGTCATTTGGCTGAGTATTTAGGGAGCTGTGATCATTTCAATAAGAACTCTGTGTTGCTGGTGAACAGTTTCAGACCTTGTTACAGTCATATCAGTTTGTATTTAGGGTGGTTCTTAGAGTTGAGTTGGTGTTAGACAGCCTTGGAGATCATTGAGGAAGACTTAATTAACATTGTTCTAAGTAAAGACTTCTAAGTTTCTGTTATTGCAAGCGTTCTTCACATATTGTAAGCTGAACAGTAGTACTGTCAGCATTTTTAACATTCTTGCAATTTCCATGTTTATAACTGCCCACTGAATAAGTGGAAGAGGCTGGCTTGCCGCCTATTATCTTAATTTGCATTTTATATTCACAAGTCTCCGCCATATAGTCGCCTCTTATCCATCATGGATTGAGTAGCACATGCTTGGTGTTGAGCTTTTTCCAGTATTGCAATTAGATAGGGATCCTCTGACCGAATGCTCGTCGCTCGCCGGCGCATCTCGTGGTTAGAGTTTCTTTTCAGCAATTTTCCTTTGAGATCCTCTGACCAATGCTCACACCTTGCCCGCATCGGGATCCTGGTGTACATTCTGGTTAGAGTTACTTTCAGCATCGTTTTGGTTTTCAAACTAACCTTAACGGGTGCTTGATTCATTGTAATTTGGCTTTGAAAAATTGAAAAAATTGGCCCAGTATATTTCACATTCTTGATTCTAAGACCCTAGGAAGGGTTTTTTAAGTGTAGGGGTTCCAAAGGAGGTTTTTAGGGAGAGAGAAGAGTTTAGAGAGGACCTGGAGTCTCTCTAGGAAGAAAATAATATCAGCCTTACTGGGGTAGTCTTGCCATACTTGGGCTCGCTAACGTCAAGCAAGGAAAAAAGAAAAATGGAGCATTTGAGCCCAAGAAAATATTTTGGCAAGAGGTTTATAGGAAGTTCTATGAAATATTTTGACATAGGTCGGCAGGGAAAAAGGGGAGAATGATACGAAAAGAAATCTGCTTCAATGATTATGCGGCAAGGCAGGTGTCACTGTTCCTCTAGAGCTCTATGACTTTAAACTGCCTGATCAGCATTGTGATTGCTGATCTCTTATGTTCAATCTGGTTGGTATGTTCTGTGCTAGTTGTTTTTAGTCCCAAGTTTGTGAGCTGTTAGTTTAGTTTATATAGCTGTTGGTTAACAGCCTTAGTACTGTTGATCCATGTTATTCCTTTCTTGATTGTTGGTCCCCAATGCTGTATCTGTTTTTGAATTTCTAAAAGGGTTTGGAGCCTTTCTAAAACCCATCTTTACCCTTTATTTAGAAATATCATTAGAGCCCTCATACGTTTCTAGACTTAATTTCTGATTATCATGGTATATACATGCTTGTTGACTTTGAATATCGAAAATATATTTTTGTGTTCTAAGAATACCACGAGTTAATGAACCAGACACAAGTAAATTGGCCGTGATGCTCAGATAACAAAACGTACAAATAAGGTCCAATAAGTACTGGAATGGGAATAATTAGCTACATGAGCCAATTGATATCAAGAATTAGTCAAAAATTTAGTGATACTTCACTTATTATGCCAATAGAAGACAATTAGTTTAGTCTTAAAATCTATTTATGAATTGACAAGTAGACAACTAGTATTGAAAATAGGGTATGAAGCTAACGGCATTGTTCATTAGCTTCATAAGATATGTAATGTCTTCTTTTGATCGTGTTGAAGCCTGTTAAACTTGTCCAGCTTGAGTTTAATAGTTTCTCCTTAGTACTTCTATTAGTTTGAGTGGTACTCATCATAATTGTTATTTGGAAGTTTGGATAAATATAATGAACTTTCTGTTCAAAGAATGTACAAATATATATAATATATGTGTGTGTGTTTGTGTGTGCTTGTTTTAAAAATTCTCACCTTCCTTCCTCATCATGCAAATAGAGCTCAGTAATCTTATTACTGTTTTGTGGCTACAACTTATTTTCCATAAATTTCATGGAAACTGATTTGAACAGATTAACATCCTTCGAATAATTGTACTTATCATGGTTTTGTATGGATTTCAGGAATGCGTGGAAATATTGAGATATTAATATTTTTGGATGTGGAAATGGCTTTAAAAGGTATTACTATTCTTTGGTTGAAACATCTGTGCTTTTCCATATGTTGCCAGTGCACTCCTGACAGGCATAACATGAGTAATCTGATCATTGGTATTAATATTCTTGCATTGCTGTGTTCATTCTCAGATGGAATGAAACTTTACCTTTCAGACAACAAAGTTCTACTCACAGAGGGGTTTGATGGATTTGTACCGCCCAAATATTTTGCAAAGATTGAGACATGGCCGAAAAGGGACCCCATAGCACTATCATAACATGTTAAGTTTGATTAGAATGCTTACTGAAACATATTTTATAATTTATATTTCATGTGACATTTTGAATTCTATTTAAGTAGGATGATGATAAATATCTAAACATTATTTTTTATTATAAAATATAAGTTGTCTCATGGTTTCAACAGTAAAAAGCAAGAGTAAAGTCAGTGATATCAAGAGAAGCAATAAATTAATAATAGTATCTTGGAGCTCAATACAAAATAATAAAATAAATGATTGCTAATAAAACATTAGGATTTATGTCATTACTTCAAATTCATCTATGCCGATTGTGTACAATAGGTTTTTTTAAATTTTTATGTTTATGATTGTTTAAATATAAATGCATTTCAAAACATCTTTCATAGACAATTCATATCAATTTATATTCAACACACGAAATCAATCCATAATTATAAAGAGGTTCCTTATTTGAGGCTAATGTCCTAATCGCCTATTCCCTTGATTCCAATTGTATTGGTTATAAAAAAATATATCATTCAGGAGATTCCGTTTCTATATGTTTGGGAAGGAAAAATGTTAAATAAATATTAGCATAAATCAACATAAATTAATTACTTTTAGTTTTGGGAATTAGATAATTTAGTACTGAAATATTATTTTAGAAAATTAAATGTGAGGGATTAAAGTATTTAATTCTAGGAATGATGATATAGAATGATTTTGATTTAACATTGAAATTTGTCTATTTTGAGACTAGAAATTGATACTCTAGAATTTTTTTTGGAATCAAAATAATATATAAATTTTGTGGTTGATTGAATCCATAATTCTAGTACATTTTTGTAGACATGGGCCTATGATGCAGCCCACATATATGATTTGAAAAATTGTAACACTTTTTCTCATGAATTAACCTCAAACTATGCTTTTCACTAATTGTTAATGGTTGACAATATTTAGAAATAATCTAGGAGGTTGCTAGATCACGAGGAACAAGTTTTCCTAAATCAACCCTCTATAATGACCAAATTTATGATCTTGGCAAATATTGGCAAACAACACAAAAACATGCAAATGTCGTAGAATGAGAAGTTGATGTAGATATGTTCTTTTTAGTGCTCTAATTGAATGCTCCTTGCTTGTTGTAGGATTTCAAATGATTCTTGTCAATTAATGACCAAATGAATGTCTTTAAATATCACTACATAACAATAATTCATATGAAATATTTACAAAGTTGATTCATGGTGGGAATAAAATATTAATATCAATGTAGGGAATGAATATCTAGACATGGGGGTATATGTTAATTGCATGTGAATATGTGCACTTATGGATGATATATTGTCAAATGCATGAGAACATGTGTAAATGGATAAAGGGGATGAAAAGGGAATGAGCCCAACTTTCCACAAGATTGTTTCATTTGTCAACATGTGATTGTATCAAGCCATTTTCTCAAAATGGACCCAAAACTAAATTGGAATTAGCATGTGTTTGCAAATTCCACTATTGCATTTTGCCCCCATTTTGAGGTGTATGTGAATGTTAACATGAACATGTATATTAAAGTAAATGAGCACTCACCAAATTGCATGTCAAGTAAATATTTAGACAAAAACAATACAATTGTCCATATAAAGTAGTGGACCCCTCTAGACTTTATTGTGTGTTCATCCTTCGGCATGTGTGCTCCATGAGAACTAAAACAAAGAAAAAAGTGCAATGTGTATTTTTTGTCTCACAAATGCAAATATAGACAAATTACAAGCTTGCTTAATTGTCTAGGAAATTGAAAAGTTGGAAGTGAGTAGGGTTAGAGAAAATTTTATCTATATGCAAAGTAATATGACAAATTATTGTGTGGCATATTAGATAGTGCCCCATCATGCGATGAAACTTTGACTAGAAAAAATGATGAATTTCTACATAGCATCTATCACTATCTTAAAACTCAACATATGAATTGTTATTGATACTATATGCCCCCCTTCAATTGGTATTATACATTGTGTGCAAAAAACTGAGAGCGAAACCATTACAAGGAAGTAAATGCACCCTAAAGATAAGCATATGAATCATTTAAAGTAAATGTCAAGATTGCATCATGTAACAATACATTGGAAATGGGCATTGTTGGCAAGTGATTTGGTTGATGTGGTTTAATAATTATTCATTTGACTTGCCCAATAGGCAATGGC
Source organism: Sequoia sempervirens (assembly GCA_007258455.2). NCBI lineage: Eukaryota > Viridiplantae > Streptophyta > Pinopsida > Cupressales > Cupressaceae > Sequoia > Sequoia sempervirens. Next base: position 577,988,447 of record VDFB02270651.1, on the reverse strand, counting down.
ATGAACTTGCAATAGTGGGAGAAATCACCATGGGAAATGTGATTTTCCTCTATGTATGAGAGGGCCACATCCCTTGTATAATGGAGGTTTTGGTGTGTTTAACCTAAAAGTATGAAAAATAAACTAAAAAAAGGCAAAAAAATGAGAAAATAAAAGAATAAATGTCTCAAATTAAATAGAAAATTAGAGCTTAATCTTACATACAATATCAACATGTGAATGAATATTAACTATTGCATTCACACAACTATACAAGGAAGGTTGAAGAGAGGATTTCATACTAGATATAAGAATGACATGAAATTGCAAAAAAGCAGGTACAAAATTTTTCAACATTTATTATTTCTTTGAAAAGGGGCATAAAGTCTTCTTTTCCGTCCTCTATACAAAAGTGTGTGAATTTGCAAAAAAATGTCTTTCATGCTTGAATTTTACAATATGTAGGTACAAAAACTTTTCGTTTTCCCACTATGATTGCTTGTCTTGAGTTTTTCACACTTGAGTTGCCATGGTATACTTGAGTCAACCTAATGGTGAAGAACTTGTGCTCTTGAAAGAGAGGTCACAAGTTCAAATCTTGTAGGGAGTAGGGTACATATGCCTTGTATTGGAAGCAAAATTAGGCACCTCCTATGTATTGGGAGTACGAGTTAGTTTCATATGTTATATACCACCTATAGATCCAAAATTAGGTTGCCTAACATCATGGAGAAGAAAAGGATTCAATTTCCATATCTTGAGCTTTACAAATGTTTTAAAAAAATAAAATACAAAGACCCAAAATGAGCATGCATTTTGGCTTGTTAGAATATTACACTACAAGCCTTATGAAAGTGATCTGAAATAAAAGTTAAAACACTATATCTTTGTGCCTTATTTATGTTTCAATGTTTGCAAATGATAGCTTGCAATTTGAATAATGATTACTGCATCAAATGTGAGGGAGAGACCTTCAAGCTTAAGTTGTGAAATCCATGTTTGGGGAAAAAATATTGATATTGGCACTTGGCTTCTTTAAACTCTCATTTACTAGAATAGGAGCATGATCTATGAGCTTTGTAAGTTCCATCCTCTCTACTCATACTATCACATATTAGTAGTCAGGAGAATAAATTCCATGGTCCACTCAATTGATTAGACAATCCATATGATTTATAAGTTACTTGTAGGCACTTGGAAAAAGAACAAATTGTTGATGCCAAAATTTGACAAGGTAACAGTGTCTTATGAGAAACTCAGTTAATGGGGGACCTTTTGCACTAAACTGAGTGACCTCCGAGTTTTTTAGAGAAGTCGACTTCTTCTATAATGGGGGTTTGGAAAGGAAAAATGAAACAAATATAATAAAATAAAGTCTAACCTAAGGCGATGCGCCAAGACTTAATGATAGGCATGATAAATCATGGATTTAAGGGCCTGATTTGTATTTGTAGTGTTCCAGAAAATTATAAACTGAAGATTATAGCACAGACAATCCATTCATTGACATAAAATAACATTCCATACATTCCTACTGCCAAGAAGAGTCATTAGACATGATCTAGATCAACAAACTTGCATTCAACATATATAGAAGTTCTTGAATGAAATGTTTAGACAATAAAAGCACAATTTACAGTTTAATCAAATAGCATGAAAGAACAGAAAGGCCAAACAATTGGCACGGTCTAAAAGTCTCTTGCAATAAAATAAAGTAGTAATAAAGGCCTGCCATCTTTTCCTAAAACCAGTGTTCCTCCAAAATTCTGGACCTTTCTCTCACAACAGAGAAAAATATATATAGCAAAAAACCCCAACCACCTCGGAGAGAAGCCACCTAAAAAATTTCATAATCCCCTGGCAATGATGCAGAAATAAGAATATTCTCCAAGCCGTTGCAACAGAAAAGATTTGAAACCAAGCATCTGGTCATTCTAGGCACAGGTGCTCTTCTGCAAATGATGGCGATGGTCCCGGCAAGGTAACAGTGTCTTATGGGAAACTCAATTTATGGGGGACCTTTTGCATTAAACTGAGTGACCTCCGGGTTTTAGAGGAACACTGGTTTTACGAAAAATTGTTAATAAATATTTAACGAGCTCCCTGCGGGTGTATTTTCCTTTAGATAGCGGCCCGCGCATCACAGGAGATCAACTTAGCCTTCTATAAGTATGTTTTCCCCCCTCCACGTGTTTGCTCTACACATCCTAAGTTTTTCCCTTCCTTTCACATCCCGGGAACCCCCGCTATACTTCCATGTGTCGTAGTTGTGGGCCATTTTTTATCATTCCTTCTTGCTTCCTCATCGAGCTTCGCTCAAGTGCCACAAAGCCCTCATTCCCAAATATTTTAGCGGGCCCTACAATTGTTGTCTGCGATGTACTCCTGCTACGTGTCTACTCTTCGCAAGGTTTTCAGCATGAGGATGAAATAACAACCGCAGGCAGCGAAATGTTGCCACGCATCTCTTTTGCACCTGGCTGGTGGTCGTTCCCTCCACTATTGGTTAAGTGCTCCACCCATTCAACACGTGTAGCGTTGGCGCAAGTCTTCAGCAGCGAAAGATAAAGTTTCACATGGGTAGCAAAATGTTGCCACGTGCCTAGTTGATGGATCTTGTATTTGGGCGATCAACCAGGTGAACCAAATGTTGCGATTGGCCACTATATGTCATAATCATTTGCATGGGGTGGTGACACTTTTCTATTTTAACCTTGTCAGGACCATCGCCATCATTCATAGGACATGCACCTGTGCCTGGAATGACCGGATGATTGGTTTTGAGTCTTTTATATTGCAATAGATTGGGGAATATTCTTATTTCTACATCATTGCCAGGGGATTGCAAAATCTTTTAGGTGGCTACTCTCTGAGGCGGTTGGGGTTTTTCTGCTATATATATTTTTCTCTGTTGTGAGAAAAGGGTTCGGAATTTTGGAGGAACGTTGGTTTTAGGAAAAGACACCAGGCCTTTATTACTGCTTTATTTTATTGCAAGAGACTCTCAGAATGTGCCAATTGTTTGGCCTTTTTGTTCTTTCATGCTATTTGATTAAACTATAAACTGTGTTTTTATTGTCTAAACATTTTATTTGAGAACTTCTATATATGTTGAATGCAAGTTTGTTGATCTAGATCATGTCTAATGACTCTTCTTGGCAGTAGGAATGTATGCAATGTTATTTTATGTCAATGAATGGATTGTCTATGCTATAATCTTCAATTTCTAATTTTCTAGAACACTACAAATACAAATCAAGCCCTTAGATCCGTGATTTATCATGCCTATCATTAAGTCTTGGTGCATCGCCTTAGGTTAGACTTTATTTATTATATTTGTTTCCTTTTCCCTTTCCAAACCCCCATTATAGAAGAAGTTGACTTTTCTAAAAAACCTAGAGGTCACTCAGTTTAGCACAAAAGGTCCCCCATAAACTAAGTTTCTCATAAGACATTGTTACCTTGTCAAATTTTGGTGTCAACAGTTTGTTCTTTTTCTGGCACGCTCGGTGGGACCAAGGTTAAATGAATTTGCATTTTAGAAGGGTGTATGAGCCATCGGCTTGTAACTAGATCCCAAACCGCAAGCAACCCTAGTTTACTAGTACCTCCACTGGGAATAGTGCAGGGCACAAATCAATTGGTAACCGTTCCACTCCTGCCACCTGTTCCTCTAACCATGTTGTCAACCGCCAATAGAAATTACATGGCATGGGACGTCGAAAGTCCCCTAGTAGCCCCAGTAGCACCCGCTGTCTGGGGTGCTATCCTGGTTTCAGCTATGAAAGCTATACCCAAGTTTACCAGAGATGGCTCAAGAACATTCATAGAACATCTGCAAGATGTGGCAAACGTGTGTCTAGTGCACGAGATCACAGCGTAGAATGTAGCTCTAAGGCTTCTCACCACGTCTTTCAAAGGAAAAGCACTGGATTGGTATCGAACACTATCACCTAGCACTATTCGCACCTGGGATGAGCTCGTAGATCCATTCTATGAGAGGTTCTCAAATGATGGAGATCGCTCTTCACTATATTATCAACTATCTGTCATAAAAGGAACCCCCCAGGAGGCTCTGACAGAATTTAATGCCCAATTCCACACGAATTGACAGAAGATCCCTGTTACTATATGCCCGACTCCTAAGTTGGTGTTCATATTTTATCTGAAGTCCATCAATTCTGACATTTCTATGATGATCAAGTCTTTGGGAGGAGCTACTCTACCAGATGCTTATGGTGTCACTGTCAAAGTTGAGAATCATTTGATAGATTGCGGAAAGTTACCTCCTCGGCCTGTCATGTCGATATTTCTTGAAATATCGATTCCCGCACAAGAAGTCCCATCAACTAGCGTACCTGCAACTCCCTAGTCAATGTACACATATGCGGTAGCCGCACAAAAGTTAGCCTCTACATCTGCTTCTTCCAAAGATGAAATGAGTGACCTTAAAGAAATGTCGCGAACTATGGAAAATGACATAACCACCCTCAAGTGGAACCAATCAATGCCTCTGAAACTTGTCTATCAAAACTATCAAGGCGGACGGTCCTCATATCAGCAGAATTAGTACCAAGGCGGTTCTCACACTAATTCACCAGCTCTGATGGTCAACCAAATGGTGTCGGTGCCTACTCTGCTGACGAGCGCTTCACCAAGCTCGAGTAGGGAATTAATCATGGGGCAAAATAACCTCATTGATGACATCAATCTGTGGTGCTTCCCTTGCAGCGATGCGCATATGCCCCAGAATTTTCCGTGTGGAAACTTACAACAAAAGGTGGCAGAACAATGCAGCCAAGGCGCGACACCAGACCACAGGGGTTATGTATATCCCTCACCACAAATGGAGAGTGCAATTCTTACCGCGCAAATGCAAGGAATGTATCTAGAACAAGAATCCGACATCTCTCCTGATCACACACTTTTCTCATGGATGGAGGAAGATGAAACGGTGTTTGCTAATGATGCATTCATATCCAAAACACTGCAAGTGCAATCTGATTATAACACACGCTCAAAGAGGAGATTTATCGGCGAGTTATTTGTTTTGCATCTAGGCAACCCACAACTTAAAGGTGTTTCCAATTAGATTCCTGGCACTTCCACCACCCCACTACCATCTCAGCCACAGAAGGAAATTATTATAACAAGAGCCAAGGAGCAAAAATCTCTGAGTTTTTCACCTTTTAATGTGGTAGAACAATAGAAGAAATCATCCGCTAATGTGTCTCTATGGGACATTCTAGCTATCCCAGAGCAAAAAATGTTATTGCAAAAGGAACTTCAAGAAAAGGCCAGCGCAACGCCAACAGAGCAGTTAGCCAATGCAGAGGTTGTTAATCAACTACCGCTGGCTAAAGTCCTTACGAACAATACAAAAGAATCCCCTGTCGGAGTTAGAGATAAGTTGAATCCCCAACCCTTCTTCTTAACTCTCATTATAGGAAAGAAGTTATTGCACAATGCTATGATTGATTCTGGCGCTAGCACCATGGTTATGCCTAAACAAATAACCGAAGATTTAGGACCCAGCTATGAACCTATGAAAAGGGGAGTAATGCAGCTTGATGGGAACAAAGTTGAAACCATATGTGTCATCAAGGCACTTCCTTTAACTCTATTTTCTTTCCCTAGTATCACAGTGCTGCAAGATAGTATGATCATTGATGTTTCTCCCATGTTCGATCTTTGTCTATCCAGAGAATTTACCTCAAAAGTGGGTGGATACCTGTCCTTGGATTGGTCACATCTGATTTTTCAGAACCAAGCATAGCGCAAAAATGAAGATAGAATCTGAGGCTTTGCATTCTGAACATGTAGCGGATGAAGCCGTGATCAATTTTGAAGCCATGCATACCTCTATCACCAAGCAAGAAATGTATTGCATTGAATTACTAGATGAAGAAAAGGTGAGCAGAGACTAGGATGACCAAGAGGATGCTCTGTTAAGTGAACATATGGATAGTGACCCTTTCAACAATTATCATGTTACAGGATTGGGCACCTATGTAATTTATGATGAAGACCAAGTGCTCCTGAAGGTTGCCAAAGAGTTCAAAGGTAGCAAGGCAAATGAGCTATGGACATTGTACTTTGACGGAGCAAGAGGTAAAGTAGGTGGTAGAGCGGGGATATGTTTAATATCCCCACAAGATGAGAAAATGCTAAGGTCTTTCCGCTTCCATTTCACTTGTTCAAACAATGAGGCCGAATATGAAGGATTAGTTCAAGGTTTAAGCCTTGAGGAGCAAATGGGCATTAAGCAATTAATGGTGTTCGAAGATTTTGAACTAGTAGTCAACCAAGTCCGAGGGATTTCCGTGACAAGGAATGTCTACATGAGATCCTATCGGCACCGAGTCTGGGACCTGGTTGAGAGTTTTGAAGCCTTTAACATCTAGACTATTCCCCAAGGACAAAATGGTGACGCATACCGCATGGTCGTGATTGGTGCTCAGTTTGATCCTACCTCTAACCTTATACATAACGAAAAATTTGTATGAGTAGTAGTCCAACCGGCGGTTCCTGACAATGATCGAAGTTGGTAGGTTTTTGAAAGTGATGAACACATCGCCTTGTTTGTCCTACAATCGGGAGAATTCACTGATCAACTTCAACCAAAGATTGCTAAGGCATATGAAGGACAAATCATGCAACTCAAATCCAACAAGCTTCCAAAAGGGTTGGTTACTCTCGAATTTTTTTTTGATTGTGATGATGCAAGAAATGATAGATGAAAGTTCGTGGTAGACAAAAGTGATTACATAGACCTTTGGGTCTCAGATGGCAGAAACCTTCAGGTCGAAAAAGATGTCTCACGCCATGATAAAGAAAGGCTCATCAGTTTTTGCAAGAAATATGTAGTGGCTTGGTCCTATGATGATCTGGAAGGATATGATCTTGATATCATTCAGCACACGATCTAGCTAATAGAAGGTGCAAAACCAGTCCGACAAAAGCAGAGGCCAGTAAACCCCAAAATTGAAGCGCTAATGGTGCAAGAGCTAACCAAGCTAATTGAGTCATGCATTGTCTTCTCAATCAAGCATAGCACTTGGGTATCCAATCTAGTCCTAGTCCAAAAGAAGAATGGAGATATTTGCTTGTGTGTGGACTTCTGAGACCTAAACATAGCATCCCTAAAGGACCATTATGCACTGCCTTCTATGGAGTCAATCTTACAAATGGTAGCAGGATCATAAATGTTTTCTCTGTTGGATGACTTCTCCGGTTACAATCATATCTGAGTTAAGGAGGATCAACACAAGACCATGTACAGTACAAAGTGGGGAACATTTTCTTATGCTAAAATTCCTTTTAGTTTATCCAACGCAGGGGCAACATTCTAGCGGGCAATGGACATCACGTTCAATGAGCTAATCAATATATTTATTCTAATTTATTTAGATGATCTTACCGTGTTTTCTAAATCTAAGGATGATCATTTTGACCACTTAGAAATAGTTTTTCAAAAGTGTCAGGAGTTCAAGGTTTCCCTAAATCAAAAAATGTGTATTCGGAGTACCGCAAGGCAAGCTATTAGGACATGTGGTATCTAAGGAGGAGTTTCAATCAACACTGAATGGATGAAAGCTATCAAGGAACTTTCCCTTCTAGTGAATAAGAAAGGCATTCAGTCCTTCCTGGGCAAGGTGAATTTTGTTAGCAAGTTTATTTCCGACTTTGCGGGAATAATTAAGTTGATCACCCTGATGCTTAAAAAGGATCAAGCATTCAAGTGGATGACTGAAGCTTGGGAGGCCTTTGAAAAAGTTAAGAACGCTATTTCTACAGCTCCGATACTAATTAATCCAAATTTATCTAAGGATTTTATAATGTATGCATTTAGTAGTGAGTCCAGTATTGCTACTGTCTTAACCCAAAAGGATGAAAACAGGAAGAGGAAGCCATTATCCATGTGGACGCCCTTTCTTTCCATGTCATATGATTATTATGCATTTTTTGGATTATTTTATAACTTCGGTCTTGCATGATTTACGAGGAGAAGGTGACATAATCCAGCTTGACAAGGATCAGACTGAATATATGCTGAGTTTCGCTCTCGCTTGTGACTAGTTCTTAGGAACAAATTTCACAATTCTCTGGATGCAGGGCTTCACTGGTCAACCCTTCCTCCTCCTAGCCTGTGTCATAGATAGGGTTCTTGCGCTTGAAATGTATAGGTAGGTGTGTATCATTGATTTTACTTTCTCCAGCAACAAAAGTGTCAAGAGAAAAGGATTCTTTGCTTGTCCAAAGAATTTCAAAAATGGTGACTCTGTTAAAGAAGCAATCGGATCAGTTATTGCAAGATAAACTAGCTCATTAAGGGTTGGTTTTGGTAAATGAAAAATGGGATTACAACCCTTTCAATGACCTGCTAGAGCAGCACATGAAAGTTACTCATGTTCCTCGACCTTACTGGGAAAAACAACGTAACCCGCGGGCAAACAAAGATAAATTTTTTGTTGAACTGGCACGTATTCCCACACAAGATAACAAAGGACCATGGCACAAGTTCTACTTTGTCGTGGCAGTGGCCAAAGATAATTTCCACATGGAATGCACCATGTACAACAAGTTGCGGAAGGATGAGGAATGGACTGATGAAAAGATAGAAGCTTTCTAGAAGTATCACCAAGAGATAGGGCAATTGGATGCCCCTTATGAGAGCTTGACGAAGGACAAGAAGTTCAAAAATGGTGGGATGATGACCACCCTAGCCCATAATCTAGCATTAACAAGAGTGATGACCCAGAGGACGAGTCCGAAGAGCAAGAAGATGAAGCTACAACTTTTGCGACATCAACACCGAAAGAGAAAGGCTCCGAATAGCTTGCCTATGTAGCCACAAATGTTTGTTTTAATGTATCAAGGGCTTTACATAATCTCACTTGGGTTGCTAAGCCAGCCAAGGTATCATAGCAGCAAACAAAAATAACTTTTGAAGCTCGGGAGGCCTCGCCCACAAAACGGCAGTGTATAGAGGCCATTATCAAAGAGGGTTCACAAGAATCCACCGAAAGACAAGGGTTTGGAGCTACCTAGGAGCCTGAGGCCGAGGAAGAGTTGCTAACGATTCTGGAGCCACCATCGACCAATCAACAGGTAAAATTCACTCCTTCCCTTGCTTCTCATTCCTTGGTATCTGCCCCTACCTCTGTGGCAATCCCTACCATGAGTACTAGCCCTTTGTTTCCCACTTTTTATCCAACACATGCGGGGGGTTTCGCCCAATTCTCATAGACGACTCCACTCAACTTTACTCCTCTATGAACCCTTACACTAGCTATTGCCGCTTAGGCTCTCCTTGCCTCGCTTTTCGAAGGAATTCCCCCTACAGGCACCCCTTCTTCCGCTATTGTTGCGAATCCTCTTCCATCACAACAGGTTGACTCCACAATGACAACTCTTTCACCATTCCAGCCTATGAGTCCTTCCGCCGACTCACCAATTGAGTTGTGGTAGGTGGCTAGCCCTTTGGTTGGTCCTCAAACCAAGTTTTGGAATGTGCCCCACTTCTCCCCGCAAACTGTCAGTCTCTAGAAAAAGCAAATGCCCACACCTATCAGGGTTACCTATCCATACGCCCTACCTTCTGGTGCTCCTTTTCAGGCAGACTAGTTTCGTCACTAGCTGAATTATTGTGCAAATTGATTTCAAAAAGGAAGCACACACAAGTAGAATGAAAAAGCGCAAGGCAAAGGATGACAGTGCTTTTGCTGAGCCGAAAATACAGACTCTTTATGATGAGACTCGACAAGAGCTGAAGTTTGCGACCATGTACCTGAGAGTAACCAAGCCTCAGGGGGAGATGCACCCGGAAGATTATGAAATATATGTAGTAGGGCTTGACATGAAGGTGGCCCGACTGTAGGATAAGGTTGAGATTATGGAGGAAACACAATGGGTGGTCACCTCTGATTTCCTTAAAATTGGTCGCTAGCTAAAGAAAAAGGATGAACAGCTTAAAGCAGTAAGAGAAAGAGTTAGTTTTTTGGAGAAAAAAGAGCAATCCCTAGAAGCGGATGTTGCAGGTATGATAGAGAGGGCATTGGTAGCAGAAAATGAGAAGAATAGACTTCAGGGTGATCTTTCAAAGATTGAGACTATCGACCCTACCATGGTAAAAGAGCTACATGCTAAGAATCAAGAGGCAAAGCAAAATTTGCAGCTAAAGAATGAAGAGTTGGAATGGTTTTGCTTTGAGTATAGCCAAGGCATGGCATAGAGGAATGAGGCTTTGGAGCACCAGCAAGTTCAATATGAGCAGAAGTTACAAGAAAAAAAGGTTGAATTTGAGGACCTAAAAGCTCAATTAAAACAAGAGCTCCAAGAGACAAAATCCTCTCTAGACATGCATTTAGCAAATCACTCTCGGGCCGAGGAGAATTGGAATAAAGAAATGAGCAGCTTTGCGGAGCAACTGGCATCCGAGAAAAGGAAAAGGGTAGAGTTGGCTGAGGTCATTAACTCAAAAGATGTAGAAATTGCTTCTCTTAAAATCTCTCTCCTGTCTTCTCCTACACAGCCGGACATTATTCTGTTGGTTAGGCAGTTGTACATTTCTTATTGGGAAAAGATTAAATTTGTTTTCCTAGCACTACAGCCCACCCTCCGATTTATCACCAAGGCATCAAGGCTGAGCCAGGAGGCTCATGACACAATTGAGCAATTCCCACGGTTTATCTTGGAAAATTTTTCTAAGGAAAAAGATCTGCTCATCGAGCTATACTCAGTCTCTGATGAAAACCTTGCTAGGGCAACAATTGAAGATTAGGATGTTGTTGCTCAGATGGAAAATAATTTTATCCATTGCCAGTCCGCCTTCCAGTGCACTAAAGCAGTCGTGGCTACTCTGAGCAAGACAATGGACAACATATAGGAGAGTTTCTCCAAGTTAAACAGGATGGGTTTGTCGTCCCCGTTCCTAGAAAATGGCTCTATTGCTACAACTGAGTAGATTGTAGAAAAAATAGAAGAGAAGTAAAATGATCTGGATGCTTTCAGGGATTTCAGTCATCCTCCCACCGCAACCGACATTGAGGGAGTGATTCATCCACTTGCACAACTACTATTTCATTGTGAAGCAAGGGTCGGTTTAGCTAATGCACTACCTCATAAAGAAACTATTGATCTAAGCGGAGCACAGGAGAATTTGTGCAACATGGTAAGGCCATCTAAGGATGAATAGTTTCCTCTGCAGGTGGCTCTTTCCAATCTCTGACTCCATTATTTAATGAAATGACACTCTGGCCTGTAAACCAAAGAAATTTTGGGTTCTCCATTCCTCAGGTGAAACACCCCTAGTAGTCGCCAAAATTTGTTAATAAATATTTAACAAGCTCCCTGCGGGTGTATTTTTCTCTAGATATCGGCCCGCGCATCGCAAGAGATCAACTTAGCCTTCTATAAATCTGCTTTCCCCCCTCCACATGTCTGCTCTATGCACCCGAGTTTTTCCCTTCCTTTTACATCCCGGGAACCCCCGCTATACTTCCACATGTCGTAGTTGCGGGCCATTTTTTATCATTCCTTCTTGCTTCACTCGAGTGCCACAAAGCCCTCATTCCGAAAGAGTTTGGCGGGCCCCACAATTGTTGTCTGCAACGTACTGCTACGTGTCTACTCTTCGTAAGGTTTTCAGCATGAGGATGAAATAACGATCGCAGGTAGCGAAATGCTGCCACGCGTCTTTTGTGCTCCCAGCTAGTGGTCGTTCCCTCCACTATTGGTTAAGTGCTCTACCCATTCAACACGTGTAGCCTTGGTGTAGGTCTTTAGTGGCAAAAGATAAAGTTTCAGATGGGCAGTGAAATGTTTCCATGTGCCTAGTCGACGGATCTCGTATTCGGGCGATCAACCAGGCGAACCAAATGTTGCGATTGGCCACTGTATGTCATAATCATTTTCATGGGGTGGTGACACTTGTTTGTTTTAACCTTGTCGGGATCATCGCCATCATTCGCAGGAGATGCACCTATTCTTGAAATAACCAGATGCTTGGTTTCAAATATTTTATGTTGCGACAACTTGGGGAATATTCTTATTTCTGCGTCATTGCCAGGGGATTGTGAAATATTTTAGGTGGCTGCTCTTCGAGGCGGTTGGGGTTTTTCTGCTATATATACTTTTCTCTATTGTGAGAAAAGGGTCCAAAATTTTGGAGGAACACTGATTTTAGGAAAAGACGCAAGGCCTTTATTACTGCTTTATTTTATTGCAAGAGACTTTCAGATTGTGCCAATTGTTCGGCCTTTCTATATTTTCATGCTATTTGATTAAACTGTAAACTGTGTTTTTATTGTCTAAACATTTCATTCGAGAACTTCTATATATGTTGAATGCAAGTTTGTTGATCTAGATCATGTCTAATGACTCTTCTTGGCAATAGGAATGTATGCAATGTTATTTTATGTCAATGAATGGATTGTCTGTGTTATAATCTTCAATTTCTAATTTTCTGGAACACTACAAATACAAATCAAGCCCTTAGATCCATGATTTATTGTTCCTATCATTAAGTCCTAGCGCGTCGCCTTAGGTTAGACTTTATTTTATTATATATGTTTCCTTTTCCCTTTCCAAACCCTCATTATAGAAGAAGTCGACTTCTCTAAAAAACTCGGAGGTCACTCAGTTTAGCGCAAAAGGTCCCCCATAAATTGAGTTTCCCATAAGACACTGTTACCTTGTCAAATTTTGGCGTTAACATGTTCTTTGCTTTAGTCTATGCCATTCATTACCTTTTACCTTTTTTGTGCATTACCGAGGTTTGGCATAATTTGAAGTCTTGTGACTTGATTAGATTTTCACAATTGCATAAGATCAAAATTTACAGTGTTTCCAAATAGGGCATATCATATGTAGTCTTTAGTTTTGTTGTTGCCAACATATAGCTTCACAAGTCCTTTGGGAAGTGTTGGAAGTGTATCTAGAGACTGTTATTTGCCCAAGTTTAGTTCCCTTAGACAACCAAGGTCATTGATGCTCAAAGGCAATTCATGAAAAGGATTGTTTTCTAGGTTGATAAGTTACAATTTCAACAATTAATCTTCAATCTATTTGGAAGTGTCATCCAAGACTTGCATCAAGCCATAGCAATGATTGCATTCCATAAAAAATTAAAGTAAGTCCCATTATATTATAATTATGTTGCAATTTCAAAATGATGATGTTCACAAGGTTTCCAAAACTATTAGGAAGTATGCTTAATTTGGGGCGATTGTTGATGGACAATTTCTCCAAATAAACAAGGTCTCCAAATTCCTTTAGAAAGTAATAAAAGTTACTACATATGTGAATGTATAGGTATTTCAAACATTTGAGCTCCCCAATTGAATAAGACAACTATTAGGTTGCCATAGTCATTTAAAACTAGCTTCTTCAAGAATAAAAGATTATCTACTGAAAATAGCTCTTGAATATCCATCAAAGGGTGTAAATCAAGCTAATATTTGATATTCAAATAAATCCATGCTAAATTAGGTTCCATAAAGAACTACAAGAATCCAAAAAATTTAGATGACCATCTACTTCTCCATGAGTAAGTGCACCACCCAAACATAGTAATAAATATGAGATTCCTTTAGAATGACCAATAGGTACTAAATTAACATAAAGGAAACTACTATCTAGCAAAGTCTTCATAGAAGCACATTTTTTAATTCACTACAAAACTACTCTAGGAAAAAATACTAGCACATATAGCTTCTTCCACCAAGGGTTGATTATCCCTTAGCTCATCAAAGATATTATCATCACCATCAAACAAATGATCAACCTCCTATAGTAGAAAGTGAAACTCTGTGTAAAGAGATTTTGTTGATGAAAAGTTTTAGTTGATAAAAATCTTGTCCAACAATAATCATAAATTGATCCATATCTTTGTGCATCTTTCTAGCCCTTGTATGCATGGAAAAGGGAAATATGGTCACTATTTTCAAAGAACTTTGCTTTTGTTGCATCTACAAGCTTCCCACAGACCAATCACTTCCCTTGTGTTACTATTCACATTCCTTGAGACATATTATCAAACTTGTATACCTTGTTTGTAGGTCAACATTTCTTGAGGTATATTGTTAAACAATTCACATCCATTGTCTCTTCTTCTGCATTTTGCATGAATATATGCTAGGATTGTTGCAACATCAACATTCAACAAAAAATCATTCTCAATTATGCTTTGACAAACATCCATACCTATTTCAAAGCTCGCATTTGACATAGGCTATGGCATATGTTGGTAAAGGATGTGGATTGTAGTTTGATACCTAACTATTGCATTTGTTTACAAGTTTCTGAGTTTTCTCCAACACATCAATTTTGTGCATATCTTGTACTCCATAGAATCCATGAGACAACATTTCTTTAAGGCACTTTATGAAATAATTTGTGTTCCTAATCTTTTCTTTCATGTTTTTCATAGTTTTATACTTTAATGTATGTTCATACCTTCTTCTAAAGTTCAAAATTGCATTAGTGGATTATCCACAAGGATCAACCTTAAAGTCACAAGTTTTAGAGCCAAGTAGAATATCATGAAACCTTAAACTAAGAGTCACTGCAACTATTGATTTAATATTATTCTTCTAAAATACAGAAGCACACTCTAATCCGGTTGTGTCATGTACATCTCTTATGTAAATACAAGGTCAAAATTTTCATCAAATGAATCATCATCTACATGTGTTTTAAGCATGTGTCATATATAATTTTTTTTGAGTCTCCCAATACACATGCTCTTCCACTAGAACCAAGCATTCCAAAATATTTTTGTATGAATGATATTTCCTCCATAAAACTACAATGAGAGACACATGATTAACCCTATAATATCAATCTTAGAATGATGTCTTATCTATTGGGTCATAGAGTTTGGACGTTTTACACAACACACAATAGATGGGAAGATAATTTGGACACTAAAAAAAATTGACTAAAAGGGAATTGACACACTAACAAAAATAAGGATAAACACAACAAAATTTGTAAAACACCTTTATACATGTTAGGGGACAACCTACTTTTACTATTTTGAAAATCCTTAGCAAACCCATTGATATGTCTAGAGAAGTAGATACCTATAAAAAATAATAGGTTGAAACCATGAAATTATTGCAATTCAAATTTCCACGTTACAATCCTTGTGAGAGGTTCAAAATTTTTAACGCATATAGACCTCAAGAACAATCCAAACTCCACGGGAATACTAGACCAAACCAAATTTTACGTGGAGGCTAAATGACAAAAATTCATACGCTTAGATGCCATTGGATCCTTCAACATGCTAAAATGGAGCTTTACAGCCCTTTGCTATCCATTAAAAAAAAAAATATGAGAGACACCATCCAAGTGCACTTGCAGGAAAATGGACTGGAAGTGAACCTACGGAGAAAAGCATCTGAACTAGCATAATAAGGCTTTGAAGGGATTAGTTCAAATGGGTGAGGATATTCCACAAGGATGGGATGGCATCATCAAAGATGAGGTGCAGGAAAATGCAAGTGAATGGGAAGATTGAGTTCAACAAGGAAGTTCAGATGGACAAGGGACCTCCAAAAATAAAAAAGGGGGAAGAAGCAATCAAACTGCACCATGGGACAATCAACCTGCAACTGGATACACGAGAAGTTGGCCTCCATTTTCTCGCTAAATAAAGCATGACTTAGCCAATTTTGGAATCATTTGCACCTACAAAAAAACATTAGAAATTGCACCAAGAACATTGAGACGGTTCATTTAGAAATATCCACAAAATTGGTTAGGAAAATGTTTTCTGTAAATCTGGAAGAATCCAACTAAACTAGCCAAAAATAGACTTATTCAATTCAACACCAAATTTGTGCAGGACAGGCAGTCGACTGAAAACCTGCAAAAGGAAGCAGAGAAACTTTTGAATTGGAAAAGTAGACCAAAGGGGACGATCAAATGACTATAGATTCTCACAAGACCGACACTTAAGCCATTCTTCATGTTTCCAATCTTTTTAATCTTTGTGGGTAATGACTATTGAATCGAAACTTTGTGGGAAGACTAGACCAAACCAAATTTTATGTGGAAATGCTATGTAACTGCAACTATGCCAATTGGGAGGGAAATAACCATAGACTCATAACTTCCACCCCTTATAAAATTTTGCGAATCTCCAAAAAGCAACTGAGTCTCATTTTGCATGCTATACCCAATGCTACGAAATTTGGCAAAAAAAACCACCCATGACAGCTATCTCACATTAGTTATTAACAAGTGGTCATGATCTGGAACACAAAAGGGAAGGGAATCAAGCAAATCAAGCAAAGAAGGATATGTTGGAAATTAGTCTCAACAACTACTATAGAATGTCCCATGTGAGTTATCTTTCTCCTCGGACTATAATAACTCAACCTTAGAAATTGTTGTTGTGATCAAGGTTCTGATTTCTTCATTAGAAGACCTCTTCAATTCAAAATTATTTATGGAAGATTCCACATTATGGACATGAAACTCTTCATCTTTTTCATCATCAGAAAGAACTATATGATGGTCAAAAATTTGAGCTTGTCTCTTGTCCTTTATATTTTGTTCATGGCCTCCTTCGTATGTAGAAAAGTAGTCACCTGCACTGCAAAAACCTTGGGATGAAAACATGTTGATGTTTTGATGATCATGATTTGCATTAGACTTGTGGATACTATCAATCACTACACTCATCATAATAATCATTTGGGCTCAATAAACACATTACATCGGTGAGTATAGCATTCAACAAGCTATGAACCAAGGAGTATCATATATATTGTTGGCATCAAGACTTTTTAAGGGGTTTGAAATTGATTCTTTTCTCCTTTGGGTTATTGTGCCATTAGTTTTCCATTGCTCCAAGTGGTATTGTAGGGATAATTAGGTAGCATGGGCAACCTCCCATTGCAACAATGATTGTATCTTTCATTATTTAGTCATCTATCTTCTTGGAAAACTTCTAACTTAGATCCTTCAAGGAATGCATTACCTTATCCATCTTGTTTTTAGTATTAAGGGTTTTGCTACTTCAACCAAGTTATCATTTGACAATATCTTCACATAACCCCTCTTTCATTTTTCCTAAAGCTCTCTTATTTCTCTAAATGTTACAGGAAAATTTATATGCATCTCTTAATTTTTGGGCCTACTCATCTCTCAAAAAATACCTAATTTTGCATATATGCATTGAAATACAAGACCAAGTATATGGATTTATTTGGTCTCATGTGAGTTGGAATCATAGACATTTTCCTAGTAGAGCTTGTGTTGAATTTTGATACAGATTAATTTGATACTATTGAGACATTCATGAATTTATTTATAATGAACTTAGAATCAATATTATCCCCATACTTCTCTCTAAAAATATTTTAGAAATTCAACCCAATAATGGAACTTGGCAAGCTCTTATTCCACTCTCTAGGTGTATCATCCAGTGACTAGACAAACAATTTCATCAAAGCATCCTCATTCTCAATTTCATAATCATCAATGAGGTTATTAAAATCTTTGAGATGATTCTCTCTAGAGAAGACATTATTTCCTTTAAATTTCATAAGCTTCAACCTTAGCTTTGTAGGTACTAGATTAGGATAACTAGTTATCCCAATGAAGTTCAATTGTCTATACCTTTCTAAATTTAAAAGGAGGGCTAGTAGGAACCTATATCCTATTGTTTTTAGCTCCTCCCTAATTTCTTCTCCCACCTCCAAGGTTTGCTTGATTTCCATGATCCTATTGGTTCACATTTCTAAGGTCTAATAATCTTCTCCTTAAATCTTCTACATCCCTCTCAATTTGCAATCTAGTCAACTCAACTCTTGCATTAACTACCTCTTAGGTAAGGTCAATATTTTGATCCCTATACACTACAACAAATCCATGTGATTTGCTCCATTTTTTGCTCCTTTTTTTGCTTCCACCCATTGTTTTAATATATTTTTTGCCAATTTTTTGAAAACGTCAGTGTTATTTATCAGGATGGCGCTATTTTTAGCGTTTATTGTGCCAATGAGGACAAGTCGACGCTAATTAAGGCGCTACTTTTTTTCCGAAATTAGCACCGCCTTTAGCGCTGATATTAGCTTTGAGTGTGGCACCGTCGTAAGCGTTGCCTTTGGCTCTAAGTTTAGCTTTGATTTTAGCGCCACTTTTAGCTTCAGCTTTAGCTTTGAGTTTAGCTTTGGGTTTAGCGTCAGTTTAGACACCCCTATGTCGAAGAGACTTATTTATATGTCTCATTGACGATGTAAAACAGTGAATGTCAACAAGATACATGCATATCGAGGAGAGAATCACTTACGTCACATCGACAAGGTATATCTACAAGTACTCAGCAAAACACAACTCTTGGATATAACAAAGTAATGTCGATGAGACATTGAGATATCGGTAAGACAAATAAGATTGTATCATCGACACTCTTCAAGTAATGATCAAAAGCATACATCACTATACCACCGAGAAGGTGAGCAACATATGTGGTAGAGCAGTATACACTGCAACCCCACAGCAAGAAGCCTTGAGCAAGGCAGTAGTGTGGTAAACAATACAAGGGAAGGGAAAAAACCCACCATACTACAGCGGGTATAATAAGAGATGGCGGTAGTACGGTAATCGTGGCATCATTACAATTTATAGCACTAAATGCAGCAAAACACGTCAGTCACAATCCATTTGAATAAATCATTTAAGGAATCAAGAATATAGCCTACCAAAATACACTAAAACTCTAATAAACATACTCTAAAAATTTCTTTGAAATCTTATTTTCAGGGATAGCTTGCCAAAATGAAGTTTTCATTTTAATAAACATACAATAAAACCTTTGTTGAAACCTTATTTTCAAGCGTAGCCCACCAAAATGGAGAAGTGTTTCAATAAAGAATGAAAGAGAATGGTAAGGAGGCATAGGATTCATTGTTGTTTATCTCATTCCTACTTTGATCAACAAGGGTTACAATGTTCGTGCTACTATTTGTAATCCAGGTATTTAATTGACATATGTTTGCATAATCTCAAATTCCTTCAAATGGTTTTGAAGTATCAATGTATCCTATATACGGTTTATAATGACTTCTTTTAATTTAAAAAAATAAATCAAATGCTTTTGAAGTATCAATGTGTCCTATATAGGGTTTAGAATAATTTATTTTAATGTAAAAAAATAAATAAATGATGTATTTTCCTATGATTAGAGAATGTGGAGATCTCCTAAATCTTCCCTAGCACACTGTCCTCTTTCGCACTGTGTCCATTACTCCAGCTGCGAGGGTTTTGCATTTGACATCTTTAATATCTTCATGATAGTGGCTTTTAAATAGATCTCAGTCTTTGCTTTAATCTTTATCATGGTAACCCTTGAGTTCCATGATCCACCTTCAATCTCTTCTAAGAACATTGTCTTAAGCTAGACCGCATAGTATGCATATAAAGCAAGTCCTTCATACCTACCATTGTTCCAAACCACCACTCACCACCTTGCTTAAAATGTTGCCTCCATAAGCACAATAGCATGTTTTAAAATTATGGTTTCCAGTGTTTGACCATTAAAGTCACTACTTTCATCAAGATACAATGAGATTTTTGTCTTCAAACTTAAGGCATTATGCAAGATAACATTGTGAATTATTTGTTGTGTACAATTTGATTTTCTTGCACATTTACTGCTTTTCTAACTGCCTTTAAGACTGGATATTGCACAATCAGCTGCAATCTCAAACAACTCACTCACTGTCACTTGAAGATTCCTTTCATGAGCATCCTTGCATAAAATCAAACTATGCCCTATAGACTGCCTACTTACTAATATAGGGGACTCATTGTTTCATGGTATTTTGAGTTTTCTTTAGAAGGGGTTAATATGTGGCATTTTTGTGTGCAGGAAGAATAGATTGTGATGCAACATTCGGGTCTGGATGGTTCAGGAAAAATTGGATTGCTATCAGTGTCATAACCAGGTTGGATTGTACCTTGAGCCGATGTGAAACACTTCCGAGTTTTTTCGCTCCAAAGCAGAACTTGTGTGTAGGAATTTCCAAATATCTGACAAAGGAAGTTTCTACATTCTAAAGATAAAATCATAAATCTGCTTATCTAGTTTCTGATCCAACCTTACATCTTTAATATCCGATAGAGAAAGTCTGTACATTCTAAAGATAAAATCACAAATCTGCTTATCTAGCTTTTGATCTAATTTGAGGTCTTGAATATCGAACAAAGAAAGTTCCTATATTTTAAAGATAAAATCATAAATTTTATTGGTCCAATTGGAGATCCAATTTTAGGTTGTGAAGCTCTGACAGAGAAAGTTCCTACATTCTAAAGATAAAATCATAAATCTGTTTGGTCCAATTTGAGGTACAATTGTAAGGATTTGTCTTTTTAATTATACTTTTTGACATTTGTCTTGATACAAATTGTTACTTTAGAATTATGGTATTTCTTTTCTTCTAATGTTTTCAACCCTCGTTTTAGGGAAGAGCTTCGAAGATGGTTCCTTTAGATGGAGACTACACTTTTCCGCTAGAGGTTCCATTTAGAAACACCAAAAGCTCAGGTACGTCATACTGAGGTACAACAGAGTTTGAGGTTCCTTATTCTCCTTGATACAAAATGTTGTCCTTCAATCCCTCTTAAGCAACATTCACTATTATAGAATTCATCATTGTACCTTTCATGCATTGGATTTAATTTTTTATGTGGAAACATGTTGTCTCTGTCTTTGCAAGTGATGACTATTGTGTAAGCTTTTAATCTATATGATTGCCCTTCATGTTCAATTCTTGTGACTGTTATGATGCTTGGGGCTGCTTAACCAGACTGTTAATGAAAACTATCTTGGAATCCTTGATGATCAATTTTGTCAGAATCATGGCTATGTTGATAGTGGAATGTTCTTATTAATAAGGATAAATCTTTATCAATAAGGAGATTACCCCTTACCAACATACTCCACTATCTTTGCAAAGATTGATCTTTAATGCTTCATGTATGGTTTACTTGTGATTATCCTTCTCAAATGAAATAATAGGGCAGCAAGATGGGCTCAACCCTTGTGGGAGCCACATTTCACCCCACATGTTGTAACCAGATAAAAAAATAACCTAATTTTATCTATACCTGCACAATGAGAAAACATGTTAGATAAAACCAAGCATATGATAGATATGTTTGATAACTTTCTTGTTTTCCTGGACATCTATGGTATGCAAGTTATTTGAATGCACATGATGATCAAATTATATGTTTATAGATGTATGCACATATTTTGACTGGTGATCCTTCATTGCTCTAACAACACTCTTCTCACTCAAATGCAGGGAACCTAGGAGTAGCAAGGAAGACATCAACTTGGAGGCTTAGACAAGCGGGAAGAATAAAGATGATGCAAAACAAAGCAACCGAGATTTGTCATTGTCCCCTTTATCTTTATGTGTATGTTTATCTTTTGTATCTATAAATGTATAGTTTTTTTATTATATGCATTCAAATAGCCAGTTCCATGACTTGTGTGGAACAACATACATTTACATTATCAATAAAGACTACATTTTTTAAAGGATTGTGCAATCTTTCCTATATTATATGCATTTGCATAAGTGTAATCTAGTAATGTAATCTTCTAATTTTGTTTATGCACATGAATGTAATGTAGCAGAAATAAAAAATGTACCTTACTCTTCATTTGAAAATCACAAAAGCCCTACCTGATTGAGCTATTAACTTTTGTGTCTTCATGAACATATGTTGATACAAAATGAATGGAAGAAGCATCCAAGTAATCCTAATTTTTTCTGCCAACAATTCATACCAAAGATTGAATAATTTAAGGATATTGCAATAGGTAATTTGTATCGACACAAATAATATTACTGAAGCATTTCAAAGTTTAGGCCATAAGAATCATCCTTTTTTAAACATGGATTGTGCTGTAGCCAAAATTCCATCCTAATTATTTTTGCATACTTCCATTTTCACTCATCTCTTACATCCACCATATGCATAGAATTCCTATCATAATAACTTAAATTTAATAAAATCCCTCACATGAGCTTCCAAAAAACCCTTGATCACAGCATCAAAGTGTATTCCTCCTTTGAAATACTCCTATGATTGCTCATAGCATATCGCCAAGACAACACCATGTCAATGAGAGTCCCTCCAAAGTCTCCCCGACATTAGCACAAAGCACAAATCAAAAATATAGATGAAACACCCCTATGTCGAAGAGACTTATTTATATGTCTCATCGATGATGTAAAATAGTGAATGTCAACAAGATACTGTCATATCAAGGAGAGAATCACTTATGCCACATCGACAAGGTATATCTACAAGTGCTCGACGAAACACAACTCTTAGATATAACAAAGTAATTGTCGATGAGACAGTGGTATATCGGCAAGAGACATTAACTTGTCTCATCAACACTAGCAACCAACATCAGAGGAACATAAGATCTAATGTCGATGAGACATTGATATATCAGTAAGACAAATAAGATTGTCTCATTGACACTCTTTAAGTAATGATCAAAAGCATACACTGCTATACCGTCGAGAAGGTGAACAACATATGTGGTAGAGTGGTATACATCGCAACCTCGCAACAAGAAGCCTTGAGCAAGGTGGTAGTGTGGTAAACAGTAGAAGGGAAGGAAAAAACACTGCCATATCGACATATCGAAGAAACAACAGGCATTTTAATTAAAAGTCTCTTCGACAGTTATGAAATGATGATTAATCTGATTGATGTGACTAACAAAAATATCGATGAGACCACCGCTATTAATGAAGAACTTGATCATAAAAGTGGCACGAGCACCATTTATGAACCAGGGCTAGATGAACTATCTTGAAATTTGATAAATACGGCCTCAAAGAAGTTGAAATCACTGTGAATTGTAATTGAAGGATTTGGAGAACCAAGTTGGATGGCGGTAGGCAGCTGGAAATTTGCAGCATTTATCCAAGTAAGTGTTCTAGACTTAGCTCAAATTATTTTCTCAGTAAGTAGATGAAAGCATTGCATGAGTAGGGTTGAGATGGGAAAAACCCCAGGCAAATAGAAAGCAAAAAGACAAAAAACTAAAGCTAGGCAATTGAATCAAGACTTAATCGATCAGTGTCTTGGGTCTAGGCAAAAATCCAGAAGAATAGCACAGCTTAACCCATCGTGTGTGACATTAGTAGATAAACAAAAAAATATGGGAGATGTATGGACTCCGTGTAGGGGTTACGACCTCTTTATTTATCATTATAAGAAGAAATTTCGGCATAGCCCGGTGTCAAACCCATGGAATCTGAATTTGGGTAAACTTGTAGTACCCAACGTCTTTGTGAACGTGGAGTTAATCAAGGTGTTGGAAAACAATTACAATCCGAAGATGAGAGAAATTCATTTTCTTGATGGGTCACAATTCATGGTCATAAAGCCAAATTATGTTTCCATGATTTTTCAGCTAGACACTTCCCTGAAAACAAAATTACAAAATAGAGACTTGTTGGAGGAATACCACACCATGGACACAAGTTACAAGAGGTGGAAATTGCCTCTACATAGGGTTAAAGGTGCAAGTAACCAAACTATGAGGTTATTTAGTGAAGATAAGCCCCCATTCTCTGTGGCTTTGTTTGAAGAATACTTTCAATACACTTATTACTCAGTTGGTCATGTACTGGGAATTGATGTTCCTGAGAACATGGCAATTTCTTCCATGGTTTTAGCCATAGACATCCAAAGCCACAATGCCCGACCCTATGTTTATGCAGAGTATTTATCGGAGGCCATCAATAATTCCCTCAATATCATCGAGAATGACAGTGAAGCCATTAATTTCAAGCACTATTCTCTTTTCATGCACATGATATTATACAAAGGGTAGGTGATGGGGATATGGGGTGAGGAATTAAGAATAAAAGACTTAGATAATGATGGAAATTCAAGGCCTATACAAATGTGGACATCTGTGTGGGACAGTAGGTGTGGGAGGTCCCACTACCTATATTTTGAGGAATATTTTGTCAAACCACTATACAAGATGCTAGGCCACAAATGTGACTACAACCTCTCCATAGAGATCTTAAGATTTCTCTGACCAAAAGATATGGGTCATGAAGCAAGGATAAATCACAATTGGGGGGATTGGTACATGTTTGGGGATTGTACTATTATTAGTGTTTATGGATTTGAAGCTACACCTTATTTGCTGCCTAAGATTGTGCCAAACAGAGTTGCTTATTTAGAGATCATAAGGCAATTGTCATTTTCAGCTTTCATGCATTTAAAGAGCTATGGGAAGCAAAATTCCATGCCTTCCACTTTATGCTTTGGTGATTTCACTATTATCTCTAATTCAGGCTATGACTTGGTTAGTGGTAAACTGGATTATTATGGCTTGTCAGTTGGCAACAAAAGGGAAAAGTTTGATCCTGAAAACTTCATTTGTGATGCCAAAATTTTTCATAAATTGAAAGGGTGTGAGCATAGTTTCCTTTTAGAAGATGTCATCAGAAATTGTGAAGAAAAAAAAACATGATGAGAATGAATTCCTATAGTAGGGTTATGATGGTTGAGGCTTGGAAGCTGAATAATAACCCAGGCTACGTAGGGGCTTTCCCTGAGGTACAAGATCCCATAGAAAGAATTGAACAGTTAATCCTCCATGAAGAAGAACTGATAAGAGATGTGCCACTTGTGGAATTTGAAAGAGGAAGGGGCATTGGTCCTAGGAGGCAAGGAGAAAATATCACACCACTAGATCACTATCACCTCAGCCTACTACTGAAGTGAGATTTTCAGTTGGTTCCCCATCCATGGAAGAAGATAACAATGAGGAAGAAGAAGTCTCACAATTTAATGTTCATGTTATACC
This sequence comes from Sequoia sempervirens, assembly GCA_007258455.2. Taxonomy (NCBI): domain Eukaryota; kingdom Viridiplantae; phylum Streptophyta; class Pinopsida; order Cupressales; family Cupressaceae; genus Sequoia; species Sequoia sempervirens. The sequence continues at coordinate 577,963,588 of VDFB02270651.1, read as the reverse complement.
CCAATATGAGATGCTATTGGAAAAAAGTGTGATCACCTTTGAAGCTTCTGATGAGCTATCAAATGATGTGAGGCATCATGCAAGTTAGGAATTTGTTGCAGATGATACTTTTGTGTAGATCTCTGAATTTAAGTCCTTTATATATGAGTATAAAGGAAGACTAATAAGAGAAAGGTTAAAGGACATTGACCTTGAGAAAGAGGCTTATGCCTTGAAAGAGTTGCAACATGAAATTGTTAGGGAAATGAGAAACACGACTGCTAAGAGAGGAAGAGCATTATTGCAAGAAGTTGGAGTTATGGTCCTTCCTGGGTGGGATATTAGTTCATCCATTGTGTTTGACAGCTTTTTGAAGAGAAAGAATAGAACTTTGCAAATAACAGATGAAGCAGGCGATAGGGTCTATACAGGGTCAGGGTATAATCTTGATAATACCACTTTGTAAATTCGGGATCTTTACCCCCTAGGAAAGAAGCCTTCTCTCATTGATCATGATCAGATTTTTGGACATCTCCTGGTGCAAAGAGTAGGGGAGACAGATCCCTTGGAGACTATTGACTTGAATGTGAATGTAGCCAAATTCACCAAAGCCCATATCCAAAAGCTAGTAAGAGATAACCAGTGGCTAATAGAGAAAAATGACAAGTTGAAACAAGAATTAACCAACTACAAAGATAGGTTGTCTGCTTCTCCAAGGCTTTACTCTCCTTTAATTGAACATGAAAGAAAAGTGTTAGAGGCCATGCCTGAGACTGCTCAATGGAAGCATAAATTTGAAAAGGATCAAAAGGAACAAGAAGAACTAAAAATAAAATTGAAGGCTACTACTTTAGAAGTAGCATCAAGGATAATTTGTATGAAATTCAAAGATATGTTCCAACATGTAGATGGTGTCTAGCGTGCTCACAGTGAAACATACAAGGTCCTTGTGGAATATGGAAGTCTGCTTGATAGGATGAAGGAAATGGAATCCCATATCAAGGAAAAAGATGGAGATAATAATTCTTTGCTCCAAGAATGTCAGAGCCTCATGAATACACATGAAAACTTCCAGAATATCTTGACACAGGAATTGAGTGACTTCAGTCGGCCACTATGTATGGCCATGTCGGATTTCTTTGAAGAAACAGATTTGAAGGATCAAGAAACTTGGAAAAATGAGATATCAAAATATTTTCCAGGCATCCTTCATGAAATCAATGATGAGGATGAGGTACTCAGGAAAATGTATAAGCAACTCGAGAGGATTGTTGGATTGGAGAATGTATGACAGACACTCTACAAAATGCAAATACTTATACCCAGGAGAAATACATTAATCACATGTCAAAGGTTAATTTGTTCCTTGCACGAGCTGTATGAGGAGGTAGTTAGAGTTTGGTTGTTGTGGATGCATTAACATGGTGCTTGAGCCTTGAATAGATCTTAGGTGGTCACAGGTGCTTGTTGATGATTAATGAACTGTGGTGCATCCAATAATAAACTCTTTTTAAGTTTCTATGTTATGTTAATTATGCTTTAGTTAAGAAACGATGAAACTTTTGTGAACGGACCTAAAGCTTGTTGCTTCCCATACAAATAGGGAAACCAAGGTTCGATTTTGATTATCACATCATCATCAATTCAATCCATTAGAATAGATACTAGACCATTTCATCCACTTATTCATATCAAAAGAACACATGTTATGTATGTTTATATTTTGAGCAATATAATGGAGCAAATACATTATAACTTGTAATCCATTTTCAGTGTTCAATTGTTGTGTCAATTTTCATGCTTATTTATTGCTTTGTTGTCTCCAAAGTGGTATTTTCAAGTTGTTTAAATCTGCAAGATTTATCAGGGCACATTCATTGTTACTGTGTGGATGCTTTGATTGGTTTCTGGTTAGGTATGAATTAAAGTCCTTTCAAATAATTTACTTTAATTGGCTTGTATTAAGGATTAAATTCCTCTTAGAGATTGGCACCCTCTTATGGTCTAAAAAGTTGTGTTTTTGAGACCCAACCAATTGCAAATAACTCTAAAAATTTAGAAGTCTATGAAACGATGTATATATTCTATTGAACAGTGTATATATTCTTGTACTTGTCTATTCTATAAAACATTCCTTATTTTCTATGAAACAGTGTATATATTCTTGTACTTGTAAATATTCTTTTATTGCTATGTCTATTAAAGAAAACAGAGTTTGAATAAAAAAATGCTTCACCCTTTTTTGTAAGTGAGTATGTGAATTATTGTTTAAGGAAAAATATTACAGTTTTTTCATTTTCAGTTTACTAGTTTCAAATCTTCATTTTCTATGTATATAAAATTGTGTGTGCTCTTTATCTCTAATGACATAAAACAGTAATGTCATCAGAATAAAGGTTTTCAATTTTAGCACTATCATTGTCCACACTTTTCATACCATGTTCACTTTTAAGTGCAATCATCAATATTTTATTTTTATTTCTTGTCCCAGTTAATCTTGATTCCTTTCAGCACAACACAGTAGGTTGCATGTTAAACTTCAAATATTTTCATTGCATTTTTTTGTATATATTATTTTCTCAGTGCATCATTATATAACAATAATTTCACTTTTGAGATATACAGTAAAAATAAATGTAATCACATGTTTACTTTGTCAAGGGAAATGTATGGTGAATACCCTATGTCTTTTAGATAAGTGTGCAAGCGAAATAAGACATAATTGATTGAATCTTATTTTCTACTGTACAATTGTTTTTTATGTGATTTTTACTTTTTGCATGTGGATTACCCTTAGAAAGAGACTACTTATCTTTTCTTAAATGAAGCCTTTACATTTCCTGTCTACGAAAGGAATTTACTACTTGACAATAGGTTTGTGAACTTCATACAAATTAAGATTGGTGTAAAAAGCCATCCCCACAAATGTTGTTTGGTCTAGAATTATAATGGAAAATAAAATAACTTGCTAGGAGAATAAAACAGGTTTTCAATTTTTCAAGTACAACATAATATTACTGAAGCATTTCAAAGTTTAGGCCATAAGAATCATCCTTTTTTAAACATGGATTGCAAATAATTTTAAAAATTTAGAAGTCTTGGTCATTAACATTATTGTCTACTACAATGTCATCTAGTGTATCATTGTCAATGTTCATATGTTCTTTCAAGTATTTAATATTATCATCATCCTCATCTTGACCTGCATCATCTTCATCATCATTGAAATTTGACTGTAGACTATCTATATTGTTACTAGATGTATTTGGATCATCATTTTCTATACCATCCATATTGTTGTCTTCCATAACATCATCTAACTTTGGATTGTTGTCTTCTTGTGCCTGAACATAACCATCTTCAACATCATCATGGATGTCAATTTCTTCGATGTTCTCTAATCCCTCTCTCTCATTTTGTTGGGCATCATTGTTTTGCTCAGTATCCACTAATGCATTGTCAAATACATGCATTAATCTTGGATCATAATGTATGACAAATATCCATTTTGAGTCCAAAATATCTTCATAGAAAAATATCTGCACATGAACGACATACATATATTAGACGAATGTTATAACAATTTTATTGATTAATAAGCACATGTATATATTCGCAATAAGCTATGAATTAATAGATTAATGATCACTACCGCTTCTTGTTTGAGTTAAAGAAATACCTGCTCAGAATGAATTGGTAGAACATAAGGCTCCTTATCCTCTTATAGGAAAGATGAGGAATCTATAGAAAACAATCCACTGTGGGTATCATGTCTTCGTGTCCTCTCAAATGCTTCATACCATCTACACTTAAAAATACAATATTTAAAAGAGCGGTAATCCAACTCAATAACTTGTATTTTCCCAACATATTGTAGATTCCCTTCAATTATATTCTTATCTTTTGAGCTTGATCAACTGGATTGCTCGAAGTCAACCATGATGCCATAATCGAAGGATCGTCTCTTTATGTCTACACTTTCTACACGATAATGTCGACTATATGCCCACATTGCTGGATATTTCCTCGCCTGTGAAAAACCATTTATTTTAGTGAAAACAAATATAATGACAAATATTAAAATAGTTAATACTGTCAAAACTATAAGGAAACAACATTTTGTAAAATTCCAATTGTACCTTTCTTTCACATCATCTAGACATGTTGATTTCATCTTTTGTTATGTTTGAATTTGTACCTGCATCTTCTATTTGATTTTGAATTTGTTCAGTAACCCATTGTAGTGTGCAATCTTTGCCCCATTCCCTAAGCAAATGAGTGGGAAATGGAGTATTCCTTGGGTTCGATCTCTTAAACTATCTCCTTGCTTCTAACACTTCTCTCTTTTTATCATACAAATCAATACATTTGTTCATAAAGTCCATGTGGTACAGAATGAACTTGTCAAGTATAGAACTTTCATCTACACCTATTACATGTCAACATGTTTATTTCAAAATCCAAATGTCATGGTGTTAATTTGACAAATAAATTACAGAGTAAATTAATGATTGCAAGAAAAACAACCACACTAATCGTGAATTTACATACTAATTTGTACTTCAACACCATTAGATTGTGGTTTTTCTCCATCAATAATATCTGATGCTCATTCTTCATCCCAAACACGTGGGCCATCTTCAAAATCCTTACCAAGGAATTCACACAAGAAGAAAAATGCTTCATTCAATACATACCCTTCAGCCATGCAACCCTCTGGATGTTCCTTTTGTCAAGCATATCTTTTAAGAGTTTTCATATACCTCTCAAAGAAAAGCATCCACCTTGTTGATACAACACCCGCCAATTCAATGTCATCGACTAAGTGTATAAGTAAATGGACTTGTAGGTCCATGAAACTTGTAGGGAGCTCCTTCTCAAATATGCATACAATTTCTGCAATTTCCTTCTTCCACTTTGGCACTTTAGATTCATGGATCTCCTTGGAGGTCACCCACCTAATATAAGAATAGTAAATTAGTATGAACCTTTAGTCATAAATTAAAATGCAATATAATATCTCTATGTCTCTCACACATGAACATTTCATATAACCACATACCTTGTAAATGCTGACAATCGACTTATGGCATTCCTTAAGTCAAATGTAAGACAAGAATCCCCCCTAATTACCAATGGCATGATATGCTATCAAACACATTTATGAAAACGTCATTAGTATTTTTTTCTCACACAACAAAATATCAAAATAAATTTAGTGCTTAATCAATGTTACCAGTAAATGTTAAATGTTGATATATAATACCTTCATTAAATTATGAAAATCATGTGTTTTAAATCCTGTGATATGTCCATCAACTGTAAAAGCTTTAGCCAATGATGACCCATGGCTAGTAGGTGTCCTTATTGAATGGATGACATTTTTTAGTTGGGCTGCCTCTTTTTTTTTCAAAATCCATGGAGCTTCTGCATATGTTTCATTTTCCTTGTTTGGCCACAAATGTTTTCTATCAAATTTGGTACGCGAAAGAGCAATATCTCTCCTCGAAGACAAGGTGTCCTCTTTGCCCGATATATGTCAAAATATAGAATCTGGGACATTTTTGAAGATGTGCATAGGATCTAATAGGTGATATATTAATAGATCCTTCTAGTAAGGGAGCTCATAAAATATGGATTTCCTTTTCATTCCTTCTGGCATATTAACTACAACTTGTTGTGGTTCTTCAATTGAATCACCCGATCAAAAGAATCCTCCCAAGCTTTCAATTCAGCATCTTCATACTTCTTAAGCCAATCACTTGGACCCATAATCATGGGAGGGCCTCTATTTTCAACTTTTCCATCAAATTGATTCTTCAGGCAATTTCTAAACCTATGATCTAATGGTAGAAAAACCCTATTGTTTGTGTAAATAAATTTAGGTAGATCTTTAGAATACCACCCTTGAAATTGTTCTACACATCTTGGACATGCAAATATCCCCTTTGTTTGAAGCCCTGCAATTCAATAAGTAATGTTAATGACATTAAAAAAATAGTATAAAACTAAGTATGAAAGTTGGGATGAAAATAAATTATGAATGTAAATACGTAAATATTTTATCTTACCAGAACAAACCCCAAGTCTTGGGAAATCATGAATAGTCCAACATAGCACACCATACAACATGAAGGACCTATTTGATGGAGGATGTGATATGTCATACATTCTTATTCCTTTCCATAGTAGTTGCATCTCATCAATAAAAGGCATAAGATAAACATCCATGTTTTTAACTTGATGTTTTCCTAGAACAATGAGAGTTAGCATAAGGTGCTCCTTTCTAACACTCATCCCTGGGGGAATATTGTATACTATTAATCCAACTGGCCAAACACTATAATTTGAGCTTAGGAAAGAGAATGGGCACACTCCATCAATTACAAGACCAAACTTGATACTACGGGGTTAATCTTTGAATTTTGTTGGCCATTTTCCCTCTGTGTTTCATTGCTTTGGAGTCAACCAAAATTTGCATGAATCCATCTTTACTCTTGTTATTTGCATGCTAGTCCATCAATTGTGCTAGTGAATTGCAATGAAACATTCGTTGAAGTTTAGGTATAATTGGCATGTGACATAAAACCTTCTTTGGAACTGTAGGACCTTGTACATCTGTACGATATCTCTTCTCTTTGCATGTAGGGCATTCTACCTTTTTTTGATATTCATCTCTATATAAAATGCAATCATTTTTACATGAATGAATTTTCTTATATTCAATCCCCAACTCAACCAACAACAGATGCGCCTCTCTACAAGTTGATGGCAACACATTCTCTTCAGGGAATATTTTAGTTTTTAATGCCCTGTAAGATTGCCAGAGATTAAATCAATTGAATGTTTGACTTATGATGAACATGTTTGATATGTCAATCTATACTAGGAATTTTTATATACAATATATGATTTTAAAATCCCCTTAAAGAAATATAAATGAAGTTGATGAATGTTTATGAATTATGTACACCAATTGATAATGCAAAGTAAGGAATAGATTTCAAATCACTTCAGTAGGGTAGTGAATCCTTTGTCTGACCAACCAAATAGTGACTTGATTTCTAATAATATTAATGTGCATGCCAGTTTTGAGGTTCTACTTGCACCCGATTTGAACACGGGTGTCTTTTTTGTTTACTTGATGGAGTCTTTGATGTTGTTATCATCAACATTACGTTGGTGGTAATTACCCCTACTATCATTGTTATTGTCATAATTGTTTCCATCCCCAAAGAAACCTGTAAGCATTTCATTCAATCCTTCTTCATGCACTACATTTTCACTATCATGATCATCATCATTAAGGCTAGGTGGCATGTCATCAGTGTATGCGACTCTCATCAGCTCTTCAAATTTCTCAGGTGTTAGTGTTCTCTTCAATCTTGTTCTTCTCGCCCTAGTATGGTTTAAAGGATGGTTTGGATCATCCCGTCCAAATCTTAATAACCCAGTTGGATCTTGGCTATTAGTGTGTTTCATCAAAAATTTCTTCCTATCAACAAACGCAAGCATTATTTAATGTTTGGAAACAATTGGATAAATCATAAATGTATCAATTTCAAAGAAATCTAATCAAATATGGCTTAAAAAATAAAAATAAAAAATTGTATGAACATATATATATATATCAATTGAATAATGGAACATTATTTTATAGACTACCTTTTTTATACAATAATTTAAATAAAACACAATTTTGACAACATAGTTTATAAAACATCAGTCCACACTCATTTATTATTCTTTGGTTTTAATCAATTATAGGAGGCATACTATCAACTGGAAGCTCATCATATATGTAATTTCTTTGTACAATCGCTTGTTTGAATTGTTTCTTTCCACGACATACAAAACATCCACAAACAACAATTTTCTCAAAGTATTCATCCCATGTACTATAGTCTTGACCTACCTCTTCTTCAGTGCAATCATTTGTTGTGTTTTTAGTATCCATTGTCATATCCTCTTCACCCACTGTCATTTACATAATTTAACAGTTTTAGGTCCATGTCCACATACATCTCTTCTTATTTTTCTAGTTGAATGCTCAGGCTTTGCATTTGCTTCAATCTCCATCTAAAATAATCAACATGCATTAATTTATGTCAAGATTGGATAATACATTATAAATTTCAATAATACTGTGGAAAAAGATGGGCGTATCACAAAATGCCATCAAATCATTTTTTCCTAAGTTAAGTCAAAATTTGAGTACCTAATGTCCCGCTTCATTCATTGTGTCCTCATTTGATATGACGGGATTTGTTACCATGGCCTCGTCTTGTCCCTATAATACACAACATAGTAAATAATGTTTAGTACACCAATTATATCATTTCAATGAGTATGCTATCCAACACAAAACCTCACTTTAGTCATATATTTGACATATTGATATCTCCTATATGTTGTAGCATTTGTGAATTCATAAACACCATCCTCCTTTGGTTGAGGTTGCTTTCTCTTCTTACCTCTATTGTATTTGCAAATTCTATTGTCTCATCTATTTCCACCCACTTTCCTCTCAGTGATTTAGAATTTCTACGTCGTCCATGTCCTCTCTCCATGGCCTCCTCTATGAATAAAAATGTTGCCATAGAAGCTTTCACCGCACTACCGCCAAGAAGGAAGAAGCAACTTGCGGGACCATGGTAAAAACTGCTCTACCACACTGAGCTGATGAAGGAGCCACAGGATAGTGGTGGTCACCGCACTACCACACTCCAATGGTAGAAGACTTGTGGGAGTCACCGCAACACCACCAGGAACAAAAGGAAGACTCATGTGCCACCACAGAAGCTTTCACCGCACTACCACCGAGAAGGATGAAGCACCTTGCAAGATCGCGGTAAAAACTGCTCTACCCCACTGAGTTGATGAAGGAGCCACAAGACAACAGTGGTCACATAAACAAGGTAAGAGTTGGAATTATTTCCAACACTCTGGATCCTGTGATACATGACAATGAAAATAGTCACTATAAAACAATGATAGGTGCTCAATTAGGTGCACTTGGCGCCACCTTAGTGCCCCAAACAGATTACATTAATGGCCAAAATTCGGCACTAAAGTTGGTGTTAACTAATGCCCACTAAAGGGCTGACTACTGAATCAAAATCAAAAATTTAAAAATTTCCGGCGTGAAGGAAGAAATCAGATGACAAAAAAGGGGAAAATGTCGTGCGAAGGAAGAGAGCAGGGCACTACCAACAACTAATGAGAAATTTGATTTAGTTTTTGACACCATAGGTAAGGTTACAATTTTTTCTTCTTCTTTGAATTCGTGATTGTTTATTGATTCGTGGGCTAACCAGTCCAGGCAACCTCTAGATTGTCCCATCATTATAAATTGTAAAAATTTTGAGAAAACAACAAAAAAATTTACCCTACCAATTTGAGCTTTGGCTCAAAATATTATAGCACAAAGCCATGATGCCTCTGTATTCTTTCCCTAACCTAGGTATCAAGGAAATAGTGAACTGTTTGGAAAATCTAGGAATTGGGTCAGTCACTACTGAGTAACTACTGAAAATAAACGCAAAAACCACTTGTTTTTCCCGGTCGTGCCATAGTCACTGATGGCATGAAAAATTCATGCAAGATTGCATTATGAAATACTTTTCATGATAAGGTTATCAACACTAAGAAAACCTAGCGAACATATTTTCCCTAGGTTATCAACACTAAGCAAACCCAACGAACATATTTGCCCACAAAACAAAACTTTCATACCACAAATTGGATGAAAAATTTCATACTTGACAGTGTGTACTTTGTTTGCCTCCACAAACTGGATGAAAATAATTTTCCCTAGGTCGCCTCAAAATGTCAAGCAATAGAAGGAAGCGAGCATTGTCAGCAAACTCTAGCCATAATGAGGTAATTCATTGTCAATTTATAGATTTGTAAATGTTTCCATTATTTCTTTAAATTTTACTTTTTAGTTTTTTATTTCAAAATTTAACAAAAGAAATATAATTTTAAAATATATATATAGGGACATGAGACTGACAAAGATAAAGAGGAATTGTAGTTTTTAGTTTTTCATTTCTAAATTTAAAAGAAGAAATATAATTTTAAATATATATATATAGGGACATGAGACTGACAAAGATAAAGAGGAATTGGCTTCCATATTAGGGGTAGACGTAGTGAACAAATTGGTTAATGTGGAGTGGACAACGCTTTCCAGATACATAGAAAAACAATCTGGTAACACCCCTCAAACATTGCAAACAAATCAATTGTGTCAAAGGGAATCAAATGATTCCCCAACATCCAGTCCTGGATCAAACAAAATATCTAGGAGGAAATCAGTGATAGTAAACTCTAAGAATGTGGAATAGGGAGCAGAGACTTCCAATGTCCCAACCACTCCTAGGACACAGACTTCTTCCACCACGCCATGTTATCAATCTTGCATTGGTAGCTACAATACAAATAGAATACAAGGTGGTTTCAGGGGAATTCCAAATGATGGATGTTGGGAAAATGTTTGTGAATAGGTTGAAGGAATCATGCCTTCAATGGTTCAAAGACCATCTATATTTTCCATTCTCATAGATACCCATGCAACTGAAAAAAGCAATTATCCATGACATGGAGACTGATTTTGGCACAGGTTGGTTTGTAAAGAAGATAAAGCTTCAAATGTCTCAAAACTGCAAGAGATTTCGGTGCAACCAAACAAAGAAGATAAAAAAAATCCCTCCTGAGCTAAGGCAGATAAGAAGGCCAATTGATGTAAGTGTGAAAGTATGGAAAGAGTTTGTAAAAGCATATGAGAAGTCTGATGCACAGAGGAAGTCTGGTGAGGAGAGTACACAGGTATTTGAATTTGCTCATAAGATTATATCAAATTTATTAAACGATATTTAAATTTTATTTGTGCATAGTTAAATTGAATTAGTATATGTTTTAGGACAAGGCCTCCAAGGCTAGGCTTGAGAAACTTTGTGCCATGCATTGCAGTGGCCAGAAAGGTTTACAGGCCTTGATCTGTACATTTGTAAGTATACTTAATATGTTAAATGAACTTTTTTTTTATTTCCTTGGAAAAAGTAAATGATTGCATATTAATTAGTTTAAGTAGTCCATGTGCCATGTTTTGACAGGAAGAGAAATATGGCTGCCATCCAAACCAATTTGAAAAGAATATGTTACAAAACAAAAAGTGGAACGATTTTGTAATCTGGATGGAGAACAAGGTATCAATAGTTGAGTTTCAATAACTTAGTTGGCTATTGTTGTGTTAATATGTCAATTTTCATCTCTTGTGTTGATTTGTTTATTGATGTGTAGGATGAGTAAATAGAGCTCAAATCTTATGGTTACAAGATGATTGTTTATGTGCATGAATAAATAGTAGAAGGATGTAGATGAAATGTGTAATGGTTGGTTGTCATAGAAGTCAAACTACCGAAGTAACAACACTGATCGAGTTAACATATATGCATCATTTGCATAAATAGTTGAAATGCATAACAAATGTTAATCAATACATTGAATTTTGAGATGCATTGAAATAATAAAAAAAAAAAAGTTTTGGGTAAAATATCAGCAGCGTGGGGGAGAAAGCATTAACCCTAATAAAAGAATTTTCTATTTTTCTTGATACACCATCTATAAGTTTTCCTTGGATGACAGTACTAAATTTCTATATGTTGTACCCCTTAAATGTCCTACATGTTACAAATATGGAATAACAATGCACAACTTTGTATCAAGTCCAAAGGCCAAGGCATTCTGAATAAGGGTAGCCAAACTTGATAAGGATGCAGTCACTATTACATGTATTGACAATCCAGAATAGTCATGTAAAGACAACTGCCTATGAAAACCATAATCAATCAAATTATGCACATTCAAATCTAAGTTTGAAAGCTTGCATTTTAGTCCATGCATCTAAGTCCTTGTTGAAGATTGAGGGTGTCAACAACAAAGCTAGAATAGCTCACCTTAAACCATAGTTGCTTTTAAAGTGCAGTATTTCCAAATTCAAATCCACTTCTTAGCTAAGGAAAGGAGGTAGAATTGTCAGGTGCTACCTCAAATAGAGAAGGCCATAAAAAACATTGAAATAGAAGATCCAATAAGTGAGATGGCATAGCTAGAGACCATAGATAATCAGAATTCTTGCAATGCACAAATGCTTGTGATACAAACAAAAGGTGCTTACAAATTAGCTGAATATATCCTCATCAAAATGACCAGAAAGAAATTTTGGATTTGTAAGTAAACTCTGACAGTCAAGAAAAATAGTCATAAAAATTGGAAGTAAACTTTGGCAAACATGTAGGTGAACTTAATTCATCTCACTTTATGCCTCTTGGAAAACATCAGGATCTCCCCTCCTAAAGTTTGGACCACATCCATTACCTCCACATAAAACTGGACATCCTTGTTCTTCTTGGTTCCCATGCCATGATATGGTTATGCAAATGAAAAGGAAGCAAAGTAATCATCTCCTTCTATGTTGGCTTGAAGAATGCATGCTTAATGTTTTGATACATGATATTAGCTCTCTCTTCTACTCTCATGGTTGAATACCAAAATCCATTATGGTGGGCCTCCATAGTTCTAGTCATCTTTCATCCTCTTCCACCAAATGTTGGCATGATCCACATGTTTTCTAGCCTAATTGGCTTTGTTTTTGAAAGTTGAAGTTTCTTCTTTGAGAGTCAAGAAAAATAGTCATAAAAATTGGAAGTAAACTTTGGCAAACATGTAGGTGAACTTAATTCATCTCACTTTATGCCTCTTGGCAGACATCGGGATCTCCCCTCCTAATGTTTGGACCACATCCATTACCTCCACATAAAACTAGACATCCTTGGTCTTCTTGGTTCCCACGCCATGATATGGTTATGCAAATGAAAATGAAGCAAATTAATCATTGCCTTATCCGTTGGCTGGAAGAATGCATGCTTAATGTTTTGATACATGATATCAACTCTCTCTTCTGCTCTCATGGTTGAATACCAAAATCCATTATGGTGGGCCTCCAGAGTTTTAGTAATCTTTCATCTTCTTCCACCAAATGTTGGCCTGATCCACACGTTTGCCAGCCTAATTGGCTTTGTTTTTGAAAGCTGAAGTTTCTTCTCTGACAGTCAAGAAAAACAGTCATAAAAATTGGAAGTAAACTTTGGCAGACATGTAGGTGAACTTAATTTATCTCACTTTATGCCTCTTGGTAGACATTAGGATCTCCCCTCCTAAATTTTGGACCACGTCTATTACCTCCACATAAAACTAGACATCCTTGGTCTTCTTGGTTCCCATGCCATGATATGGTTATGCAAATGAAAATGAAGCAAAGTAATCATCTCCTCCACTGGCTGGAAGAATGCATGCTTAATGTTTTGATACATGATATCAGCTCTCTCTTCTGCTCTCATGGTTGAATACTAAAATCCATTATGGTGGGCCTCCAGAGTTCTAGTCATCTTTCATCCTCTTCCACCAAATGTTGGCCTAATCCACACGTCTACCGGCCTAATTGGCTTTGTTTTTGAAAGCTGAAGTTTCTCCTGAGTCACCAATGTAGATCTCTCTTCCTTTTTAGACTCTTTCATTGCTACAGATCATCTCTAGGATTTAATCATTTGTACCACATGGTTGATTTGCTTTGAATCATTACATCTAAAGGAAATTTCCTTAACATAAATACTGCTAGGGAATTTCAATGTTGCCATTGTAGTTGGCATTAAAGCCGATACCTACAACATTGAAAATTATCATTATATAAGAATTCCCTCCATCTTGTTGGCTTGTAACACTCTTGGTGGTAGCTACATGAAATCTGATTTTGATTCCTCTTCTACATCAGAGGGTTCATATCCTTGATCTAAATCTTCTAAATTATTAGAATCAAAATCACTAGCTGCCATATTCAAAAATTCCCAACCACCATCTTCAATAAATTTATCTGGATCATCAGTAATACTCTTCGAAATTGGCTGCCAGTACAAGTTCATTCTGCTTTCATAATACTTTATATCCATGGAGTTCAGCCATTCCTTGATGCCATTAAGTGAAGATTGAGGAATGGCATCAATGTGGAGTAGATCCTGCTTGAAGTCTCTGAAAACAATAGCCATATCAAACGCCTTTTTCCCAAGTCCTACTCTCTCAAGGTTAACAATCTCAATCTCACTAATAGTGATGACTAAGAAAGGTAATTCCACCCACTCTACCAAACAGTTTACCGTAGGAACAATAAAAGCAGAGGCTTTGAAAGGAACTCCATGAAAACCAAGCTCTCTAAATGGTATATCAAACTCTAGTTCAAAATATTTTAGATGAGGCTGCTCCCATAGCTCTCTTACTCGCTTGAAAAATCCTTGAAACTCTGTATTGATTTTATTTTTCCTATCCCTCTCTTGTTGTTCTTCCTTAATTTCATCAGGATCATACATTAACATTCTTTCCCCTCCTAAAGTTTGGACCACATCTATTACCTCCACATAAAACTGAACATCCTTGGTCTTCTTGGTTCCCATGTCATGATATGGTTATGCAAATGAAAATGAAGCAAAGTAATCATCTCCTTCTCGGTTGGTTGGAAGAATGCATGCTTAATGTTTTGATACATGATATCAGCTCTCTCTTTTGCTCTCATGGTTGAATACTGAAATCCATTATGGTGGGCCTCCAGAGTTCCAGTCATCTTTCTTCCTCTTCCACCAAATGCTAGCCTCATCCACAAGTTTGCCAGCCTAATTGGCTTTGTTTTTGAAAGTTGAAGTTTGTCCTGACTCACCAGTATTAGCTGTAACTTTTTTGAAATTTTATTATGGTATGTGCAATTTGATATGATGTAATATGATTATGGTTTCATCTCATATGTTGTAATATTAGATATATAACAAAAATATAAATTATTGCATGAAATAACAATCACTTTTCATTTTAAATGTTTTTTTTGTAGAACACGGGTCTTCCAAAAGATCAAGATGATCCTCAACATGATATAGATCCACAAAATATTGGTTCTGCCGGTATAGATCACATGGCAGAGGATGATGATGATGCAAATACGGAAGACACTGAGGTCGATGACAATGATGACGACGATGACGACAAAGACGATGATGATCAAGATGGTAATGATGATGATGAGACAATTGGTGATAGTAACCAATGACATTCATGATCATATAGACTACATCTTGGATCATTGTTGATATATCGTTATGATGACTCTTTTCATGATTGCTATCATATGTATCATTTTCACAACCTACTGTACTATATTGTTGAGTTGTATCATATTGACATGTTTCATTTTCACTATATCATTTGGACATGTATCATCTTGACTTGTATCAATTTGAGTTACATAATTTATCAATTTTATTTATATCATTTGTATATGTATCATTTTCACTTATGTCGACTATTGGACATGTATCATTTTCACTTTTTTTTGATGTACTGGCATATTTGACTTTCACTTGTTTTAGATATATATGATGATGATCTTATCAATATTGACTTGTTAATTTATATATATTAAAAGTGGTCAATGATTTTTGGATGGATATTTATTAAGTATGATGATTTTAATTTACTACTCAGGATAGATGTTGTCAAATTCAATTAAATTATAGATATTTGATTCACTTGTTTTAATTATAGATGATGATCATGTTACAATAATTATATTGTTATTTAATCATATGAGTTAAATAATTAAATTACTTACTCTATAATCATATGAGTTATTTAAGAGGCATGATATATTTAACTAATTAAATCGAAATAAAACATATTAAATTAATAAATGGAAGCAAAACAAGAAGCATTTTTAGAAGCAAAAAAGGAAGCAAACTTGGAGGCAAAACTGGAAGCAAACCAGAATAAATCTTGGAAGCAAAATTGGAAGAAAAATTGGAAGCAAAACTAGAAGCAAATCTGGAAGCAAAACTGGAAGCAAAACTAGAAGAAAATATAGAAGCAAAAATGGAAGCAAAAGTGGAAGCAAACTGGAAGCAAAACTAGAAGAAAACCTGGAAGCAAAACTGGAAGCAAAACTGGAAGCAAACTTGGAAGAAAAATCGGAAGCAAAACTGGACGCAAAACCAGAAGTAAAATTGGAAGCAAAATTGGAAGAAAAACCATAAGCAAAACTAGAAGCAAAACTGGAAGCAAACGTGGAAGCAAAACCAAAAGCAAAACTGGAAGCAAAATCGGAAGCAAAAGTGGAAGGAAAATCAAAAGAAAAACCGGAAGCAAAATTGGAAGCAAACTTGGAGGAAAAATTGGAAGCAAAAGTGGATGCAAAATTGGAAACAAAACTAGAAGCAA
This sequence comes from Sequoia sempervirens, assembly GCA_007258455.2. Taxonomy (NCBI): domain Eukaryota; kingdom Viridiplantae; phylum Streptophyta; class Pinopsida; order Cupressales; family Cupressaceae; genus Sequoia; species Sequoia sempervirens. The sequence goes on along the minus strand of VDFB02270651.1, from coordinate 577,947,295 downwards.
AAATGGGAGTAGACATGGAAGAAAAACCGAAAATCCAAATTGGGCGCCAATTTCAGTGTCATTTTCGTCATTACTTCTCGACGTTATTTTAGGCGCTAATGGAGGCACATGATTTTTTGGTGATAAAACCGGTGCTAAAACCAGTGCAAAATAGGACGTTGAACTAACCATGCATGTTTTTTCCGAGTTTAACACCAGCCAAATTGTCCAACTCATGTGTTCAAAATACACTAAAATCCAGCGCCAAAGTCAGCACTAATTTCCTGTTGTGTTGTTGTGATACTCCAATCCTACTCTAGAATGTTCTCTTGGCTACTCATCTTAAGATCCTTATACTCCTCATAGTCTTGGTCTTATGCATTATTTGGGTATTCTTTGTACCAAAATGGATACTCTTTTTCTCCTACAAGTCTAACTAGCACTCCAACATATGTAACATTCTTTTTTGTTTCTATTTTAATTGCAAGGGCCTCATTAAAAAGAGACTCTTCTTCCCTTTGGTTTACATTTTCTAGATAATTCAAAAAGTTTTCATAATCAAGGTCATGTCATGTTTTAGTGTTTTTACTTCTAGTGGGTCTAGGAGTAGACTTATCACTATGGTGTGAGGTGTGAATATCCTTATCACTATTAAGTACATAATTTTCAATTGTTCAATAGTAGAGACATAATTTTTACCTATGTTTCTAAGCTTCCATATGTGTTCCTTATTTTGAGCTTGTTAAGCCAACTTCTTGTGTGGATTGTTCTTTTCTAATGTTCTTCTTCCTTCCATTTCACAATTTTCAATTATAATCTAGATAGCTTTTATAATAGAGTTGCCACCCCTTGCAGGGAAAGAAAAATAAGGAAGGATAAGCATGATTTTTTTATCAAAACAAACCTTTCTTAGAAGAGATAAAGGTTATGACTCTTTTCACAAGTGAATTCACTAATGTATTATAGGTTTTTGAAATTAACCGCTAAGTCTAATGTTCATTCCAAGATGTGAAATTTATGACTAGATTTTTTTACACTGAAGACACCTATCCTCAAATCAAGGATTGGAAAATGGCAATGAATAAGAGGATTTGAACCTATTCTATACTTTGAGCCATACCAAGCTTAGGAGGGTAACCCCAAAGATATTTTAGAGAGTTTAAATAAAAAAAGGCTTAAAATGAATCTTCAAAATATATGACTCTATTCTTTAGCTATGAATGTTATTCTTTTTTGAGGATTACTACAATCAATTTATAGATCTCATCTTTTAGGTAGCTAATTTATTGATACAATTGAAGATAAACATGGTCACAAATTCCTTTAAATGTATTCAGTGATTGTTTCTTACAACACCATTAACCTAGTGAATACACTATGCAACAACCCTCTAAGGATTTTATTATTTATAGTTTCACAATAATTATAACATAAATCTACAACAAGTTATGCATAATAGAAAAATAAATAAATAAAAATGAAAAGGTTTAAATTTTTTTTATTGATTTATAATGGTTTGTATGGTCAACCTTCTACCGTGAGATTAATGCCTACTACTACATATATTCTACCTTAAATGGATACCCTAAAAACATTTTAAAACCTTACTTTTTAGATGGATCTAATTTACTTAGGTCTTTCTTGCAAAGCTCAAACCCTCCAATGCCCTTTATCACATAATGCAATCTATACTTAATAATCCATAAATAATTTTAGAGCTTCACATACCCATTTGAAATATTTTCACACAATATACACATGCATATGATGAATTTTTTTACCACACCTCTTCGATGCAAAGCAATAGTGGTCCAATACAAAATATAGCAAATGTGTACTTAATATTTGCTTGAATCCCCTAAAACTCTAAAATATTTGTGAAGATAGATTGCAAGAAAAAATAAAGTTGTCTTATATTATTATTTTTGAAAAAAATTACAATATTACTACAAATGACTAACAAACTCAAAAATTTGAGCATGGCCATACACAGTGGTATACTTAAAATACAAATTGACTCATATGAGCTTTTCCCATGCATATACAGAAAAACCTAACACTTTATAATGAATAAAAAATGTCATTACATAGATATAGAACTAGCACATGAAAAATATAGGCAAATGAGTGTGCAAGGAGAAACCATGTTGTTGTTAGGATCCACATACTCCAACATCAAAAATTTCATTCCAAGGTCGAAGAATACATTAAAAAACATCAAAAAATGATCTTTAAGATCTACATTTAAATCATCCACCAACCAATGTCCATATCAACATGTAGTAACATGGAGCAATATGTGAAATATACTACAAAAATCATCCAAAAAGATGTGTAAAATTGATCCCTACAAGAAATGATCACTTGCAATAACTTCGATATGGTCATGACATCTTCCATTGTCAAATTTATGCCTTTCTAGGCATAAAAAATGATTCATAATTTTTTGGTTAGGCACAAAGCCAAATCAAATGATAAATGAACCCTGACCACTTATAGCCACTGAGTAACTTGAAAAAATCTTAAAACATGCACCTAAATCATGCTCAAATCATCTTGGATAGTAAAAACTATGACTCTAATGGCTATCAAAATATTTTCTCATATGCCAATTCATTTTCTAGTGATTATGTGGCTCTCCAAGCCATTCTAGTGAGTTGCAAAGAAACTAGTAAAAAAGAAGCGGGACTAGGAAACTTTAAAGTTCAAAGAGAACTCATACCGAGAAGGGAGACATAATAGAGGAAGTTTGAAAGGGGAAATTCTTTACAAGGAAAAATATTTCAAGATACTGAGATCAAGGTATTAGGATGACCTTTTGGTTGGTACTGAGATAAGAAAAGATCAAAAGTCTGATTCCAACAGATTTTACAAATTTTAGGAAAGAATGTGAGTAAGATACTAGGATAAATTGATGGTCAAATTATCCAATTCAAAAATCTTAGAAACTTTTGAAGTGACATAAGATGGTGTCAAAATGACATCAAAAGAGAACCTTGAAAAAGAATGATGTGAGTATCATGCAAAGCTGGCATCAAGCAAGAATGGACTATGGTGTAGGAGCACCCTTGCAAGAACATGCCTCCATGAGGCAACTTCTAGTTTTTGATTTAATTATGATGTCCTAATGTTGTAATAAGGTCATTTAGATCATTTTGAGTGTTTTTTAGGTCTTAGATGATCATTGGGCATATAATGTGAAAGTTGCAAAATTGACAAAATGTTGTCATAGCAACATTATAAAAAAAATGCAAAATCATGGAATGCCAAGAGTCAAGTAGTTAAAGAGTTAGTTTGAGGCATTGGTTCTAAGTTTATAAATGAATTTTGAAGCCTCACAAATTTTGAGGAAGGCAAGGGGATGATGTATGAGGAAGAAATTCAATGTAATTCTCTTTTTTTTTGTTATTTACTAGCATTTTTCTGATTTCAAGCCATTGTACGGTCATAATATGTGCATGAAACATCTCCTCCTCCATTTTAAGTGATAGCCTTGTGAATCTCCTTTAATATTTTTTTTGTTTCATTTAAATCCATGTAGATTTGAAGAAGTTGTAAGCAATTTTGTCCAGGCGAGTAAAAACCCTAATCTAGGGTAACAGTGTGCATTCTAAATTATGTTTCTCTAAATTTAACTAATGAAATCTCCTATAAATTGGAAAGAAGGTAGTTTCATATGTATTTTAAGTGATCTCAAGGTTGTAGAGTCTGAGTTTGTGGTCTTGGGACGATTCAATGAAGCCCTAGGTCTGTAAATGGTGTAAAAGACTGGTAAATTTGTGAACAGTGGATATTTAATGAGTTCTAATTGTGGTTTTTGAGTCCTTCATTGGTGATATTGATTTTAAAAGGTTCTTAGGTGTATTGTGAGTCCATTTCCTAATAGGGTTTGGTGGATTGATCATAATTTGAATCCATTTAAAAGTATTTCTTGTTATGGAAGAGTTGTCACAATCCTATTTTAGAGTCAAGAAAGAGGTTTAGGATAGGTTTTTGATAAAATGACCTGAATAAAGTGTGGAAATATTTTTTTATTGATTTTTGTAGATGTATTAGAACATGCTTGTAAGTAAATTGGGATTGGAGTTTGGAGTTGTCTTGTGTATGTGGCCTAAATGGGCCTAGTTGATGTTAGACCAGTCTACTTTGAAAGTTCTCATGTTTGAGATGTCTAAGTTGGTGATAGGGTTTGAGTCAGTCATTTTGATGTTGCAAAGGTGGTGAATAACCTGGTTATGGGTCTGAGAGTTTGTAAGTTTTAAGTTTCCTTGTAAAGGAAAGTTGTCTTGAAGGTTGGTTAATGGGAAGAATGAATCCCATGGGTGTGGAGTGTGACTACAATTGATTGAGTTGTGACCCTTGCATTGCATCAATTTGGTATTAGAGCTCAGAAGGTCTAGGCAGAGAAAGAGTTTGGTGTTTGTTTGTTTGTGTAGGTTGAGGAAGGAATCTGGTGTCCAAGAGACTAGGTAGAGGAAAAGTGAAGGGACCTAGGTGAGGCAAGGTGAAGTGGAAGCAAGGAGAGACTTGATTGAGTAAAGAGAAGATGGATTTGTTGAGAAGGAATTTGTAGGAAGTCGAGTCACAAAAGAAAGCGGAAAAAGAGAGGAAGAGAAAAGAGATGAGGCAAATAGAGAAATATTGGAATTGGAGTTCCAAATGGAGATGGAGTAGTTGCTCAAACAAGCACAAAGTTGGCATTTGATAGTGAAAAAGAAAGTTGTATGGCCCATTAAGAAAATAGTCAAAAGGAGAAGGAAAATGAAGATAATAGAGGAAGAACAAGGATTTGAAGATGCAGAAGAAGAATTCATGGATGAAGAAGACAAAGACATTGCAGCCATTCCCAAGCATGAAGGTGAAGGTGTAGCAAAGATAAAGGACCTAATCTTAGAGGGAAAAGATATTGAGTTGGTGTCAAGATTAGACAAAGAGAAGATCAAGGGTGAATTAATCTTGAAGACTTACAAAGAGTTGAAGAAACATGGAGGTATTGTGGTAGAAACAATGTATCATTTCTTTGTTGTGCTAATGCTTTGCACAGGGAACAACTTAAAGATCAAGATACAACAGATTGAAGAGGGACAAAGGAAGATTGTAACACATTGGGGCATGAAGAAGCAGATTCTAGGTGGCAAGACAAAATGGAAATAAGTTGGCATAGAAAAACTCAAACCAAAGGTGAAGATGAAAGCTATTGCAGGGCATAGAAGACTACAAGGAGGAGCATATAACGATTCAAGAGGACTTGGAGTTTTCATTTGGCTGGGAGTATGGTGCAGGAGCACTCTTGCAAGAACATGCCTCCATGAGGAAACTTCTAGTTTTTTATTTAACTATGATTTCATAATGTTGTAATAAGGTAAATTAGATCATTTTGAGCATGTTTTAGGTCCTAGATGGTCATTTTGGGTTCATTGGGCATATAATGTGAAAGTTGCAAAATTGACAAAATGTAGTCATAGCAACATTGTAAAAAAATGCAAAATCATGGAATGCCAAGAGTCAAGTAGTTAAATAGTTATTTTGAGGCATTGGTTTTGGTTTATAAAGGAATTTTGAAGCCTCACAAATTTTGAGGAAGGTAGGGGGATGATGTATGAGGAAGAAATTCAATGTAATTCTTTGTATTTTTGTTATTTACCAACATTTTTTTCATTTCAGGCCATTGTACAGCCATAATCTATGCATGAAACCTCTCCTCCTCCATTGTAAGTGATATCCCTATGAATATCCTTTAATATTATTTTGGTTTCATTTAAATCCATGCAGGTTTGAAGAAGTTGTAAGCAATTTTGTCTAGGCAGGTAAAAACCCTGATCTAGGGTAACAATGTGCATTCTAAATTATGTTTCTCTAAATTTAACCAATTAAATCTCCTGTAAATTTGAAAGAAGGTAGTTTGATATGTATTTTAAGTGATCTCAAGGTTTCAAAGTTTGAGGTTGTGGTCTTGGGCCGATTCAATGAAGCCCTAGGTCTATAAATGGTGTAAAAGACTGGTAAAACTATGAACAATGGATGTTTAAGTTTTGATTGTGGTTTTTGAGTTCTTCATTGGTGATATTTCTTTTAAAAGGTGATTAGGTGTATTGTGAGTCCATTTCCTAATAGGGTTTGGTGGATTGATTATAATTTGAATCCATTTAAAAGTTTGTCCTGTTATGGCAGAGTTGTCACAGTCCTATTTTAGAGTCAAGAAAGAGGTTTAGGATAGGTGTTTGATAAAATGACCTGAGTAAAGTGTGGAAATATTTTTTTATTGATTTTTGTAGATGTATTAGAACATGCTTGTAAGTAAATTGGGATTGGAGTTTGGAGTTGTCTTGTGTATGTGGCCTAAATGGGCCTAGTTGTTGTTAGACCAATCTACTTTGAAAGTTCTCATGTTTGAGATGTCTAAGTTGGTGATAGGGTTTGAGTCAGTCATTTTGATGTTGCAAAGGTGGTGAGTAACCTGGTTATGGGTCTGAGATTTTGTAAGCTTTAAGTTTCCTTGTAAAGGAAAGTTGTCTTGAAGGTTGGTTAATGGGAAGAATGAATTCCATGGGTGTGGAGTGTGACTACAGTTGATTGAGTTGTGACCCCTACATTGCATTAGACTAGCTCATAACTCTTATGGAAGGGCGACATCAACATTAGGGAATCATAGTAGCAAGGTATTGAGGGAAGTGGTATATGGAGATGATAAAGTTTGAAGGCTTGGAAAAGAATAAAGGGGATAAATTTAAGTCAAAGTATTGGGGGGATCAAGGGTTAAAATTGCAATGGAATTGGTACCACTTGATGAATATGTCTAATAGCCTACCAATATAAGAATTTTCTAAGGTAAAAATCATCACTATAGACTTGGGACAGATAGAAAAAAATCCCTAACAACCTAAAAGGCTAAACAAGCCAACACTTTTTAGAAAAAAATCAACAAGGTCACAACAAGGTAGTCAAGATTAGTAGGAAGGATATAATGATATAGACAACCTCGATAGCTCGAAACTATAACTCACAAAACCTAAGGTAATGACTCCTACATCTCCAATACTTATAATTTTTTGGGTTTTTAGGAGATAATGAAGCACAATGAACATATAAGGAACATAATTGACTCAAGAAAAAAATTACAAAGGGAAATCCCACTTATGATATCTCATGTTAGTCATAAAAAGTGGGTTTACACAACATCACAATAACGCATTACTAAACAACACTAAGTTTGCAAAAAAAAAAAAAGAACATGTATGATTGAGTTCTAATAGAACACCATCACATGTGTGTCCCTTCTTGGAACAAGGGGGGGTTGGTAATATATATGGATAGTGTATCTACTTTGTTATTTTCCTATTATGCACCAAAGGAGTCCTTTGGTTCCTATAGCACTAGAGGAGAGATATTGTCACTCTCAAAGGAGATTTGATTGTTAGGGAATATTTTTCTCTCATTGCATGGGCATTAGAAGATGAATTTTGACATGTTCTAAGGAAGGTAGAATTTTAAAGAAGATTTTTTCTCTCATTGTGCATGGAAGATGATATTTGTTCTCTCATATGATATAGATATTTTTATAGTTTTATAATCGAGATATCCACTAATTTAATTATTTTGGTGCACTTTGTGTGAGCAAGGAGATTTGGTTGAGTTTCTTCATCAAATTTCTAGATGGGCATGTATTTAGGCCATGCAGTGCTTTATCCTTTATTCAAATTGTTGTAATAAAGGGGGGATGTTAGAATAATATATCATTAGTTAGTAGGTTTTACATAATAACTAAATGTTAGTGTAGATACTAGTATGTTATAAATACATTTTTGTTAGAGAATAATAATGTTTTTTTATGTATTTACATTAATTCATTGTTGAGTCAAGTAGGGAAGCTAAGAAATCATACAAAAAATTAAATGATTTCTAAAGTCAATGTATATTGAAATGTAAAATTCAATGAGAATATTCTAATGAAATAATATATATTATACCATTTTACAATTGTGTAATAATTTGAGTCGGATCATTATACTTATTTCAGTAGGCAAAGGAAAGACTCTTGGATATTACAAAAAGGACATTCAAACACAAAGAACCCAAACACTAGAATAGTAGTTATAATAACAAGACCTTATAAAAAAAAAATTTATTGGGTTCATTCCTTCAATTTGATTTTGAGTCAACTAGCTTCTATTGATGTTAAGTTGGTCTAAGAGGATAAATTTATTATTATGGAAGAGGATATTTGTTCTCTCATGTGATAGATAGATTTTTAGAGTTTTATAATTAAGATATCCACTAATTTGATTATTTTGGTGCATTTTGGGTGAGCAAGGAGATTTGGTTGAGTTTCTTCATCAAATTTCTAGATGGGCTAGTGTATTTAGGCCATGGAGTGTTTTATCCTTTATTCAAATTGTTGTAATAAAGGGGGGATGTTAGAATAATATATCATTAGTTAGTAGGTTTTACATAATAACTAAATGTTAGTGTAGATACTAGTAAGTTAAAAATACATTTTTGTTAGAGAATAATAATGTTTTTTTATGTATTTACATTAATTTATTGTTGAGTCAAGTAGGGAAGCTAAGAAATCATACAAAAAATTAAAATATTTCTAAAGTCAATTTAAATTGAAATGTAAAATTCAATGAGAATATTCTAATGAAATAATATATATTATATCATTTTACAATTGTGGTGCAGGAGCACCTATTTGATTTATTGCCTCCATGAGGCCAAATTGTAAAAAATTGCTTTGTAAGGTGTTTGATTCATGTAATAAGGTCTGATTGACCATTTTAAATGTTTTAGGGGGTCTAGGAGGTTTAAAGTGTTCATTTTGTCATATTGCAAAACAATTGTCAATATTGTCATAATGTGAAATTGTCAAAAAATAATGGAAGACCAAGGGTCATGGTAGGTGTAAAGGCAATTTGTTTGATTAGTTTTGAGTCAATTGTGTTTGAAAAGGAATAAATAGCCTTAATCCATTGTTGTAAGGGGGAGAGGGGTGTAAATAATGAAGAAACATTAATGGAGCCTCTTTTTATATTCAAATCTTTGTATTTTGACTGATAATTCTATGTTTTAGTCTCTTGTACGACCATGTACGACTTGATCCTGAAGGGATAGTCATTTGGAATGATAGAACTAAAAGTATACTTTGTTTTGGTTTTGATTTCATTCATTTTCATTGAGTAGAATGAAAGTTATGAAGGTTTTTGTGGCTGTAATTTCCAGATTTCTCTGCAACAGTTGTGTTGCAGCGAATTGTATGTGCAGGTACAACCTCCAAATGAACTAAATATTATATGGTTGGATAGAGGAATGATTTATATTTCTTTTGGCGTTGGTTTGAGGTCATTTCAATGAATATTAAGAAAGTTATGCTCATTTTGGTAGAAACAATCAAGTTCAGATTTTGACAGCAAGCCCTCAAAAATTCATAACTCCATTTATATTGATTGGAATCCTCTGAAAATTGGTTTGTAAGTCAATTATATTGTGTTTTTTAAGATTATTGAGGTTGCAGGTGTAAGTGTTGAATATTTTGGCTCATTAGGTGATGTCCTAGCATTGTTATTGTAGACACCTAAATTTGGACACTTAATTTATCCAAATTTATCCTTTTTCATCTAAACATCCCCTAATCCACATTAATTGAGTAATATCACTATTATTTAATTAATACCTCTAAAGTTATTTTAATCCCTAAGGTATCTAGTTAAATAATTAAATACCTTCCCCCTTTCATCAAATGAATTAAATAAATATGACATTTATTTAATTCCTCATATGTCACATCCTCCATCATTTTTATCTAATCCTAATCCATCTTCTAATCTCATCATTAGGGATGTGCACATGCCTAATCCTTGATTAGGATGTGTCACATCCTCCAACTTTTGCAAGTCAGACCCTAATCTCTCTTAGCCACCTAACCCTCATCTAATCCTTCATTAACTAGCCTAATCAACCTCTCAAGGAATTTTTAATTCATTTTTCTCTTCCCCATGTGATCTTTGACTTGTCAGAATAGACCACATATGAACTCTTCCTAATCTCCCACTTGTATCTAATATGTCATTATTTTTTCTAATCAGGTACTTGCACAACCTTAATCAATTAATTAGGTCAACCTAATCTCCATGTCATTTGTCCTAAGTCAACCCTATTAAAGGCTTTCTCCTTTTGGAGAAGACACCCCTTTCCCCATGTGAATTTTTAATTCACATTTAATCCCCCAATGCATTTCAAAGAATTTTAAATTCTTTCTCTCATTCCCATGTGGATATTTGAAATTTTTTTAATTTCTCACATGTTCTTTCACCCACATGGGGACAAGGACCTCCTCTATGAGGAGATCTTGTCCAAATCCCAAGGTACTATGTAGTACCTCCATGACATGTACTCTCCTTCCAACTCATTTCCACATCATCATTTTCAAGCCACTTCACATGCCACATGTCAAGATGTGAGGGCTAGTGAGTTCTCAACTCACCATAGCCCTACATCTTGGCCATGTTGGTTTAATCTCAACTATCCATTTCCCTAGAGGATTCAAAATTCTCAATAAATACCCCCTTTTTTCTCTCATTTTTAGAGATCATTGTGCTAGCCAAACTCTTGAAATTTTTTCATTTTTTTGCACTCACCATAGCATTTTCTTCCATTGTTATCCAACTTCAACCATCTTGCATTCTCATTATCCACCATCAAAGGAGCATACAACATCAAAGATCGAAAGGCCAACCAAAGGACAAATCAATAAGGTAAAATGTTCCATTTTGTTTTGTTAAGTTAAACGATTTCCCAATCTTGAGGTGTAGGGTGTTTATATTTGTTGTTTGCTGCTCGTTTTCTAACACGTATTCTCACCTATTCACATTTATGTCACGCTCGGTGGGACCCACAAATAGGTCTGTATCTTTCACGTTTGTTTTTTTCACTTTTTGCATGTGCAAGTTGCATAGGGGCGGACTCGACCTATAGAGGGGCAGACTCGACCATCCAGGGGCGGACCCAACCTTGAGAGGTGGACCTGACCTGATAGGCAGGCGGACCTAACCTCCAGGGGTGGACTTGACCTTGCCCATGGGCATACCTGCCCTCCACAGACTCTAGAAACTGATTTTTTGCAAATTTTTCACAGAGTGGCAGACCTGACCTCCATACAAGTGGACCTAACCTGATAGGCAGGTGAACCTGACCTCTAGACAAGCAGACCTACCCTCCAAATAGACGGACTTGACTTGGACAACTTTTTCAAAAGGTGAAATTTCACTCTTTAGCACTTTTTTTTGTTGTTTTAAGTGTTTCTAACCCCCTAATGTGTCTTGTTTGAGTCTGTGCAAGCATCTGATTGACATTTGGTGAGGAACAAGTACAAGATTCACTAACAATTTTCCTTGCAAGGTTAGTCATTTATCAACTGCTACTTGTTGTTTTGCATAACTTAGGTACATAGTTTAACTAGGGGTGTCAATTAATCTTGTTTGTCGTGCTTGTTGGTAAGCTATTTGATGTATCCAATCCCCTTGCACCATTTGGCGATCCTGGGTGATGATAAATCGTAGCTTACCAAGTCCTTTGAGTCACCCTTTTTTTCTTTTCTTAGTGGGACCTACTTGGGGATTTCATCACCCCAAGGGACGATTCCAACCACGTGTACCAGTGGAGTATGTAAAGGAGGGAGAGTGAAAGTTGTACCTTAATCCAACCACATTGTAATTGGTGAAGCCTCTAGTATCTCGCTAAGGTTCTCGACTCATGCTTGTAATGAGTTGGTGTTCATGGTTTGGGCCTCACGTACCGGGTGTATATCGAGAACTCCTTAGCAACCATGTTCATCCTAGAACAGAGGACTTTGTTAGCCATACCCCTTCTACTAGTCTTAGGATTGTGCTGTCTGAACTGTCTTCTTTGTGCGAAACTAGTAATTTTCTGTTTAGTTGACTCAATAGTCTTCTTTTGATTAATGCTTGCTATGTTTTGGGTCCTTTTCCTTAGTCATCTTTTCAAAACTCAAGTTTAAACTTGTCTAGGGGTGGACCTGCCCTTCAAAGTCATACCTGACCCATCTAGGGGCAAACTTGACCTTTGAACCAACCCTTTTAAGCCTGTTTTAGCCAAATTTGACCAACTTTTGTCTGACAGGCGGACTTGCCCTATAGGGGTGGACCTGACCCATCTTAGGGGCGGACCTGACCCTTGACTAGTCAATTTTATCAGCCATTTCATCATTATAGACACCCGTTTCATCATTTCGCACACCCATTTTTCTGTTTCAAACTCTCATTCTGTCATTCCAATCATTTGTTTACTCATTCCAAGTAAACATTCATCCAGATCTAACCTTCATCTATCATCTTGAACTCTCGTTCTACCATTCTGATCTTTTGTTTATTCATTCTTCAAATAAATGTTCACCCATTTCACACCTCCTTTCCTCATCTTGAACTCTCGTTCTATCATTCTGATCATTTGTTTACTCATTCCAAAAAAATGTTCATCCATTTCAAACCTTCGTCTATCATCTTGAACTCTCCTTCTGCCATTTTGATCATTCATTTACTCGTTTCGAGTGAACGTTCATCTATTTCACGACCTGTTTCATCATTCCAAACTCTCGTTCAGTTGTTCCAATCATTTGTTTACTCATTCTAAGTAAACATTTATCCATTTCAAACCTCCTATCATTTCAAACTCTTGTTCTACCATCCTAACCATTCGTTTACTCATTTTGAGTAAACATCCATCCATTTTGAACCTCTATCTCCTCATCCCGAGAGTCCTTCGTCCATTTTGAGTCACCGTTTACTCATTTTGATTACTCATTCATCCATTCTGAGCACTCGTTCACTCGTTTCAAGTACTCATTCATCTATTTTTATCTTCCTCCCCTCGTTCTGAGAGTCATTCATCTATTTCAAGCACTCATCCATCCATTCCGAGTATCCATCTCCTCGTTTCATGTGCCTGAACAACTATTTTTGACCGTTTTCATCTAGGGGTGAACCTACCTAGCTAGGGGTGAACCTGCCCTCCTAGGGGTGGACCTTCCTAGCCGGGGGAAAACCTGCCCCTTGTACAGGAAAACCTACCCCCCTGTATAGGCGAACCTACCCTACTGGTGAACTTGCCCTCCAAGGGTGGACCTGCCCCCTGTATAGGCATACCTGCCCTATAGATGAACCTTCCCCCTTGGACAGGTGGACCTGCCCTATAGGCGAACCTGCCCCCTTGGACAGGCAGACCTGACCTCATCCAGGGGCGGACCCGCCCTTCAAACAACATTTTCCACCCTCCATTCAGCCATTTCGAGCACCCGTTTGCCCGCCATCAACACTTTTCTGAAAGTCATCGTTTCATCACCAAAATCACATAAGTGCTACTTAGAACATCATTAGAGTCTATATCCATCATTGGATCACCCATCCCAATCACCTAAACTTCATTTCGAGAGTTTTGGTTTTTATGTCGAAACTTTTGGAGGCCATAACTTTTGACTCGAGTGTCCGTTTGAGCTAAAATTTTACGAGTGGTTGCATTATGAGGTGGCATGTGGATTCCCAACCAACCTAGATTCCCAACCAACCCCTGTTTTGCCACAATTTCGGGGCCTCAAACTTTCATCTTGACCCTCAAAATTGCAATTTAGTATTTTTTTCAATTTTTGAAAAATCGTTTTCGTTAATAACTCAGAATGCATGTCTCAGATTTGGGATGTTAGTTGGAAATTCATTCTATCTTAGTTTTTGGTATTTTTTGGGAAAATACTGAACTCTCAAAAGTATGTCCATGAAGTTTCCTAAAATGGCAAAATTTGACAATTTTTGAAAATTGCCAAATATGGAAAAATCTGATTGTCAACACCTTATGTCCTTTAAACCTCAGAACTTGGTGTAAAATCAATCCCATGACATCCTCCAATCATTCTAGGCTTCAATACAATCCTAATCTAAGCTTTAATTTAATCCCAATCTAAGCTTAACCAAAATCCTAATTTGAGCTTTAGTTCATCTGCAGTCAAGATCTTTGGATATCAAAACAAATATTAAGATCCCTCCATCCATCTTCTTCAACTTTTTTCTATTCATCCTTTCACCCATTCTGAGAGACATTCTCCCAATCTGAGCATTCGTTCATTCATTCAGATCAATTGTTTACTAGTTTCAACCTTTCATCTATCCATTTCGAACAGTCGTTCCCTCTTTTTTGATCTTTCATTTACTCGTTCCATGTAAACATTCATCTATTTCAAACCTTCTTCTATCGTATAAAACTCTTGTTTAGCCATTTTGATCATTCTTTTACTCATTTCAAGTAAACATTCATCCATTTCACACCTTTGTCTATCATTTCGAATTCTCGTTCTATCGTTCCTATCATTCGTTTACTTGTTCTGAGTAAATGTTCATCCATTTCAAACCTCCTTCTATCATTTCAAACTCTCGTTCAATAGTCCTGATCAATCGTTTACTCATTCCAAGTAATCTTTCATCTATTCCAAACCTTCATCTTCTCGTTCTCAGAATCATTTATCCATTGTGAGCAGTCGTTTACTCATTCTGAGTAGGCGTTCATCCATTCCGATCAATCGTTTACTCATTTTGAGTATTCGTTCATCCATTCCTATCATCCATTTCTCTAATCAAATCATCATTTTCCCCATCCAAATCCCCTAAACTTCATCTCGGCTTATTATCCAAATTGACCTAAGTGTCTGATTTGATCAACATCTTCTTAGGATTGTCATTTGTCCTGAGTTAGTCAATCATTGTCATCGGCCCAATCAATCCGTTTTCAATCTCAAAGTGGATTCAGTGTCATAATCATCCATTTATCCTTTAATTTGATCAATCAGTATCCTAAGTCACCTAGGGAAATCTCTGAATGGGGTTTTCCAATCCCTTTCATCATCCTATCCAATCCATCATTCGATCTTATCAATCATTGATCGATCTTATCCAATCCAATCCAATCCAATCACATCCTTATCCAATCACCTTTGACCCAATAAATTCATTTTGAAGCAGATTCGGTGTCAAGGTCATCCTTTGGTAATCAAATCCGATCATCATAATCAATCCCATCTCATCATCCAATCACTCTAATCTGAGCTTTAATCCAATCCTGATTTGAGCTTGACCTAAATCCCGATTTGAGCTTTAGTCCATTCCCATCCAAAATATTTGATCCATCCTCCTTTCATCATCATGAATCCTTATCCTCCATCAATAGTAGTCAAGGGAAACCCTAATTACGTCAACAACAATAATGAAAGTCTTGTCAATTAAGAAGAATATGACATAGATCCCCTTGACACTATCATTGTTAGTAAGTTTTCTCCACCCGTTTTCCAAAATCCAATCACCCCTTCAAGTTATCCCGTTATGTATTCATCCATGCCTAATCATGCTCCTTATGCTACCTTTGACAAGGGATATCCATCATATCCATCATATCCTTCATCTGCATCATCCTCTTATCCAACACTCGCATCCTCTTATCCTAGTCTGCCATCACAATACCCCTATCCTAATTCCTTGTCCACATCCTCCTATCTCAATCCTTCATCCACATATACCCACTACCCTAATCTTCCATACCAATCTACTCACCCTAATCCTACATTCACACCTTCCTATCCTAATCCAAAATCCACATCAACCTATCCTAATCCTAATTCGACATCCACATTTCCCTATCTCAATCCGCCACCTCAATCTTCCCGTCCTAATCCACCATCCCAATACCCTTACCACAATCCACCATCTGCATCCTCATGTCCTAATTCTCCATTCCAATACCCCTATCTTAACCCTTCATCTAATCTTAATCTCCCATCTATTCCTAGTCCTGCATCCAATCCCATTCCCCCATCTAATCCTAGTCCACCAATCCCTAGTCCTAATCCCCCACCAATCCATAATCCTTCATCCACTCCTACCACGCCATCTCAGCCTGGAGTATTCAAGTTTCTCACTCTAGAAGTTCTCCAAGGACTTATAACAAAGAAGACATCTCTCGATCCACACCTTGAAGTTATGGAATCATGCCATCCCAACCCATCATCTGCAATCATTAGTGACGAGACCCTTCTCCACCCAACACCTATCATTGATGATACCACCCCTAGCACCACTCAAACCATCGAAACCATCACATCCTCTGAATCCACTGATCCCCCATCTCCTACCATCACATCTACCGAATACTCACCTCCTACTCTGAGAGCCATCAAACCCATCGACGAAACCCACATCCAATCCACTTCTCCTACTCCTAGTATCACTAAAATACATTTTGATGAATGCTCTCAATCCTCCATCCTTCCATCTCCCCAACTTGAGGAGTCCCTCCAAGACTCCATTATCAAGCCTCCTGCACACGATGAGTCATGCCAAGAGCCTGATCCAAAGCATGCCAACATATCCCCTTCTCCAGATCGAGATCCTACCATCCCATCTAGTCCACCTCAAGATCACAGTCCCCCATCCATTACATCCCATGATCCCCTTGTCATTCAAGATTCCACCACTCCATCTCCATCTCCATCGCATGAGCCCACTACCACAAATCCAGATCCTATGATATCCCCTAATCCCTCTCCTGACACCACCCATCCAAATGTTGCTATCCCATCATCTCCCTCTCATGATCCCCCATCATCGCCTAAAACTGCTATCCCCACACCGCTTGCATATCCCCTTGGTACTCTCACATTCTTCCATGGTGGCCTCCTTGCAAAAGAAAAACATAGTGTATATACCACCCATCATCCTTCATCTAATAATGGACTCACATCATGTTTTCAAAATAACACAAATCCTATCATGGATCGCATGCTCAAGAAAATTAACTATCAAGGAAAAGGTCTAGGCCTTCATGAGCAAGGTATTTTAGAGCCCATCCAAGTCAAAGAACAAATCTGCATGAAAAGTCTTGGACCTATTTCCCAAGACTCACAATCTAAAGATGTTGGTACACCCTCTAGACATCCTCAACGAACCTTTTCCAAAAGAAATGTCAGCTCTTCCCATCGCTCCGCTAGATCATATACTGCCATCCCCCTATCGTATCACCTCAAAACAACCGTCCATATTCCTCCTTCATCTACTCCATCCATTTTGGGTCCTTACATCCCTCCATCCACCATCTCCCATCCTTCATCTACTCCATCCATCTTGGGTTCTTATGTCCCTCCACCCACTCCATCTACTTTGGGTCCATATATCCCAAAATCACCTCCTCCATCTCATCCTTTCACCCATCCAACACCTATCCATGTAATCCATCATAAACATCCCTCTCGCATGTCCCTTAATTAGGATCAACAAAGGCACATACCTACACATTCTCCATCTACACGTAATCCTCATAATTTTACCTCCATTTCTCTGCATCAACCATATCCTTGCACCCATCCCATTGCTACTAAAATCACTTTGGATGCTAAAGTAAAAATACATAAATCCAAACATCCACATGAATCTAAATCTCCCCATGTCCCCTCTAAAAGACATGGTGAAGAGAAGAAAAATCTAAATCCAAATCAAATCCGTAGGCCACAAAGGCCCACCAAAGAAAAGATCAAACCAATGTGGATCCCAAAGGAAAAAAATGCAATGCCTTCAAATGAAAAATATGTAACAACATCCAACATTGCTCATCCATAAGCTAATCATTTTCATCCACACCCTTCTAAATTTGTTTTGGGTCCCTATGTCTCGAAATTCACTATTCCATCTCTATTATCCCCACATTCTCTGTCCATTAATCCTCTTATCTTTTCACATCCACCACCACATGTGCCAATGCTGGTCCTAAACACATCTCCCCATCATATATCCACCCCATCATTCCATCCATACACTTTTCAACATCCCACCCATTATCCCACATATCTCCCCTTTTAAATCTATCTAATTCATCCTCTTGCATAATCCATTTCTCCTAATAAAGTTGTACCAACATCCAACAGTCTATTCGAACATGGGCTCTTAATACCTCGTATAGAACTTGATGCTTGAGTCCTTCATCTATATCCTTATTGTGTATCTTCTCAATCCCCTTATCCATATCCCTATCCTTATCCATTTTCATCCCACTGCTATCCAAAAATCCAAAAAAGTCAAAAAATCCAAAAAAGTAAAAAATCCAAAAAAGTCAAAAAATCCAAAAAAGTCAAAAATCAAAAAAGTCAAAAAAATCAAACAAATAAAATAGTAAAGAGAAATAATCCATTCAATGGTGAAAACTTGGAAAACAAGCACCTTGGATAAGTACCATGATGAAAACCTAACAAATAGGCGTTATGTGTAAATCCCCATCTGCACTTGGAGGCAACTTCCTGATATGCATTCCCTCCATCCGCTATGCTTCCTGCTATGCTTCCATCTATGCACCCATCTTCCTCCTATACGTCATTTTCATTCATCCCCTCCATCCTACATATCTTACACATCCTGCTCGACATATCTCATTTATCCTAACCCTTCCATCCTCCTTGTGATCTTGATAATGATAGGGGAAAACATATAAACATACTTTGGACACCTCTTAGCATACATTCCCCTCATCCGCACACTATCCTACTCCTCATTCGCACTCGTCTACCTTCCTTATCCACCTGTCATGCTACCTTCAATCTCCCTTCCTTATCCATGCATCCTATCTTCATCCATCTCACTCCTTTATTTTCCTATCCTTCTCTATTGCATCCTTCATGCCTCCTCGCACATGACATATCTAGAGTGGGGGCATCTATCTTCCTTTGTGATATAGTCCTTGGAGCCATCATTTATTCCATCAGAGCAATCCCTTCCATTTCCCTATCCTCATCTCCTTATCATTATATCCATCTCCCCATCCTTATCTTCCAATCCTTCCATCATAGCATCCCTTTTCATCTATCCATCTGGTAACCTTTTCCTCATCCAAATCCTTGTCCCTCTATCCAATCCATCCAAACAATCCTTTTCCTCCCCCCATCCTCTATCCTCATCCCATCTCATAATCCCTTGTCATTGGTATCTAGCTATAGGCTACTCCCCACACAATCCAATGCCATCTATCTTATCGTCATCACTTCTGCTTCTTTTGCACATCTTTTCAATCTCCTCTCCTTTTTCATCCCTCATCTCTCCATCATATCATCCTCCCAATTCATCTTTTGATGATTGGATAACTATCCCATCCCTGAGCTTCGTAATCACCATCATCCTATCCAATCCAACAGGTCTATCTTGTCTCATCGTGTCAATCCAATCATTTTATCCCCTTATCTAGGGTTATCTCATCATCCTTTATCCATTGTCTATCATTGGTCTTTTGTCGAACTATTTCACGTAGGCAAGGTCGATCATTTGATCCGCCCCCGGGGATCCTTTATCATCTATCATCGGTCTTTCTTATTTTTCCATCTTGTCATCCATCAAAATCTCCATCATGGTCTGTCGTCAGCCTTTTATCGAACTACGAGGGCTTTACACTTTCACGTAGGCAAGGCTAATTTTTGATCGACCCCCGAGCCCCTAGGTCACTAGGATGTGTTAGTCTCATGTCTTGTGTCATGTCTCTTGTGTCACGTCATCGAGCTATGCCCTTATCTAGCTGGTTCTTAACAAACGAGATCCACTTGTATCAGCAAATCCAATCAGTTTTGAATATCATGCGTCATATCAGTCTTTCAGTTTAGTATCCATCATCGGTCTCAACAGGATGCATCCTTCCTAACAGACCTCATCAATCCCATCCATCCCCTTGATCTTATGGAAAAGGGCCTTTGAAATTGATTGCGATCTTTTGATGTTTTTGGCTTTTGTTTATCACTTGAGCTCCTTATCATCACTTGTCATGGTTGCCTTGATCCATCATATCATGGTGTGTTTTGACTAGTCAACATAAGGGTGTATCTTGATCTTTTCTTTGTTGTTGTCTTCTTGGTTGTCTCATGTAGTACCCACCAAGATCTCTAAGGTCTTGTGTTACGTTGGGGCATCTTTGTGTGCTTGTGGTTATTCCAATACCTGGCCCGACCAAGGTCATCGCGACTTTGGGGTGTTGGAATAGCCTTTTTGTTTGATGTGTTTGTTTCATGCATTAGACACTAATCTGCCTTGATCCTTTATACCTTGGTGTATCGTGTCTTCTGCTATAGGAAAAATCAGTGCTCTTAAAGATGGAAAATTTCATTTGGATTGCATTTCGACTCCATCCTCTCATCTATCAAAACCCTCTCATCCATTCATCCTTCATCACTCTCCCCTCCCAATCTCCTGTCGCCTTTTCATCCTTTCTTACCCATCACTTTGCATCATCTTCCTCATATACCCTTTGCATCATCTTCCTCATATATCCCTTGCATCATCTCCTCCATTTTGAGAGCACACCCATGTTCTCTTGAACCCACATGTCCTCTCGAGGGGGCATCCTTCATCCCTAATGATTGGGGCATATTTCCCAATCTAACCATCTTCTTTTAGGTTCTATATTTTAATATTCTTTGAAATGATGCTACTTCGTAACACCATCTCAAAGAGGGGCAAAATGTAGACACCTAAATTTGGACACTTAATTTATCCAAATTTATCTATTTTCATCTAAACATTCATTTATCTGCATTAATTAAGTAATATCACTATTATTTAATTAATACCTCTAAAATTTTTCTAATTCCTAAGGTATCTAGTCAAATAATTAAATACCTTCCCCCTTTCATCAAATGAATTAAATAAATATGACATTTATTTAATTCCTCATGTCACATCCTCCATCATTTTTATCTAATTTTAATCCATCTTCTAATCTCATCATTAGGGATGTGCACATGCCTAATCCTTGATTAGGATGTGTCACATCCTCCAACTTTTGCAAGTTGGCCCCTAATCTCTCTTAGCCACCTAACCCTCCTTTAATCCTTCATTAACTAGCCTAATCAACCTCTCAAGGAATTTTTAATTCCTTTTATCTTTCCAAAGAATATTAATTTTTTTTTTCTCTTCCCCATGTGATCTTTGACTTGTCATGTCATGCCACATGTGAACTCTTCATAATCTCCCACTTGCCGCTAATATGTCATTAATTTTTCTAATTAGGTACTTGCACAACCTTAATCACTTAATTAGGTCAACCTAATCTCCATGTAATTTGTCCTAAGTTAACCCTATTAAATGATTTCTCCTTTTGGAAAAGACACCCCTTTCCCCATTTGAATTTTTAATTCACATTTAATCCCCCAATGCATTTCAAAGAATTTTAAATTCTTTCTCTCATTCCCATGTGGATATTTGAGGAATTTTTAATTATTCACATGTCATTTCACCCACACGGGGACAAGGACCTTCTTTATGAGATCTTGTCCAAATCTCAAGGTACTATGTAGTACCTCCATGTCATGTACTCTCCTTCCAACTCATTTCCACATCATCATTTTCAAGCCACTTCACATGCCACATGTCAAAATGTGAGGGCTTGTGAGTTCTCAACTCACCATATCCCTATATCTTGGCCATGTTGGTTTAATCTCAACCGTCCATTTCCCTAGAGGATTCAAAATTCTCTATAAATACCCCCTCTTTTCTCTCATTTTTATAGATCATTGTGCTAGCCAAACTCTTGCAAATTTTTCATTGGAGCCATACTTAGTCAAATTTCTCATTTTTTTGCACTCACCATAGCATTTGCTTCCATTGTTCTCCAACTTCAACCATCTTGCATTCTCATTATCCACCATCAAAGGAGCATACAACATCAAAGATCGAAGGGCCAACCAAAGGACAACTCAATAAGGTAAAATGTTCCATTTTGTTTTGTTAAGTTAAACAATATCCCAATTTTGAGGTGTAGGGTGTTTATATTTGTTGTTTGCACTCTTTTGCTTGCTGCTCATTTTCTAACACGTATTTTCACCTGTTCACAGTTACAATGCTTGGAAGAGCAATCAAGAGAGTTACAAATTGGTATTTGATAAAAAGTTTTGAATAATGTTTGGAGAATGGTCTAATATGATTATGCAGACTTATTTACATTTATTTGTAATGTTAGAAAGGATAAATGGGCTTGGGTTTGTATAGTTGGTTGTTTGTGTGGTCTAAAGAGACCTAGTTGATGATTTGGATAGTCAACTTTGGAAAATTCACACTTTTAAAATATTTAAGTTGATGAAAGGCCTTGGGTTGAACATTGTGATGTTGTTAAGATGTTTTGTGGAATCAATAATTGATTTGGTGCCTTGTTTTTTGTTTGAGTGCTTGGGAATCAAAGTTTTGTGAAGGGAAAAGTGAACTAATGGTGAGTAATCAAATGAAATTATTTTGAGTTTTGTTAAATGAGTTTGTGAAAATGGTTTTCTCCTTCTAGCTCTGCATCAATTGGTATCAGAGCCTAGAAAAAGATCTGGGCAAGAGAAGGTTGTGGTTTTGTGGTTGTGTGGTTATGTGTTGTGCAGGTTGAGAAGATAACCCGATTGCTGCTAAGAGAAGGCAGATAAAATTTTGAGAAGAGGAAAAAATGGAAGTGTTAAGAAGATGTTTGCAGGCAGAGGAAGAAAGAAAGAGACAAGAAATGATTGACAAAGAGATAGATGAGTTAAAGCAAGAGATGAAGAGAAGGGAAGAAAAGTTCAATGAATTTTATGCAAAGTTCATGATGAAAATGAAACAATTGTATAGACAAGCAACAAGTTGGCACTTGACAGTTAAGAAGAAGGTAGTATGGCCTATTCAAAGGCTAATGAAAATGAGAGCAGCTGAACCTGATGTGAAGACAAAAGAACCATTGATGGGAGAAGGTAATGAACAAGCAAAGGTGGATGGAGAAGATGGTTTGCGGGAAAAGTTTGTAGCCATTGAAGAAAAATGGGATAGCAAGGTTGGAGTAGGACAAGCCAAACAAGAAGAAGAAGAATGCATGGAGATTGATAATAAGGTGGATGTTGAGAATCAAGTTGTTGATAATGAAGTTGTTGATGAGGTGGTTGATAAAGAATGGCAGATCATGAAGTCTCCAATACAATTTGAGAGACAAGGCACAAATTTTATGA
Organism: Sequoia sempervirens; assembly: GCA_007258455.2. Classification (NCBI taxonomy): domain Eukaryota; kingdom Viridiplantae; phylum Streptophyta; class Pinopsida; order Cupressales; family Cupressaceae; genus Sequoia; species Sequoia sempervirens. The sequence goes on along the minus strand of VDFB02270651.1, from coordinate 577,924,290 downwards.
ATGATTTTGATACTTATCAAATTGTTTTTTTCAATGGAGTTGTTATTATGTTTATCCCAATGCAGTTTACCAACAAAGCAGATTGGAAGGGGAAGTCATTTCCCTTTGACACGTCCAAAAACCTGAGCATGAAGATAGGAAAGCCAAGAGTGAAGATGAAGTAGAATGAGAGTGTTGATGCATGTTATTTGTACCTAGTGCATTGGAAGGGTACACCAGGTGAAGGGAGCAGTTGAAGATTAGTGAAGAATGAGATCAAGCATGTTTTTGTTGCAAATCCTCACTCAAGGGACTTGAGTTTCTTTTTCGTGGGGAGTTTGGTGCAGGAGCACCTATTTGATTTCTTGCCTCCATGAGGCCAACTTGTAAAAAAATTCTTTGTAAGGGGTTTGAGTCATGTAATAAGGTCTAATTGACCATTTAAATTGTTTCAGGGGGTCTAGAAAGTTTAAAATGTTCATTTTTTCATATATTGCAAAAAAAAATGTCAATATTGTCATAATGTGAAATTGTCAAAAAATAATGGAAGACCAAGGGTCATGGTAGGTGTAAAGGTAGTTTGGTCAATTAGTTTTGAGTTAGTTGTGTTTGAAAAGGCATAAATAGCCTTATTCCATCGTTGGAAGGGGGAGAGGGGTGTAAATAATGAAGAAACATTAATGGAGCCTCTTTTTATATTCAAATCTTTGTATTTTGATTGGTAATTTTGTGTTTTAGTCTCTTGTACGACTATGTATGGCCTGATCCTGAAGGGACAGTCATTTTGAATGATAGAACTGAGAGTCTACTTTGTTTTGGTTTTTATTTCATTCATTTTCATGGAGTAGAATGAAAGTTATGAAGGTTTTTGTGGCTGTAATTTCTAGATTTCTCTGTAACAGTCATGTTGCAATGAATTGTACATGCAGGTACAACCTCCAAATGAACTAAATCTTATATGGTTGGATAGATGAACGAGTTAGCTTTCTTTTGGCATTGGTTTGAGGTCATTTCATTGAATATTAAGAAAGTTATGCTTATTTTGGTAGAAACAATCAAGTTCAGATTTTGATAGGACAGCAAGCTCTCAAAAATTCATAACTCCAGGGTGATCCCATAATAGTGGTTTACAATTTTTCACCAAATTGGACACTGAAATTATTATTTTTAACTAAATCTTCACATTCAGGCACCTATAGCGGCTAAACTGTGAGAAATTTGAAAATGGTGCAAACTAGAGTCTCATCAAATTTTGTTTGTAGATTCTAAAAATATTTTTTTCAAAATTTTTGGAATCAAATTGCAATTCTTTTTCCATCTTCCACGAAAATTGATTTTTTTTTCAGAAAACAACATTTTTAAAAGGGCCACCATATAACACATAATTTTTCCATGAAGGATAAAATTCTAATTCTTTCAAATTTAGATTTGTAACTCTATTAATGCTTCCACTTGGTTATATAGTTTAGAATATTAATCAAGTTTCAAAGCCGAATTACATTACATATTAAACTTTTTTGTATACAAAATTTGATTTAATATTTTGTTGGATCATGGACTTCAATATTGCACTCATATTTTTCAATTTTTTTTGATAATCTTCTATTTTTCCACATGTGAAGAACAAAGAAATTCATTTTTGATGAAAAACTTATGTTTAATAAAACTTAAAAAACAAATACATAAAAAAACCAAAACATATTAAAATTATATTCATTGGATAGCTTGTTCTAAGGAATATATAATCATTTGAAATAAATTTTAAATGAATTCATTTGATCCTCAATCTCTCATGATTTGATTTTGATAGGTGTAAATTTACATTTAGTGGGTGTTGTCATAATAATGGTTTACATTCTCGAGAGAACTAATTTTATGAAATCACATATTTTTAGAAAATATAATGATTTAAGCCTTAAAAAGTTCCATTTAAGATTCCAATTGAAAAGGGTTTAATCAAATCACCTTAGATCAAACCCCCTTGGATAGAACCTTTGCTAGTTTTAAACCATACCTATAAATGCTCTTTTTACACCTATCAAAATGTGATAAAAAATCACTTTTGATTTAGATTTTGGGGGATCAAATGAATTCATTTAAAATTTATTTCAAATGATTGTGTATTCCTCAAACAAGCTATCCAATGAATATAATTTTAATATGTTTTGGTTTTGTTATGTATTTGTTTTTAAGTTTTATTAAACATAGTTTTTCATCGAAAATAATTTGTTCTTCACATGTGGAAAAATAGAAGATTATCAAAAAATTTGAAAAATATGAGTGAAAAAGTCCTTGATCCAACAAAAAATTAAATTAAATTTTGACATACAAAAGTGCGCTATAGCCGTGTGAATTGTAATTCGCTTGATTTGAAACTTGATTAAGGAAAAAATATAAAATAAAACTATCATGGGAGATGGAAAAAGAAGTGCAATTTGATTATAAAAATTTTGAAAAAAATATTTTTAGAATCTACAAACAAAATTTGATGAGACTCTAGTTTGCACTATCTTCAAATTCCTCACAGTTTAGCCGCTATAGGTGCCCGAATGTGAAGATTTAGTTAAAAATAATAATTTTAGTGTCCAGTTTGGCCAAAAATTGTAAACCACTATTATGGGATCGCCCAGGTATGGTTTAAAACTAGCGAGGTTCTATCCAAGGGGGTTTGATCTAAAGTGATTTGATCAAACCCTCTTCAATTGGAATCCTTAAAATGGAACTTTTTAAGGCTTAAATCATTATATTTTCTAAAAATATGTGATTTCAACTCAAATCCGTTCCTCTCAGGAATTGTAAACTACTATTGTGACAGCACCCTCCATTTATATTGATTGGAATCCTTTGAAAATTGGTTTGTAAGTCAATTATATTGTGTTTTTTAAGATTATTGAGGTTTCATGTGTAAGTGTTGGAGATTTTGGCTCATTAGGTGATGCCCTAGCACTATTACAATGCTTGGAAGAGCAATCAAGAGAGTTATCAAATTGGAATCCTTAAAATGGAACTTTTTAAGGCTTAAATCATTATATTTTCTAAAAATATGTGATTTCAACTCAAATCCGTTCCTCTCAGGAATTGTAAACTACTATTGTGACAGCACCCTCCATTTATATTGATTGGAATCCTTTGAAAATTGGTTTGTAAGTCAATTATATTGTGTTTTTTAAGATTATTGAGGTTTCATGTGTAAGTGTTGGAGATTTTGGCTCATTAGGTGATGCCCTAGCACTATTACAATGCTTGGAAGAGCAATCAAGAGAGTTACAAATTGGTATTTGATAAAAAGTTTTGAATAATGTTTGGAGAATGGTCTAATATGATTATGCAAACCTATTTACATTTGTTTGTAATGTTAAAAAGAAGAAATGGACTTGGGTTTGTATAGTTGGTTGTTTGTGTGGTCTAAAGAGACCTAGTTATTGATTTGGATAGTCAACTTTGGAAAATTCACACTTTTGAAATATTTAAGTTGATGAAAGGGTTTGGGTTGAACATTGTGATGTTGCTAAGATGTTTTGTAGAATCAATAATTGATTTGGTGCCTTGTTTTCTGTTTTAGTGTTTTGGAATCAAAGTTTTGTGAAGGGAAAAGTGAACTAATGGTGAGTAATCAAATGAGATTGTTTTGAGTTTTGTTAAATGAGTTTGTGAAAATGGTTTTCTCCCTCTAGCTCTGCATCAAATTGTGTAATAATTTGAGTAGGTTCATTATACTTATTTCAATAGACAAAGGCAAGACTCTTGGATATTACAAAATGGACATCCAAACACAAAGAACCCAAACACTAGAATAGTAGTTCTAATAACAAGACCTTATAACAAAATAATTATTGGGTCCATGCCTTCAATTTGATTCTGAGTCAACTAGCTTCTATTGATATTCAATTGGTCTAAAAGGATAAATGTATTATTTTGGCATATTTGTGATTACTATAGTTCCAGTTCCTTTTATTTTTAGCTCTTTATACTACTTTTAAAGTTTTATAATTAATTTTCTTTTAATTTTAAGTTTTCACCTCTTTTTCGTTAATGCATGCAACAAACTATAATAAATTTACTTATTATTATTTTTTAACTTTTACTATTAAAGCTTTTTAAAATAATTTTAATAAAAGAAACACACAATTTATTTAATTATTTATACATATTTATTTACTAACTTTTTATTTCTATATTTAGTTATTTATATATAAATAATAATATTAAAATATTATTAAATATATAGATAGAGATGTATAATTCAGAAAAAATTATTATTATTTAATTATTTAATTTATTTATATATAAATAATAATATTAAATATATATAAATATATTTCGGACATATAATTATTATTTTTCTTTAATAATAATCATATACACATTTACATATTTATACATATTAATAATGATATCCTTATTATATTATTATTAATTTATATAAATATAATTTATAATTTATTACAAAATACAATCAATTTAATTTCAAAATTTAAAACAAATACTTGAGACATTCTTTTAATTTTCCACTAATTCACTCATTATATATTCAAAGAAATAAATTAACATAGAATCATAAGAAATACATTTATTTTCCCAAGTAATTTAACTTTCAAATCATAAATAAACGCACTCATTTACGCACAACAATATCACAATCAATATTTTTTTTTGCTACGTAAAAACAAAATTTTATTGATATTCAAAAATGTTTACACTGCTTCATTGTGTTTGTGGCACCCAGCCAATGTCTATACCCACCCGTACATACAGTGCTTTACAATTCGAACAAAACCAAAGCCATCGCTACGAAAAATACATTCTTTCTAGACCCAGAATCCCCACCCAAAAGACTTACTACCTATCTGCTACTAACAGACATAATCGTCCTTACCCGAAGCCTAACCAAACACACCAAAAAAGAACAAAACAGAAGACCACCTTTCAGTCGAATTCCACACCCTCTCTGATAAGATATTCTCAGAATAGGCTTCTCCAATCTCTGTTAGGTGACGGTTCCAGATATAGAAACCTTTGAAGGAACTCCGCTCCACAAATAGCTCGAGCCCTGTGCTGCAGAAGGGCCATTCGTTTCACATCCAACAGGAACGGGTAGCGTTTCACTCTAACATCTAGCAGGAAGATTCTTGGCATATCCCACGGTCGTGGCATGCCAATCCCAAGCTCGATGATGATAATCATGTCCTCGACACCCTCCAATAGCTCCAGCCAAACTAGTTTGCGTGCCATGAGCACTGTCATCACCTTTGGAGTCTCCAAATCAAGAAGTGAAGTGACGAACCAAGAGGCAATGTCAACATTCACATTGTATCTTTCCTTGGAGATGAGGAACTCAACCCCCAATACCAGCTTTATTGCCTCCACCACCAGTGTGTCGTCTTCCATAAAGACCGACCTTAGCCTATTATCCATTATCTTCCCCAAAAAGGCCCATTGCTTGCGTGGGGTGGTGAGACGAATGGGTGTCTCCATTCTTGCCGAGAAGCTTTGCTACGAAACAAACTAATGCCGCTGATAACCCTTAGATCCTACCTTATAACACCTAGCAAACGTGCCAGCATTAATGGCATTCAATTCTTCTTAACGGAGGCTTTAAAACTTCATCCCAATGACCCGCCCGAGACAAATGTTTAAACGTGTGAAAGGACAGAATGTGCCAATTCTGATGTTTATCAGTATCGCGCCAGCTTGAGATATGCCCTGGGAATGTCCTTCCCCAGCTGCACCTATTAATGAGCCTCCGCCAAGATGCTGTGGAATATTGCAATCAATATTAACATAGTGCAATCCTAAAATGCTAGAGAATGCGACTATGTGAGTGTGTGAATGCCTCGAGATTCCATCCTACCATTCATTTATCAAGCAATTAGGATACCCCTACCTCAACCATGTTCTTGCCTTTGACAATTACCCACTCGTATTCCTATGGTCAGTCGTACTTAGCCACACATTAATAAGTTCTTAAAAACCATAGTCAAAGCACATACAAGAAATTAAGCTCATAATCACAACATAATGATCATTTCCATTTCATTTCATGCACATGTAGATACCAAATAAACAAGCAATCATAATGATGTCCAATAATCTCATCAATATACTGAAAAATAAATGTAACATAAGGTTGAGATGTGACAAATTCGGTAGCTTTGTTAAAAGAGCAAGTACCTAAACTTTGCTCCAAATACTTGCATGGATATCCAACTAGGCTGTATTCCTTTGAACTCTCCAATCAATGAAGTTTTACTCTCGAGGTAATGCAATTGCTGCAAATGCCGGACTTCGAATTTCAAACAAAGTTAGGATAATGTTTTGAGTGTGATGGGATAACCTACATTGAGCTGGTTTTGGTTTTTCAATCAATTTTCCATTCGGTATTGTTTACTTATTTCAAAAGAAAATCCAATTACAGAAAAACTTCCTTGCAAGGCTCGCAACAGGATATACAGGTTCTTTGTTGTAGGATTGGATTTGCAATGTGCTTTGCCATGTACCCATTGCATGTATGTTAAAGCTACATGTATCTGTATCTGTATTGGTAATAATTTTTGAACACGGGATTCCAGTAAAATCTCTTTAAACATTTATTTGTTTCTGAATCTCATAATAGGTATGAGAATTGCACCCAAACCTACTATGCAAAACCTGTAATACAACCTGTACACATACTCCATATATTTCATTGTATGGTTTTGCCATTCACTGTGCGTTGAGATTGAGTTTATTGGACTTATCCAACCAATTGATCACAAGCTGTCTTGGAGATGTTACCTAGGGTACATCCCAGAAAAATGGCTTCATTTCATATCAGATCAACGATGTTTATGACTTGTGAACAAATCTAGTTTGGGAAGGATACATTCCTATTATAGTATTATATGTAAAAAAAACTGAGGAATAAAAAATGGTAGCTTGCTTGGCTTAGAACACTAAAATTCTACCCGACTCGGCTGGCAGAATGCAGGAGGATAAATTTACTGTAGTGTTGTGTACTCACCAGAAATCCTTGCATGAACACACGCCATCCTTAAAATGATGGAAGCGAGATGTATCCCTAATAACAATCTCACGCCCAACTTCTTTGGAGATGTACTTCACAGCAGTATGGCACTCATCACACATGCGCAGGCTTTTAACAATACGAATAGGAGAACCAGCAGGTGTACTTATAATCCCAAAGGCAAGGGCTAATTTTTCACCGTGATGGCGGACGGGGAATTCTTTTTCGTCTTGCTCCACATCTTGCAACACAAAGTCTGTGTCAGGCACATATCCGTCCTCCCGTATGTGCTCAGACAAAGTTTCCAACTTTGCATAGATTTCTTCTGTAAGTGGGTGTGATCTGTCACTTGCGACAAAGGTGTGCACCTTGTTCTTAATTTTAATCCAACTGCACCCTGTCTCCTTTCTCACCCCCATATCTCTCATCAGTTTTCTCAATTTGGATACATAATCCCAGTTCCCCGCTGCAGTATAGATTTTTGTTAACAGGACATAGGCTGAATAGTTTTGAGGTTCCAGTTCAACAATATGAAAGAATGCACGTTGACCTATCTCAGCATTCCCATGTCTTCTGCAGAAGGTGAGCAAGGTCAGCCACACTAGAGCACTGGGTGAATCTGGCATTCTCTCGATAAATTCCTCTGCCTCACTCAAGAACCCAGCACGGGCAAGAAGATCAACCATGCAGATATAATGCGCATGTTCTGGCAATATATTATGATTGCGACTCATGGACTCAAAATAGTGACGACCTTGATCCACTAAACCCAAATGGCTGCATGCATATAGAACAGAGACAAATGTCACCTTGTCAGGCTTTACATTCATCCGTTTCATTTGTTCATAGAGTTCTAGAGCCCTCCCATCAAAACCATTCTGGGTAAAACCTGAAATCATTGCATTCCATGTCACAACATTCCTTTGAGGTATTTCCTCGAATACTCGCCATGCATCATCGGTGATTCCACATTTGGCATACATATCCACAAGAGCACTTCCCACAAAGACATTCAACTGAGACTGTAATTTTATGATGTGAGTATGAATCTGTCTACCTCTTTCCAGATCTGCCAGGCTGGCACATGCTCTCGCAACACTAGCAAAAACCCGACAGGAGAGCCTCATCCCTTCTACTTGCATTTGGCAAAACAAGCTAATTGCCTCACCCCCCTGCCCATTTTGGGCATACGCCGCAATCATTGCACTCCATGAAATCGAATCTCTCTCAGGCATTCTGTCAAACACTTGCCGTGCATCTTCAGTCTGATTATTCTGTGCATATCCAGCAATCATTGCAATCCATGAAACCACATTTTTCTCGGGCATAGTCTCAAACACTCTGCAAGCAAAGTCACTTCTGCCACACTTAAAATAGAAATCTAAAAGAGCAGTCCCAACAAACACATTATCCTCAACCCCAGTCTTCAGAACCTGCCCATGTACTATTTTCCCCTCTTCCAAACCTCCTAATCCAGACAATGCGCTCAAAACCGTCACAAATGTGAACTGATTGGTTCTCTTCCCTTCCCCAAGCATTTCCCCATACAATCTAAAAGCCTCCTCCTCACATCCATTCTGAGCATACACCCCAATAATGCTAGTCCAGGATACTGTATCTCGTTTAGTCATTTTGTCAAACACTTTACATGCATCCTCAAAACTTCCCAATTTTGCATATAGATTTAACAACCGATTACTTATAAATTTACCTGGCTCAACTCCACACTTAATCATATGTTCATGTACTCTCTTAGCCTCTTCAAGGAAACCCAAGTCGATACAATTATGAAGAAGAGTATTATACGTACCAAAATCTGGCGTAAGCCCATGCTGATCCATTAATATCAATATTTCCATAGCCTCTGAAATTCTTCCTTCCTTGCACAATGCACCTACATCTATACCAAAAGTCTTACAATATTTCGTTTGCTTTACCTTTTTATTATCCTTCCTAGTCTCTTTTCCTTCTTCTGGGATGAAAATTGCAGGTTCTTGGAGGCGAACCACATTTCTGTAAGTAACCTATGCCAATACAAGTGTTAAACATCTGCTTTAAGATACCCATTGGTGTGGGCTTCTTTCCTACTATTAGCAAATCTAATTCTATTCCAAAATTTTGAATATTTTAAAAGAATGAAATGGTAGACTGATAATAGAAAATATCTACCTTTGGAAGAAATCCTGGACTTTTCTGATGCCATTTTCTGTGCTTGTATTGGCGTTGTTTAAGCTGGTCGTGAATTGATAAGGGGGAGGAAGTTGTGCATAAGGAAGCCATTGTTGAAGCCTAACAGTCCTTCCATTTACTCATTTTTTTGGGTGGTGGTTATATGAAGTTATCTCTTGTTCATTTTTTAGTACGGGATGACATGGTATTTTTTTTATCAGAGTTAGAAAATAAGTATGCTTAACTACCTATAACGGAAATAAAATTATTAGGAAGTATAAAATAAATTATTATTTTGTCATTTTCTAGGAAAGGATTTTATTTTGCTTCCATAACATTATAAACTAGTAAAAATAATGGTTAAAAAAAATTGACCAAAATTTATTAATTTTATCTTGATTTTAAAAATTAGTAATTTATATTTATATCTTGTCATTATTATGAGTCACTTATTGCATATTTATATTCTAGTTTTTATAATATTACATAATTATTATAAATATAAGGTGTTACAATTGTGTCCTATCAAGGTAGAATATAGGCATGCAACCATTTATAATAATATTATTATATTTATTTTACTTTAAAACTATTTTTATTAATTTACATTGTCATTTCTTTATTTGATTTATTTTATTGGCATTTTGATAAATAAAATAATAAATTATGTACTTCACTAAAAAAGTTTATAATGAAATTGACATTTATTGACATGTTTTATAAGTTAAATTATTAAAAATAATTATAATTAACAAAACTAATCAAAGAACTAATTAACAAAATTAAAATACGATAATTAAAAAAACTTACATTTGATTTTATTCATGTTAATAATAATTACATTTTTTTTTTCCAACCCTACAAAATTATGATTATAATATCATAAAGACAAATTATTTGATTTATTTAACTGTATTGAAACGCCAATATGTTATTGTTTTAGAATATGTGTATTATGTAGAGATGTCTATAAGAATTTGAATTCTCTCTCTAAACATTTGTAAAACATCTCTTACAAATTAAGAAACCTCTAAAATTCTTAAATGTCATATAATACTATATATTTTCCTTTGTCAAAATTTTTATAGAAAAAATAAGTATAGCCATAATTACTTTGGTAAAAAGAAATAGAAAAAAACACTCTTATATTAAAAGTTTGTGCTATTAAAACTTTTTAAAATTAGATCAATTTTAAAGTTGTCATAGAAGGTGTAAGAAAATAAATGATATTCATATAAATAATATAGATTAACAATTAAATGACAACATGTAAACTAAAAAGTTGAAATTTAAATGTTAAATATAAAATTAAATTAAATAAATTTAATGTGCTACTTGATTTGGAATATGGATAGAAGAATGTGTTAGTCTGTATCCAAGTTTGTGATTGAATTTGATATTTTATGTTTATTGCAGTGTCATTTTAGTTGTATATATATCTTTTGAAAGATCATATTTTGTTATGCTAGCTCACAACAACTTTTGAAAATGTATTATCCTTCATTCATGATGTCTTGTGAATAGTTTATGTTGCCTCTGGTTACTTCCATGGACACAACTTTCATGTACCTTCTCACCAGAAGCTAAAACTCAGCATATGTCATCATGAAAATACCAACAACACTCCTTCAGATCCGCACAAGCATAGGATCAACATAGGAGAAATGTGGAGAACATACCGGAGCATGTTCTGAACAGATTCAACACTCTGACTTCTCTTATTTATTAATTTTCTCAAAAGCACTTGGAAACTCATCAACCCGACATATCTGCAATGCCATAAAGATAGCTCCATGTACTCACAACATCTCACCAACATCTCAACCATACATGCACAATATGCAACATACTGAACTATGTTGACATCAATGACAACATTAATGACAATACCACCAAACTAGCTCATACTTGCAACAATCTCCCCCTTTGTCATTGATGGCAACACATAACCTTTTCTCCCCCTTTGACATCAATGGAAAAGAACAACTGCTCTAATTACTCCCCCTTAGGAGTACACTCATACTGCAACAATGAAAACCTTTTCTACTCTCCCTACGGAGTAGATCCATCTATTAGTCTAGATAAATGAAGAATCTGTGAATTCATTGGACTAATGCACCTTCATGTGCACCTAGTTAGGAGGGTCAATGACCCCCAACCTCTCCCTAAGATGCTCAAAAGTATCCTTCGTAAGAGATTTAGTTAGTATGTCTGCAATTTGTTCCTTTGTTATCACATACTCCAGTCTGACCTCATTCTCCAACACTTTCTCTCTTAGAAAATGATACTTGATAGATATGTGCTTTGTTCTTGAATGCATAACTGGATTCTTCAAAATGTTTATTGCACTTGTATTATCACATAAAATAGAAATAGGCTCATCACATACCACACCAATGTCTTTCAGAGTTTGCTTCATCCATAGAACTTGTGTATAGCAGGATGTTGCAGCAATATATTATGCCTCTGTAGTGGATAAAGAAATCGAGTCTTGCTTTTTACTCAGCCATGAAACTAGTCTTTCCCTAAGGAAGAAAGCACCACCACTGGTACTCTTATGGTCATCTACACATCCAGCCCAATCAACATCTATATAGACGCTCAGAGTGAAATCATTACTCTTAGGGTACCATAATCCATAATTTGATGTGCCTTTAAGATATCTAAATATCCTTTTTACAACTATAAGATGTGCTTCTCTAGGATTTGCTTGAAATCTAGCAACTAAACACACTGCATGCATAATATCTGGTCTGGTAGCAGTAAGATACAACAATTCACCAATCATGGATTTGTATTTGCTCTGACCAGTCTTAGCAGATTCATCATCCTTGTTCAGCTTACATCCAGTTACCATAGGAGTACAAACCGGTTTAGAATCCTCCATCCCAAACTTTTTCAACAACTGTTTTACATACTTAGATTGTGAAATGAATATCCCTTTATTAGTTTGATTCACTTGTAGACCAAGGAAGAAATTTAATTCACCAATCATAGACATCTCAAATTATTTTTGCATTTCTTCAGCAAACTTTTTACACATGCCTTCATTTCCACCAAAGATGATATCATCAACATAAACAACTACAATCAACATCTTATTACCTTGCACTTTGAAGTAGATATTGCTATCCGCAAAACCATTTTTGAATCCTTGCTTTGTTAGATATTTGTCTAGTCTTACATACCAAGCTTTGGGAGCTTGCTTCAATCCATACAATGCTTTCTTCAATTTACAAACCATGTCCAATTTTTTAGACAACTGAAACCCTTCAGGTTGCTCCATGTACACTTCTTCCTCCAACTCGCCATTTAGAAAAGCTAACTTAATATCCATCTGATATACCTTGAAGTTCTTGTGTGCAGAAAATGCCAAAAACATTCTTATAGCTTCCATTTTGGCTACAGGGGCAAATGCTTCTTCAAAATATATACCTTCAACTTGTGAATATCCATTGCATACCAGTCTTGCCTTATTCCTTACTGCTTCTCCACTTTCATTCAGTTTGTTCCAGAACACCCATTTTGAGCCAATCACATTTTTGTTCACAGGTCTAGGAACTATTTCCCATGTTTGATTCTTTTATATATGTTGCAATTCCTTTTTCATAGCTCTCATCCAACTTTCATCTTCACATGCTTCCTTTATATTTAGGTTCTATTTTAGAAAGTAAACACAAATTTACCTCAGCTGCAACTCTGCTTCTTATTTCTTGTCTTCTAATCTTCTGGATTATTCTTCTGTGCATTCTTCCAATTCCTCTTCTTCTTCTTCTTCTTCCACTTGCTCTTCCTCTTCTTCCTTCTCCTTATTTTCTTCCTGCATCATTCAACTTCACTTATCTCAATAGGTCTATGTATGTCTTCATCAACTTTCACATTAGCACTTTCAATGATCTTTCTCAATATTTTGTTAAAGCATTTGTATGCCTTGCTAGTAGTAGAGTATCCAAGAAATATTCCTTCATCACATCTAGCATCAAACTTTCCAAGATTTTCATCATCTCTTTTAATGTAGCGTCTGCTTCCAAATACCTTAAAATATTTCACAGTAGGAGTCTTACCAATCCATAACTCAAAAGGTGTATTTGTGTTGTTGTGCCTGATCTGAACTCTATTAAGAACATAAACAACAGTATGTATTGCTTCTCTCCAATATACATCTAGCACATTAGACTCTTTCATCATAGTTCTAGCAGCTTCTTGAACTATCCCATTTTTCCTTTCAACTACTCCATTCTACTAAGGGGTTCTTGGAGCATAAAATTGTCTTTTTATGCCATGCTCCTCACAGAATGCATTAAATTCACCAGAAGTGAATTCACCACCTCTATCAAATCTCAAACACTTGATTTTCAGATTTACTTCATTCTTCACTCTTGCTTTGAATACCTTAAACCTATCTAGGGCCTGATTTGTTTCTCTGAGAAAAGCAACCCATGTTATTCGAGTGTAATCATCAATAAGCAACATGAAATATATGTCATCATTCAGGCTTCCAGTCTTAGTCGAAACACATAGATCAATATGTACTAATTCTAGCATTCTGGTAGTAGAATGTTCCTCTCCTTTAAAGCTACATCTTGTATGCTTCCCCAATTGACAACTTCTACAAATGGCATTAGCAAGTCTTGTGATTCTAGGCAGTCCTCGAACAATCTCCTTTGCATTGATCTTGACCAGGTTATCAAAGTTCACATGTCCCATTCTTTGGTGCCATAACCAACTTTCACTGATCTGAGATACAAGACAATGACCATCAACTCCTTTTAGCTGATAGATGTTTCCATGAGTTCTTCTTCCGACAACAATCATATCTCCATTTTTGGATCCTTTTATGATTTCACAAGTATTGTTCTGAAACACACGTTTAAAGCCATCGTTGCACATCTGACCAACACTTAGAAGGTTATGCCTCAAACCCTTCACATAATACACATCATCATTGCTATGCACTCCATCAAAACTAATTGAACCTTTACCACAGATCTTAGCTCCTGAATCATCACCAAACATAACTAAACCACCACCATACCTCTCAAGTTTAGTGAACTTACTCTTATCTATGGTAATGTGATTTGAACATCCACTATCTTACCCAATAGTCTTCATCCTGTCTTGCATGAAAAGCGGTAACTATTAAAGTACCTTCCATCCTGTTCTTCTTAACATCCAGAGCCTTCTTACTTGCACATTTTCTAGGATTAGTGGATACAGATTTACTTTCCAAAGCTAAGAATAAGCATTCACTATCATCAACTTCATTGCTAGATTCATCATCAGAAATACCTGCCTCTTCCTTAACATAGTACAACTTCTTATACTTCTTATCCTTCCTATCCTTATCTTTATAATCCTTGTTCTTCTTATGTGTAGCCCTATTTGGACATCTCGAAGCATAATGACCAATATTACCACAACTAAAGCATTTAAAAGGTAACATACCTTTATACTTTCCAATACCTTTCTTCAACTTCCTGGTGAAGTTAGCTTCCAACTCATCAACACCATTGCTATCTGGTTCCTCCTTGATCTTCATTGGCTTAAATGTCGTCTATGTCGTTTCTTCTATCTTGTCATCTTTCTGGAACTTTCTCAATTCAAATGCTTGCAAGGTGTCAAACAAGTGTTCCAAGGTGTACTTCTTAGGATCATACATTTCTTCAATCACAAAGATTTTATCACTGTAGCAGTTTGGTAGGGTAATCAAGATCTTCTCAATTATGTCTCCATCTGATAGCTTTCCTCCTTGATTTCTAACTTCATTTGCAGTATGTTCAACCCTGTGAAAGAAACTTGTAAATTCTTCACCATCTTCCATTTTCAGGTTCACAAATCTACGCTTTGCCGCCAGTCTCTTTGTCAATTTCACATTTTCATTTCCTTCATACATGTTTTCCAACTTCTTCCAGACTTCATATGCAGTATCTAAAGAATTAACCTTGATTTTCTCATTTTTAGATAAACCACTGCAAATCACATATTTAACCTTCTCATTTTCTTCATAAGCAGAGATCTCATTTGCAAAATTAACACCACCAAATGGAAGTGTATGCTTGTTTTCAATAGCCTTCCAGGTCTTGAAACCAAGAGAGATAATATATCCTCTCATTTGGCCCTTCCAATCTTTGTAGTCAGCTCCATCAAACATAGGAATCACCAATTTGTGCAACATCGGATCTTCCTTAAGCGGTTAAGCTCTACACAAGGAACCACAAGCTCTGATACCAATTGTTAAACAAGCACAGGACAACTGAGAGGGGGGGTGAATTAGTTGTCACACAAATTTAACCTTAAAAATTTATCACTTATCAAATCTTCAGCCACACTATTTTGTTATTGAATATAAGCATGAAACATAAATAACAGAAAATAAATCAACACAATGAACACCAGATTTTTACGTGGAAAACCCAATAAGGGAAAAACCACTGTGAGGGTTAACTCACAATTAAAAGATTATAAAATGAATACAGAGGCTCACTACCCAAAAAAGAGGACTCACTGTCCAAATACAAAGGCTCATTGCCTACAAAGGACTCACTATCCAACAGGGAAGCTCACTGCCAACATATACAAAAGAGAACATAAGATCCACCACTGCAATTAAAGCACATTCACAGGATTATAGAAACCTTTAGTTCACTGCCTTCAACAAACTAAAAACTGCTATCACAACTCACTCACACACACTTCTGCTCTTATGATTTGTGGCATACTTTTGTCACTTTGTATCACATTGTCATATCATTCTTCACAACTCAACTTGCTTTTATACTATTCTCAACCTTAGAAACTTTCTCCAAAGTCGGTCACAATACATCACTTCATAAATTCAAATTAGGTCGGCAACTCTAAATTCCCGTAGTGGAAAGGAATAAGAGTGGACCAATAAAACATATAACCAAGACCACAAATAATATTCTTGAATCTTCTACATGCTCTCTTAATTCAATTTTATTCTTCGAATGAAGTGTAAGAACTAGGTCGGCCAAACCTAATGAAAACACAAATGAATAATGATGCACACGCTTCCCAACCAAAAGATGACACGTAGATGCCACAACACACTTTCTTAAGCACGAGAATACATTTAAGAACCTTCCAGATACATCCACAACAAGAACAACAAGCTTCAATCACTGAATTTCTTTCATCAGACAATTCAGACTGTTTAGACACATACACAAATACTGAAACATGACTTCTGGATTACCAAACTCCAAACCTCTTTGCCAGAGCATATGAAAGACCTTCACAAGACATCCCAGATCCACAAGATCTGAAATGAAACAGAGAAAAAATGCAAAGCAACAAATTTCTCTTAGTCCATAGAATACTGACTTTGTCGATATAACACACATATTGGTGGATACAACTTTCATGTACCTTCTCACCATAAGCTAAAACTCAGTATATGTCATCATGAAAATACCAACAACACTCCTTCAAATCCGCACAAGCATAGGATCAACATAGGAGAAATGTGGAGCACATACCAAAGCATGTTATGAACACATTCAACACTTTGACTTCTCTTCTTTATTAATTTTCTCAAAAGCACTTGGAAACTCATCAACTCGACATATTTGCAACGCCATAAAGATAGCTCCATGTACTCACAACATCTCACCAGCATCTCAACCATACATGCATAATATGCAACATATTGAACTATATTGACATCAATGATAACATTAATGACAACACCACCAAACTAGCTCATACTTGCAATAGTTGTAACACTATATTCATGTTGTAGTACTCATGTTTCGGTACCCATGTTGTATTGTAGTGACTCAATGCATCTTATTCTCCCCAGTAGTTATTATCACACATGTTCTTAATGTTCTCACCGCATGGGCCATATACTCTTAACTTTGTGTTTATGTTAGCTCCCTTACAGTGGACTATTCTATGTATGGTGGTTTTTCCTAATTGATGAGGTTTGCAGAGGTCACATGTGTTATTATGAGCAGGAATTTGTGATGCAACAACTTCCCTCTTGTCTTCTTGGTCTATTGTAGCAATATGGTGGTTGAATGGGCATGGTTTTCATTGTGATCTTGCAATGGTTATACTTTAAATACTCAGGTGTGCCTCCTGAGGTATGCATATGGGGTGTTAGGTGGTTTGTTGGTGGGGTTGTGGTAAGGCTTGTTCCTCATGGCAGTTGTCATATTTTGTGGTTGAGACAGTTGTTCCTACTCACCTTACATAGGCTTATCTTCTTTAGAGTGGAAGTGGTGTTTATTTGCATTTGTGGCATATCCCTTGCGTGTGGTTATTACTTCTTAGTTTAATTCATTCTCACGAAGGTGCGGTAATCGATGTGGTGCTCACTCTTTCATGTTGTGGCTGCAATGTGTTTCTAAATAAGATGAAGTG
The DNA here is from genome assembly GCA_007258455.2 of Sequoia sempervirens. Classification (NCBI taxonomy): domain Eukaryota; kingdom Viridiplantae; phylum Streptophyta; class Pinopsida; order Cupressales; family Cupressaceae; genus Sequoia; species Sequoia sempervirens. The sequence continues at coordinate 577,906,751 of VDFB02270651.1, read as the reverse complement.
ATAGTAGGGAAATTTATAGTTAAAGGGCATTTGATCTAAAGTAGCATTAGAATGGGTGCATTTTTTTTGGAAAGTTTAATTTTTTATCCGTGTCATCATTTATATGTGATACATGTTAAGTGAAACATTTATGATCATAAAAGATAGGTTTTTGTTAATTAATTATTCATGAAATATGGATTGGTGAAGATTGATTCAAAATTATGCAAATGAATCATGATAAATTATCACATAATAAAATGAAACAAGTTTTAACATTTTTCTCAAGTCAAATGAGATGAGCTCAAATAGTAAATCATGGAGAATTTTATAGTAAATGTGTGCGGTCAATATTCATAAATTATAGTACACATTTGTTTACATATATGTTATGTTGAGTTGAGTAAACTCTAACATTTTATTATGAATGTGGCTTATTTCAATAAACAAAGTCAAGTGTAAGTCCAAGAAACTTTTGAAGAATGCCTCCTACAAGAAAAATAAATATTTTAAAAATATTTGTGCAAATATAAATTTAGTAAATTCATATACCTAAAAATTATAAGCTTCCTTTTCCCCTATTAAAATGTGTACAATTTTTTATGCTCAAAAGTGGTTGTGTGTGCTTCAATATCGAATGCACTAAACTCTATAAGATCAACTACTATTTTATGTCTCCAAAATCCAAGTATGATTTTGTTTCTCCATGTAATGGTGAAAAGTCCACATCTAGCACTTTTACCACTTGTCTTGGGTTCACTATGACAATGTTATCCCTAAAGCAATGGATAGTGTACAAGTCACATAGTTTTGCATAAGCTAGGAAATTATCTACACTTAACCTAATTCCATCAACACACATCTACAAAGACTAGTCTTGATCCTTAGTTTATTGATCTGCCTATCCAATTCAAATCCATGGGTACATTAATAAATTGGCTTAAATTGGTAGCATGAAAAATGAACTTTTTTTAATAAAAAGGGGGCAAATATTTAATAAATAAGAGAAATTAGCAATACAAATACAAGAAATAAAGAAATTCTAGTAGGGGCCCTACAAGCCCACCCTACAAACCAAGAACACCACCACCTAACATCCACCCAATCAAACCTCAACACCGCCACTCAATGATCCTCACTATCTTCCTAGAGCAACAACCTCAACTTTTGGGAACAATCCATAGGAAGATTCTCCCAACCCTCAACTCTCCAATTACCCCTATACTCAGAGGCCCATTTTGCCAAACAATCTACAACCTTGTTCCACTCTTGTGGGATATGGACAAAGGAGACCCACATTAGACACCACCTATGGAAGACCTAGAGTCAACTTAGAGATCTATTTATTTAAAAACCATTTCCACATTAGAAATCAATTATGGAAGACCAAGAGTCACAACTTAGAATTTCATATTAGATGGCCCTTTGGGATTTGAACATGGGTCTCCACAACAAGAAATCAATGCTTTAACCCGTTGGACTATTCTATCGAGAATATTGAATATTGTTGTAATGGCATTTATAAGAGGAGTTGCAATTAGCATTCTTGAGTGTAAATTGACTTTCTCTCTCCCAAGAGCTAAAAGTTACTTTTTGTGAGAGTGGAGCATCTTCTTATGATGGCCATACGAGGTCCACATGAGTTAGTGGCTTCATGTTGGAGTGGTAGACTTGGGAGTAGTGCTAATTGGGAGTTACGAAGTCAAAAATGTCGTATGTAATTGATATAGATCTTGAGTGCTTGAAAAACTACATTATAGGGCTATGAATTTTTGCCTTCAACCATTGTTTTGGTGACACTTGGTTTTTTGGAAACCATTTGTGGCTTTCCTCCTCCCTTTTTTCTATAAATTGGAGCCATGAGATAGAGGCTTTATGGTGTTATGCAAATAAAGCATTGTTAAGGTACTAGACTATTGTTAGATTTAAAAAATAGATTAATTGTATTGAATAACAATGTTATTTGATTAATACAAGCTCAAGGATCAATTTAATTGTGAAGTTTTTTTCAAACAATATTTCTCCACATAAATTCTAATATTACATATTTTATATATGCTCATTGATTTTAATTTATTAATATAAATACTCACTTACCTTTTCATATAATTTAAATAATTTATTACATTCTACATTCTACATCCTATTTTAATTAATAAATTAAATCAGTTCACTATTTGCATACACTTTTACTATAATAATTTATCATGTTTCTACTCAACCCAAAAGTAATCCAAAAAGTCCACACATAATTTTTCAGTTTGTACCATTTTCTCCTTCTTTGGGTTTTGAATAAAAGTTCTTATGAGGGGAAAAAGGCCAACAAAATTCACTAGAATATATCCAATCTAGAAGTCTCCCACAACTCCACGAGGTTTACCCAGTAATAAGTGAGCTAACCAATGGTTTCTCTAGCAAGTTAGAAAAGGATCAGTCCTACTCTGGCCACTAGAGAAGACCAGCATGAGAACGGAAATAATTGGTGGTGTGTTGTGGCAGAATGGCAGTCTGATGCTTGAGTTCAAACTTTAGTAGAATTTTGACACGGAATGTTAATTGAGCTTGCTTCTCATGGAGCTTCTCCAAACAGCCTTATGGCAACTGCTATTGATGGCTATACTAAATGCAATACGGTAGCTTTGTTAAAAGAGCAAGTAGCTAAACATTACACCAAATACTTTGCATGGATATCCAACTGGGTTGTATTCCTTTGAACGCTCCAATCAACGAAGTTCTGGCAATATATTATGATTGCGACTCAAGGATTCAGAATAGCGGCGACCTTGATCCACTAAACCCAAATGGCTGCATTCAGTTAAATGTCACCTTGTCAGGCTTTACATTCATCTATTCCATTTGTTCATAGAGTTCTAGAGCCCTCCCATCAAAACCATTCTGGGCATAACCTGCAATCATTGCACTCCATGTCACAACATTCCTTTGAGGTATTTCCTCGAACACTCGCCATGCATAATCGGTAATTCCACATTTGGCATACATATCCATAAGAGCACTTCCTACAAAGACATTCAACTGAGACTGTAATTTTATGATGTGAGTATGAATCTGTCTACCCCTTTCCAGAGCTGCCAGGCTGGCACATGCTCTCACAACACTAGCAAAAATCCGACAGCAAGGCCTCACCCCTTCCAATTGCATTTGGCAGAACAAGCTAATTACCTCATCCCCCTGTCCATTTTGGGCATACCCCGCAATCATTGCACTCCATGAAATCGAATTTCTCTTAGGCATTCTGTCAAACACTTTCCGTGCATCTTCAGTCTGATTATTCTGTGCATATCCAGCAATCATTGCATTCCATGAAACCACATTTTTCTCGGGCATAGTCTCAAACACTCTGCAAGCAAAGTCACTTATGCCACACTTTAAATAGAAACCTAAAAGAGCAGTCCCCACAAACACATTATCTTCAAACCCAGTCTTCAGAACCTGACCATGGACAATTTTCCCCTCTTCCAAACCTCCTAATCCAGCCAATGCGCTCAAAACCGTCTCAAATGTAAACCGATTGGTTCTCTTCCCTACCCTAAGCATTTCCCCATAGAATCTAAAAGCCTCCTCCTCACATCCATTCTGAGCATACACCCTAATAATGCTGGTCCAGGACATTGTATCTCGTTTAGGCATTTTGTCAAATACTTTACGTGCATCCTCAAAACTTCCCAATTTTGCATACAGATTCAACAATTGATTACCTGTAAATCTATTTGGCTCAAATCCACACTTAATCATATGTTCATGTACTCTCTTACCCTCTTCCAGAAAACCCAAGTCGATACAATTAAGAAGAAGAGTATTATACGTATCAAAATCTGGCCAAACCCATGCTGGTCCATTAATTTCAATATTTCCATGGCCTCTGAAATTCTTCCTTCCTTGCACAATGCACCTACATCTATACCAAAATTCTTACGATATTTCGTTTGCTTTACCTTTTTATTATTCTTCCTAGTCTCTTTTCCTTCTTCTGGGATGAAAATTGAAGGTTTTTTTTTAGGCGAACCACATTTCTGTAAGTAACCTACGCCAATACAATTGTTAAACATCTGCTTTAAGGTGCCCATTGGCGCGGGCTTCTTTGTTAGTAGTAGCAAATCTAATTCTATTCCAAAATTTTGAATACTTTAAACCAATGAAATGGTAGAATGATAAGAGAAAATATCTACCTTTGGAAGAATTCCTGGATTTTTCTGATGCCATTTTCTGTGCTTGTATTGGCGTTGTTTGAGATGATTGTGAATTGATAAGAGGGAGGAAGTTGTGAATAACGAAGCCATTCTTAATGCCTAACAGTCCTTCCATTTATTTTTTTTATTTTTTTTGGGTGCTGGTATTGTGCCGAGGTATCAATATGAAGTTATCTCTGGTTCATTTTTTTTTATGCATATATTAATTAATAATATGTGTAAAAAACGCCATTATCGAAGCATCTATTGACTTGTGAAAAAATGCTTACATCTTCATTAACCTTAATTTCAAAAGTAATATATATGATTTCATTATAGTTTGTATCATTGTTTATTTCAATTCTTATATATAAGGCTACACATTAAAATTTATTGGATTTCCCCCCAAACTTATACTTTAATGTTTTGATTAAAGTATAACAAAACATAACATCAACATCAATCATTTATTTGAAACAACAGTTTTATTTAGTTAAACATTTATGCACTGGCAATAACTTTTCAACAGTATTAAAAAAATAGTGGAACAATCTGACAACTCATGTATTATTATTAATTCATAAATTTTCATCAATCATCAGATTTAGTATTAAAAACAACAAAGAACAATATAATGACAAAAATTACATCACTGATTCGTTCAACCTTTATAGCAAGAATGGGGAAAGTTCCTACATCGCACATTTCTTGGAGTTGTTGGCCTTCCTTATTGTAGAAACCACCCCACATTGTTCATTTCACCATACAACGTGACATTGTCCCCTCTATTTCTATCTTCCTATCTCTCCCTCTTCATCTCTATTTATATCTCATTATCTCTATCTCTCTCTTGTTTACTCCATCTCTCCTACTCTCTCTTTATATATATCACTCTCTTTATCTCTCTCTATATATATCACTTCCTATATCTTTATATTTATCTCTCCATCTCCCCTTCACTCATTGTCTCTCTCTTTCTATCTCTATCTCTCCCTCTCCCTCTTCTTCTCTCCTTCCATCTCTCCCTTTTATATTTATCCCTCTTTGTCTTTGTCTCTCTTTCACCCTCTCTATCTTTCCCAAATTATATTCATCTTTCTATCTCTCCTTGATATCCCTAGTTTTCCTCTCTCCCTCTCCCTATCACTTCCTCTTTTTATATCTCTCCACTTCTCTCTCCTATCTCTATTTCTCTCCCTCCATCTACCTCCCTCTCTATCCATTCATACATATCTATCTGCCTCTCCATATCTCTCTACATCTCTCTTACTAATACACACACACACACACTCCTTGTTTTTCTCTCCCTATCTATAGGTCTATCTCTATCTCTATCTTTCCATATTTAAATTCTTACATATCTCCCTCTATCTCTATCTCATTATCTATCCATATCTCTCTACCACTATATATTTCCCTCTCTCTACCCCTCTTTATATATCACTTCCTATTTCTATCTTTATATTTCTATCTCTCCCTCTTTCATTCTCTCCCCCTCTCCCCCTCTCTATATATTTATCTCTTCCATCTCTATCTATCATTTTGTACTCTCTTTATCTCTCCCTCTTCTTCTCTGCCTCTCCCTCTCCTCCATCTTCAACTCCATCATCTCCACTCCATCTCCATCTCTAATTTCCTCTCAATCTCTTTCTCCTTACCTCTCTATTTGTTTCTCTCCCTCCCTCTCCCTCTCTCCCTTTTGAGAAAATAACATGAGCCTATTGGTAATGGAGCCTTATTACCTTCATTATTAATAAATTAACATTCACATGTCAATTTATTATTATTTAATATATATGCCAATGTAATATTCCAACATATACTAAATAAAAAATGTCATTATTGAATTTTCCTTGACTTAATCAAAAGACCATATAATTAAAAAAAAATGTTTTTCAATAATTTATTTTTTAATTCAATTAGTAAAGAAATGAAAATCTCAAAATATAAATCTTAATAACTATAAAAATAAATCTATCATTAAAATATTGTTCATTATTTAAAAAATAGTAAATGTTCATCATTTTCATCGTTAGTTTTCTTCTTATTTGACCCGATGTCCAAATCTTCAGCATCATCACCGACAACTTGAGTTCTACTCCCCTCTTGCCCTGTATTTTTACTACTTCCACCTTCCTTTAATTTCTTATGTACCTGATCAAAAGTGTCACCATTTTCGGCCTTGTTTTTCATTTCCCCTTGTTCAAATGCCCCATCCACACCAACATCACTATCCTGCTTTAGACCATCGTCTTGTTTCCTATAAAAATGGGTTTTATTGGAAAACAATGACAAGCCTCATTTTGCTATGATTCAAAATGACATTTTAAAATAGTTGTTGCTGCCAACATCCTCCATCGCTTTCCCCATGCCAATGGAGAAGAATGCCCAAAACACTTGAAGTTCTATTATTTTTACACTTTATGCATTAATAGCTACTTCGTTGCCCTAAGAGATGAATAAAAACTACAAATCGACCAAACCCTTACAAAGCTAAACTTGCAAATGGATAAGTACTAATAAAACCTGATGGACTACTAAATCAAACCCTGATAAAAAATAATGGGCAAATGTAACAACCCTAAAGGGCCAACAAATGACCAAACCCTATTAAAACATAATCATGTTTTGACCAAAACAGAATCAACTCGTTTCCATCATCAACATTTCCATACTTTTCGTCAGCAAGCTTTGCATCTAGATTAAAATGGATGTCACCAACAAGACAAATACACTGAAATCCATGTCCAACATCTGCAACAAAACATGCGAGCAGACCAAAATAAATCCAAATTTGCGAGTTCTATCAAAAGCAACAAATTTTCAACAAACCAAAATATAACCTCATTTTGTATCGAAACGGGTTGCATGCAATGTGATGGAATATTCGTAATTGTCAGCATTAAAAATAACCGTTTTATTTAGTGAACGCAAAATATAGATGCACAAACAAGAACTAAACATTTAGGAAAAAATCCATAATCTTTATTTTTATTGTTGCAATTTTTAATAAATTAAAATCTATTAGAAAAGACTATTCCCACAAGAGCAAAAGCAGCACATGACTTCCACCTACTTGTCATTTTCAATGCAGTTTCAAAAACTTTACGAAGAATATTCCTTGAATGCTTTCACAGTATAACACCTCTCTGCGTAAAAAGAGAAAGTGAGAAGAAAACATATTTTAAAGAATAAAACAAATTTATATAACATACCAAAATGTGAGCAATATGTTCAAAATTAAATTACTTAGCAGAAACACTATCAAAAAAAGGAAGCACAAGTTCAAAGTGTTGGGTTAAGTGAAGCCCAATTTAGCATGTTGCCTTCATAATTCGAAATGTTTTCTCAATTTGTAATTACTTCTATTGGCATGTGTGGCCAATTTAGAAGTTGTCTATTTCGAATGGATTTTTCCATTTCTTAGATTGGAGACTTGTTTTATAAATAATGTTGTTGGCTAAATATGTAATTGATTAAGAACTTGATAATAAGAGAGATAATCCCTGAGTGTGGACGTAGCCATCAAATTGATGGTGAACCACGATAAATTTGTGTTCTTGTTTTGTGATTGTTTCTAATCTTTTTCTGCAATTTCTTTTTTCACTTTGTTTTGCAAATTATATTCAACAATTGGTATCAGAGTAGGTTAGATAAATTTGATGCAGGAAATTGTGAAGAACTTCTACAGCCATGGAAGATGCAGACAAGTGGAAAATAGAAAATTTTGCAGGAAAAAATTTCGGCCTATGGAAAGTGTAGATGGAATCCCTTCTCATCAAGCAAGATCTTTCGAATGCATTGGCTGGAAAAACCAAGATTCTTTATCTGATGAAGAATGGGAGAAGCTGGACAAAAAAGCAAGAGCTACAATTTTCCTGTCACTGTCTAACAATGTCTTATTTAATGTCTCTACAGAGAAGACTACATAGGAGTTGTGGGACAAGTTGTCTTCAATGTATGAGATGGCTTCTGCTTCCAATAAGGTATTTATTATGAAGAAGTTGTATAATTTAAAAATGTGAGGAGGGGTTATGTCAAATTATTTGAATGAATTTAATACATTAGTTACCCAGCTGATTTCTGTAGGCATAAATTTGGATGATGAGATAAAAGCTATTTTAGTACTGTGTTCTTTACCAAATAGCTGGGAAGGTGTTGTGATGGCAGTGAGCACCTTGGTGGCTGTCAAAAGCAAGCTGAAATTTGATGACGTTGCAGCCACTCTTCTGAGCGAAGATATGCGGAGAAAAAATCAGGAACCCTCATATGGTGAATCATTAACAATTGTAAGTATTGGTAGTAGAGGTAGAAGTAAAGAAAGAGGAAAATATAATAATCGAAGGAAGTCAAAATCTAGATCGCAGTCAAGAGGAAAAATAGGTGCCTGCTGGTTTTATGGCAAGCCAGGCCACACAAAGAAAACTTGCTGGAATTATAAGAAGGCACATGACTCAGTCATCAAAAATCAAGCAAACACTGCATCTGAAAAAGACGATGGAGTTTTAATTTTGGCTGTTGTAGACATGACTGTAAACTCTTGGGTACTTGATTCTGGAGCTTCTTTCCATGCTACTTCATGCAGGAAAGCTTTTACAAATTTTCAAGAAGGTGCTTTCGGTAAGGTTTTTCTTGGTGACAATAAGGAGTGTGAAATTGTTGGTAAGGGTGATATAGTTTTAAATTTAAAAAATGGCAGTCAATGGATTTTAAAGGATGTCAGATATGTTCCTTTGTTGAAAAGAAATTTAATTTATGTAAGTCAATTAATTGCTTCTAGGTGTGATGTTAAATTCTCTTTAGAAAATTGGCAAGTAACAAAGGGAATTTTAGTGCTTGCAAGAGGAAAGAAGTTGGGTAATCTTTATATTTTAAAATGTCATGGTGAAGTGGGAGTTGCCATGACAGTCATGGACAACAATTTAGAAATTTGGCATAAGAGGCTCGGTCACATGAGCAAGAAAGGGCTTGAAGTAATGCTTCAACAAGATCAGCTTCCCAGCTTGCAAAAAATGGATTTGCAGTTTTGCGACATTGCCTTTATGGCAAACAAAGTTGGGCCAGCTTCTTGAGGACAGGCCATGACCAGAAAACTACTCCTTTGGCACTTGTACATTCAGACGTTTTTGGTCCCACTGAGGTAACTTCATTTGGTGGTGCAAATTACTTTGTCACTTTTCTTGATGATTATACTCGACAAGTTTGGATTTACATGTTGAATAAAAAATCAGAAGTTTTTTCAAAATTTAAAATTTTTAAGGCTCTTGTTGAAAATCAAATAGGGCATAAGATTAAATGTTTGAAAACTGATAATGGAGGAGAGTTTTGTTCCTCAAAGTTTAATAATTTCTGTGCAGACAATGACATTTGTAGAATCGAGGTGGTCCCATTCACCCCTCAAGAAAATGGAGTAGCTGAGCGGTTGAATCGGACAATTTTAGAGAGAGCTTATTGTATGCTCTCCAATGCCGGGTTGGGAAAACAGTTTTGGGCAGAGGCATGCAACACTACAGTATATTTGATCAACCGTGCCCCGTCATCTCATTTGGATTTTGACATTCCTGAGGAGAGATGGCTTGGGAAGAGAATTTCCTATCATCATTTGTGGGTGTTTGGCTGTGAAGCATTCGTACATATTCCCAAAGAACAACAAATGAAGCTTGATTTCAATTCGAAGAGGTGCATTTTTCTAGGCTATGGAGAAGATCAATTTGGTTTTAGGTTGTGGGATCCCGTTGCTAAAAAGATTGTTCGTAGTCGGGATGTTGTCTTCAATGAGAAAAAATTCCCAGGTTTGTAGCCTCTAGACAAATCTTCTCATGAATATTTTGAGGTTGATTTATTTGACAATATTTGTGTCAAAAAAACTTCAATTTCTTTCTCCTAGCCTTTAGTAATTTCTTCAAATACTAGCACTCTGCCTTCAACTTTTGGTTCCCCTGTTTATACTATTACACAACCTCTGCTACATTTGCTGCCTAATTTATTTGATACGCAACCTCCTTTAGTACATACGCTGCCAGCACAGTCTTTGTCAGAGCAATCTTTACATGGCATATACGCCTTCCTTACATCATTCACAGTCATTAACAAGTGAGCCTCTAAATCATACGCACCATTCAAATGTTGGATCGATGCCTCCTTTTTACACAATGCAGTCAACGCAGCCACTAAATACTATTTTGCAGCCCTTGCCTCTTCACACGTCCTCTTTGCTAGTTTATGCGCTGCCTTCAAGTCTTAGCAAGCAACCTTTAATTGGATCGCTGCCTTCCCACCTCTCATTGCAGCCTTCAATGATAAATAAGCAGCCTTTAGACACTATTTCGCACCCTCCCCAAAACCTGGCACAACCTTCACACTTTGAGCCGCTGCCATTGCCAATCCATACACAGCCATTAGGAGATAATTCACAGTCTTCAATTTTGTGTAACACGCCCTCATCGCTGCCTTTATTCAATCAAAAACAACCTTCATTTGATAAATTGCACCCTTCAAATGTTGGGACGCTGCCTCTGGTTGATATGCAACCTTCAAATTTAAATTCTTAGTTGCAGCCCTCTATATTTCATACCTAGCCTCACAATCAACCACACATTGCATTAAGAGGCTTTGTTTTTGATGACTCTGTGCCACAGGGCAAAATTAATAATTTTCACAATAATGCAGCCAATATAGAGTAATCGGGTGTTTTGTAGTTAGAAAGTGGTCCTAAATTGAGGAGATCAACTCGAAAGAGGAAACTACCACAGAAGTATGATGATTTTGAGTTATTTTCTTCTGATAATTATGATTATGAATTATTGCTTTGTGGTGAGGTAGAGCCGGCCACTTTCAAACAAGTTTGCAAAGATGCAAATTCAGTCAAATGGATGGTGGCAATGAATGAAGAAATGGAGTCTTTGCATGCTAATGACACTTGGGATTTGGTTCCTCTTCTGCCAAATAGGAAACCTTTGAAAAATAAATGGGTGTATCATGTGAAAGAGGAAGAGGGAGGTCATCAACGTTACAAGGCCAGATTAGTTGTCAAGGGTTTTGCTCATGAAAAAGGTATTGATTTCAATGAAATATTTTCACTAGTTGTGGGAATGACCACCATTTGAGCAGTGTTAGGCTTGGCAGCCATTTGGGATCTTGAACTTGAGCAACTAGATGTCAAAGCTGCTTTTCTTCATGGAGATGTTGAAGAGGAATTATACATGGAGCAGCCTGAAGGTTTTGCAAAATCGGATCAAGAGCATTTATATTGCAGATTGAAGTGGAGTTTGTATAGGCTAAAGCAAGCCCCAAGGCAGTGGTATTTAAAATTTGGCAGCTTCAAGACTCAACAACAATTTATTCGTTGTGATTCAGACACATGTGTTTATTACAAAAAGCTTCCAAATGGTGAGTTTGTCATTTTATTACTTTATGTTGATGATATGTTGGTTGCTAGCAATAGTGTGAGGATAGTTCATGAGTTAAAACAACATTTATCTCAAAGATTTTCCATGAAGGATTTAGGGGTAGCAAAGAGAATTCTTGGGATGAATATAATCAGGGAAAGAAAAAAGAGAGAACTTAGATTATCTCAAGAAAAATATATTCTAAAAATCTTAGATAGATTCAATATGAAGAATGCCAAATCTGTGAGTACTCCTTTGGCTGATCATTTTAAGTTATCCTCAGCTATGTGTCCTAAAACAAAAGAAGAACAAGAGTACATGAAGCATGTCCCATACTCATCTGTAGTTGGCAGCTTGATGTATGCCATGACTTGTACTCGTTCGGATATTGCTCAAGCAGTGGCAATTGTCAGTAGATTTATGAGTAATTCGGGTAAACAACATTGGCAGGTAGTATAGTGGATATCCAGGTATTTGAAAGGTACTTCTGATTGTGGTTTATGTCTTGGTGGTAAGGACATAAATCTACAAGGTTATGTTGATTCAGATATGGCTGGAGATCTGGATAAAAGGAGTTCTACCACTGGTTATGTATTCACTTTTGCTGGGGCAGCGATCAGTTGGGTTTCACGATTGCAACAGGTGGTTGCACTTTCTTCTACGGAAGCAAAATATATTGCTCTTTTTGAAGGGGCAAAGGAAATGATTTGGTTGCAGAGATTGATAGGTGATTTATGGTTTCAGCAATCAGTTTTCACTCTCTTTTGTGATAGCAATAGTGCTATTCACTTGTCAAAGAATTTTACTTTTCATAATCAAACGAAGCACATAGAGCTGCGATATCACTTCATTCGCCATTGTATAGAAGAAGGAAAACTATAGGTGGAGAAAATTGACACAAAGTTGAATCCAGCTGACATGTTGACAAAGGTAGTTCTGAGGGAGAAGTTCAAATTCTATAGAGCTTCTCTCAGACTTATGCAACTCTGACATTAACTCTGCAGTGGTGATATATCTTTGAGCAACAATTTGGTCTTCAAGTGGGAGATTGTTGGGTTAAGTGAAGCCCAAATTAGCATGTTGCCTTCATAATTCAAAATGCTTTCTCAATTTGTAATTACTTCTATTGGCATGTGTGGCCAACTTAGAAGTTGTCTATTTCGAATGGATTTTTCCATTTCTTAGATTGGAGACTTGTTTTATAAATAATGTTGTTGGCTGAATATGTAATTGATTTAGAACTTGATAATAAGAGAGATAATCCCTGAGTGTGGACGTAGCCATCAAATTGATGGTGAACCACGATAAATCTGTGTTCTTGTTTTTAATCTTTTTCTACAATTTCTTTTTCCACTTTATTCTACAAATTATATTCAACAAAAAGGAGAAGCGCAGATGAAGGAAAACGCATAAAAAATAATGGCAGTTGAAGGAAAAATGCACAAGAAAAGAAACCACAGTCTAAGGCAAAGACAAACTATTTATGAACGGGTAGAAACAACCGCTTAAGACAGAAACAAATTTAAATCAATTTAGAATTTCAGACAAAGGAAACTAATTAAATAAAGAGGAAATTTGGTGGAACACTATAAATTGTTGAATTAAGCACTTTGCCTTATCATATTGAAGTGGGAAATCAAGTCTGAACCGTGGGAATAAAAATGGCATTTTCTTTTTTCAGAGTTGTTTTTGTTTTCATGGTGATCCTTTTCTGCGCTTGCTCTTTCAATGCCCAAGAGATTAGAGGTAAAATTAATATACAGTAACTGGAATTCGGTAGATTGAGTTTGAATGGTTTATATCACTGGATAGGTAAAAAAATTTAAGCCTCAAATGTTATTGTTGTATGGCAGGGGATACTTTGGTTGGTGTTACACAATTGGATGACTACCAGTGTTGCAAGTTCACTAGGCAACCGATTTGTTGTACAAACTGTAGTCTCTTTGCTGACAATGGAAATGGTGCTAGTGCTACTACTCCTTCACTGTATTTCTAGAGACGATAACCTTTATTCCAACTGATTTTATCACAAAACTTGACTAGTGTATCTGCAATAGTTTGTTTTTCTAGAAATAAAACTCGGTTACAACAATGTCTAGGTTGTATCTAGGGCCTAAATATGATGGTTGTTTGACTCTATTTATGCTCTGAAATATAAAATAAAATTAAAAATTAGGAAGACTATCTCATATGGAGGGCATTTCGGCACAAATGTGTTCAAATAGATCCAAATATGGCAACATACTTTGTTTAGGGGGTGGTCTTTATTTTGGTTAGTTAAACAAGTTTGTGGCTAAAATGAATCTTTGTTTATTTGCAAAATATGTTTCTGCTTGCCTTAAGCATGCTACTTACAGAAACAGACGATGGTAGCCTACCAACAGATTGGAGTTATGGAAAAAATCCATAATCTTTATTTTTATTGTTGAAATTTTTAATTGTGAACCCCTAATCTATGTACCTGCAAAACAAAGGGATTAAACACCTTAAGTTAGATATTGCAAGTATAAACAAGGATTCCCCATGGAATCCATTTGCAAACTCAAAATAGGAAAGAAAATAAGCAAGAACACAATAAAAATGATAAACCAAAGATGAAATCCTAATTTAAATAGCAAACACTTGATCCCATGGGAGAATTGGTGCCAATTTGATGTGAAAATTGGCCCTTTCCCAATTCCTATGATGCAAGATTCGAATGTTGAAGAGATTATTGATCCACTTTTGTTGAGAAGATGAGAACTCCAAGCCAAATCTGTAAAAAGCCTAACTAGGAATTCGATTGATGGATGAGAATGGCTAAGTATTTTAGCATGGTAACTTTGCAATGTTTGTGGATGATGAAATGAGGATATGAGCCTTTCATTTATAGGATTTCAAGATGGATGAAAGCCCATATTTGAGCAATGTGGGACTAACTTTCATCCAATGATATGGTGCCACTTGTCAAGCTATGAATGGATGATGGTTGTGCAAGATTTGGGGTTTGTGCCAATAAATGCCAATATTTGAAATTCAAATTTGTTGAAATGACATGTAAGAGGAGAGGGAAAATGCAATAAATGCCACTTGGCTCAAGGCAAAGGACATGTAAGATGAATTTATTGCCTTGTTGGATGTACATGTTGATTTGGAATTTTGATTTCAAATTGAGAGAATATTCCAAAAGATGCCATGTGAGGAAAATAGGGATTTAATAAATGAATTAAATCTATTTTCATGTGCAACTTGCATTATCTAGAGGATGTGACATGAGATTAGATTAAATTAATCAAGGGTTAATTAATTTAACAGGAGATTAGATGATGTGACTTATTTGACTTAGATTTATGGGTTTATTTAAATCAAATAAGAGGAATGTGATAAGAGGCTAATTAAATAAAGATTTTGATTTATTTAATTAAAGGATGATGTTAGATTAAATCAAATAAGGTTTTAATTTATTTAATTTAATGGATAGACTTTAGAGATTTAATCAAATAAATTGATTATTTAATTAAATAGGGATAATTAGATCAGATGGATTGATTTAATTAACAAGAGAAAGTGACTTAATTAAACAAAATGATTTATTTAATTAAGAGGCGAATATTGATGAATTTAATCAGATAGGGGTATTTGATTAAACGGTTAGACCGATGAATGATTTAGGAAGAAACGATGTTAGTAAGTTGGGATCAGGTGCACGATGTCAATCAGTATATTTTATGTGTCTACATTAATAAATTAAAATCTATTAGAAAAGACTATTCCAACAGGAGCAAAAGCAACACATGACTTCCACCTACTTGTCATTTTCAATGGAATTTCAAAAAAATTACAGAGAATATTCCTTGAATGCTTTCACTGTATAACGCCTCTCGGCGTAATAAGATATATAAATAAGGTTGAGATATATTATTTTCAAGGATTTTATTTTTTATTACTTTGTTTAACATATTTATATTACATTTGTATTACTTTTAAAATTATAATATATTATGCTTATTGTTATTGAAAATAAGTTTTTTGCTCCTCGAAATCTGGCGAACTATGGTGACAGGCAATTGCCTTCCCCCGGCGGCGGCGAGTTAACAGGTGTGCTCGCTCCTTTTCATTCTTTCTTTTAATGCATTTATTATGAATGCATCCTCTCCCTCTTCCCTCTACTAGTCGGCAGAGGCTGTACCCCCTATTTCCTCTTTGGCTGAGCCAAGGGCATCAATGGCTTCTGACACTCCAAGCATAGTTAATCCCAAAAACAACTCATTGCTTACATGACCCAAATCGTTCTCTGAGGTGGTTGCTAACTCTGGTATTACCATTGACGCGAGCGCAAGGTTTAACTTATCAAGTTTTCATGAATCCTGCGAATCTGGTAAGAACACTGGGGTTGCTCCCTTACCTTTCTCTGTTTCTCCTAATCCGGAAATGCTTGTTGAAATTGGTAAGGAGAAAAATAGGCTAAGGAATTTTGCTATTTTCTTCTCTGCTGTTGAAGTGGATAAATGTCCTCCCAGGAAATTTTTAGATGATTGGTTCCATAACTATTGGAACCTGAAACTTGGTTTCCATATTTCATTTTGTAGGCAAATTCAGAAAGGTCTATTTATTATCTTCTTTGCTAATCATGAATCCCAAGCCGAAATTCTTAAGAAGCAATACTGGACCGTGGGCTCTAGCTCTTTTCACGCCCTGGCTTGGTCTCCTGAGGCCATCCATGAGGAAGTTCTTGCCCTCTCTGCCCCTTGATGGATTTTGGTTAAACAGATCCTGCCATTTCTATGGCATTTCCTCCCTCAATTGCTTGAACCACTTGGTAAAGTCATCTGAATGGATGACACTGTGAGATTGGTCCCTCATATGGATGCCAAAATACTTATCGCATTGAATCCGGGTAATGAAATTCCATCTGAGGTTAACATTAACATCTCTGAAGACAATTTCTCTTGTCCCATTGATATTCTCGGAGGTCTGAACGCTTGCTTCTTATGTAGAAGAGAAGGGCATCTGAGGAAGGACTGCCCCATAAGAAAAAACCAATGCCGACTAAGCCCTCGCCTCTCCAAAAATCCACTGGTACTGCTAACCCTAACTCAGAATCCTTGGTGAACAAAACCCCTCATGTTGCTGAGCCCTCTAATCCCCCCTCGCTTTGGACTCCAACTCCCCGTCCATCCCTGTTGTCCCTTCCCCTGCTTTACTCTCAACTAACTCCTTGTCCCTTGTGAATGTGACTCAAAATGACGGGCTCCAAACTGTGGCCAAGACTTCCAACAAGCGTAGACGAAGGACCAATAAACAGACTAACACCTCTATTGAGGGCTCCCTGTCCTTAATTCCTCAGCTTACCTCCAACACGAACAACTCTGCCTTGACTACTTTAAAAGAAACCCAAATCTGCTCCACCCCATCTAGTTTGTTTCTCAAGGACCTCTATGACAGTTGCATTGACCTGGCCCCTCCCCAGAACTTCCCTCATAAAATCTTCCGTGAGCTTGGTGACGACTATTTGCTTGAGGTCATCCCTTCCTACAATTACTCCTTTGCTTACGCGTTTCTCCCCAGAAAGCATACCATGGATTTGGATATCCTGTCCCCTAATGGTTCAGATAATGAGGATGAATTCAAAGGAGATATCCCCACAACTAAACGGCGGGGGAGACGGTTGGGATCCAAAAATAAGAAACCCTCCAGTAAGAAGCTAGGGGATATCCCTAATGGTGATTTGGCCCCAATTGTGGGGTCCGCAGAGCATTGTTCCCCCCCCCCCCACATGTTTCCTCATGAATTGCATATCTTGGAACATAAGGGGGCTTGAATCCCCTAACAGAAGATTTTTCATTAAGTGGTATTTAGATACCTGTAAATCTATGGACTTCTTGATGCTGCAAGAGATTGAAGCTATTGGCTATGTTCTTGATTCCAATCTTAACTTCCTATGGAAAGATGCTATTAAGTTCTATACTAACCACCCTAGGGGCAAGGGCGGGGTTGCGCTTCTGGTTAACACGAGATGGGAGAATTATATCACTGGCAATGGGCTCTCCCCGTGTAACAGAGTGGTGTGGGTTACTATTAATTACAATAACAATGTCTTTGGCATATGCTCTATTTATTCCTTGAATGATTTCAAGGAGAGAGCGGACCTTTGGGACTGGTTGGTTGCTCTCCCTAATATCCCGTGGCTTGTGGGAGGGGATTTCAACATGGTTGAATCCCAGGAGGACAAAATTGGTGGCCTTCTGTTTGCTTGGAAAGACTTGGAAAAAGTGCATTGGAATAGAATGAAAAATGCTAAACACTTATTTGACCCCTTGGCTGGAACTAAGGACACGAACCCTGGCATATGGCACACCTGGTGCAATTTCCAACATGGTCCTTCTAGAATATACTCTAGACTTGACCGATTCTATGCTAATAAAAATTTCTTCTCTGTTTTGCCTGATAACTTGGGCAACTCTGTCCTCGTTACCTCCACTTCCCTCTCCAATCACCACCCTATCTCCACCTGTTTTACTATTAACAATTCCCCTGTGTGCAACAAAGGCTCCAATCCCAAGTTTTTCCTTAACACTAGTCTTCTTAAAGATGAGGATACTCTTGTTGCCATTCATATCATTAGACTCATTAACAAGAATAACTTTCCCACCAGCTCTCACATGGATAGATGGAACATGAACATTCTCGCCTGGCAGAATCTGTTAAAAACCATTGGCCAAAAAAGGGCCAAAGATTATAGGTTCACTGAAAAAAATCTTTCGTCTGACCTTCAGAAAGCTGAAACTAACATCCAAGCCAATCCCTCGGACTATGATCTCATCTCTCATGTTGTCAATGCTAAGGAAGCCCTTAGACAACACCAATAGGTTAAAACCAGAGGCACTAAGATTAGATCCCGTGCTCACTGGCTGTAATTTGGTGATCGGGGATCTAAATTCTTCTTTAATCTCATCAAGCAAAAATAGTCTAATGAAACTATAGAGAGAATTATAGTTGATAATCATGAAATAACTGACCTTGACAACATCAAAGAGGCCTTTGCTAAATTTTACCAAAATCTTTTTGCTTTTGAGGATTTGGAGGAGGCTTCCTCCCTTAGAAATCAATGTCATTCTCTTATCCCTAATAGGATATTCACTATTGATGCTAACCTGCTGTCCAAAGATATCTCCTTGGAGGAAATTGAAAAAGCCATTAACTCCCTTAATAATGACAAGGCCCCTAGGCCTGATGGCCTCCCGGTGGAGTTTTACAAGGCTAATATTAGTTGGATCTGCAAAGATCTTCAAGATATTTACTCAGAAGCCCTAGCTAGGGGTTCCCTGGGTAGCTCCATCAATAGGGGTATTATTAAGTTGATACCCAAGGATGGGGACAAAGCTCTCATCAAGAATTGGAGACCTATCACTCTCCTCAATGTTTCCTATAAATTTTTTGCCAAGATCTTGGCTCTGAGACTTGAGAATATCCTGCCCAAATTTGTTTGTTCTACCCAAACTGGCTTCATTAAAGGAAGATATATTCTTGAGAATCTGATTACCAGTTGGGAAGCCATGAATTGGGCCAACTACTCTTAGCAAAATTCTGCTATGTTTCTTCTAGATTTCAAAAAATCCTATGACAGGGTGGAATGGAGCTTTATCTCCATGATGCTTGAGGCTTTTGGATTTCCTAGTGTTTTCTGAAACTCTATTAATATGTTGCTCAATGATGCATTTTCCCAGGTTGGTGTTAATGGCTCCCTTTCAGATTCTTTCCCCCTAGGTAGATCCATCAGACAAGGTAGCCCCTTGGCCCCTGCCCTCTTTGTTATTGCCTCTGATGCCATGTATTACATTCTTAGAGATAACTCAATCTCCCCTACTATCAGGGGCATATATCTCCCTAATAATGAAGAGCTTATAAACTGCCAATTTGCTGATGACACTGCTATTTTCTTTGAAGCTATTGCTGACAACTTTGAGGGTCTGAAGAACAAACTCAATTTGTTTTGCACTATTTCTAGCGCTCGTTTATCCCACCACAAATAAATTTGTCTTGGTTGGGATGAGCAGCCCCTTGATTGGTTTAAAAACTATGATTTTCAGTGGGGAGGTCCGCACAAAATTGTGAGATACCTGGGCATACCTTTCTCTATTGATCCCTCCCTTAAGGATATGTGGTCTTGGGTTAATGAAAAAATCACTAAGAAGTTGGATAAGTGGCACAACAGAGTTTTGTCCTTGGCTAGCAGAGTTCAAGTTTGCCAAAAAATTCTTTCTTCCTATAATATCTATTATTCCTCAGCTTGGATGTTCAACAATTACCAAATATTGGAAATTCAAAAGGTTGTCAGGAAGTTTCTTTGGTCTGATGGTAAAGGTAATAAAAAAATGCACGCTGTTAAGTGGGACTGGTGCCATGCTAATAAGCTCCTTGGGGGTCTTGGCTTGAAGGATCTTAAACTCCAAGGGATTGCCCTTGCTGCCAAGTGGATCTTTCACTCTTTAGATGGTAATGATCCTTGGAAGATCCTTGTTAGGAATAATATAGAAAGGGGATTCCCCAAAAATGCAAAATCTTGGAAGAATCTTCCTTTTAATGATCTTATTATTGGTAAATTTCCTATTGTTGTTCAAGGATCTGTTGTCTTTAGATCCATTTGGAAAGCTTGGGATCATGTCATAAAGTATATTACTAACACGGCCTTCCATGATGATAATCAGCTATATGGTGAAAGGTTCATTTGGTGGAACTTACACTTTTTTGGCAAACCCCTCGCCCTCTCCCAAGGCTGCTCTGCTAGACACTGGTCTAGTAAGGGCATCTCTCAATTGGCTGACCTCTTTGAGCAAGACAAATTAATCAGTTGGGATGATCTTAGAAGCAATTTTGATATCCCTGCCTCCCAGAAGAAAACCTATAATATGATTCTCAAGGCCTTCAAGGACCTTCCTACTACTTGTCATATGGACTCTCATAGATTTTTAAGCTGTAAATGGCCGGATGGGACCATTTTATCCAAAATCAAAGCTAAAAACATTTACAATGTGATTGGGCATACTGATGCCATCATTGATCATGTCAATTTTGTTTGGTATTCCACCCTCGATGTCTGCTCTTGGAAGAAATACTTTGATATATTGTGGAAAGGCCCTACTGAGCCTAAGTTAAAATGATTCAATTGGCTTTTGATTCTTGATAGGCTCCCTATTAGAAAAGATATTTCTGCGGCTGATTACTGTAATCTTGCAGGTTACCCAAGACTGGTAGACATATTCTTCTTGACTGCATCTTTGCTAAGGAAATTTGGCATATGTTTGGTATCACTTATCCTATGAATTTTAGTATTCTTGAAATTGTTACTGGGCATATTGATGGGCTTAAGAAAGATACTAATCTGTTCTGGAAAATCCTCTCCTCTAATATTTTATGGCAGATTTGGAAATGTAGAAACGAAGAAAGGTATCAAAACAACCCCAGAGTTCTTACTGAGTCTTTTCGAAAACTCACATACTTTAAAATCTTCTTGCAGGTTTGCACTACCATGATGATTGAAAAAGAAAAGCTCAAAAGGTTCCTGAAGGCGGGTTATGCCACTTTCTTCATCTATGAGATGAAGGATGGATATGTTTGGAGGGAGCATATGGATAACTTGTAGATGTTCGAGAAGACTTGCAAAATGCTGAACCAAGAGGTTAAGGAAAACATCAACTCCAATACAGACCAAATCCTTATGCTTGCTCAAATCTAGGAGAAGAAAAACATTGTTTGGATGGAGGGATCTAAGGGGTGGACTGCCTGGGTTGACACCCTTGATGATATCTTACACTAGTCTCTTGGTCTCTCTCTTTTATCTTTGTATAGGTCTCTCTGATATGTAAATTTGTGATGCTCCTGATGTGAGGCCTGACCTCTCTTGAGCTGTATATTTCGATGTAACGTTTTTTTCTTGTTCTTTTTGTGACCCCCCTATATATAATATATATATATAAAAAAGTTTTCTATAAATTTAATTATTTTTAAAATTATATTAAATAATATTATAATATTATCTAAACATCAAATAATAGAAATTTAATAAAAAAAATTATAATACCTATTATTATATATATTTAATAATTTTCACCTTTATTGTCCCAATAATTATTAAATATATTTAATAATGTAACTATTTTTAACATAATATTATAATATTTAGATATTATATATTTAATATTTATATACTTTATACATTATTAAATATAAATATAATTTAACTTCTTACAATATTACTAATTAAATATTTTATAAGTTTAATATTTATTTATATTTATTTTTTGAATATAGATTATATTTATTAAAAATGATTAAAATGTTAAATATATTAGAAGTTTAATATTTATCTATATTTATTTTTAAAATATATATTATATTTATTGAAAAATATATTCAATTATATATTATTACATATTTTATGAAATATGATGCATATTATTAAATATAAATATTATATGCATACACTCCCTTTTCCTCCCACCCTATCTCTATCTCTCTACCTCTACCCCTTCTCTGTTGCTTTTCTCTATCACCACCTGTATCTCTTACTCTTGTCCTCTCTATATATTCCTCTCTACCTCTCTCTCTATATCACTTCTTATATCTTTATCTTTCTATAGATATCCATCCCCCCTCTCTCATTGTCTCCCTTTTTCTATCTCTATTTCTCCCTCTCCCTCTTTTCTGAGCTCATTCCATCACTCCCTCTCTATATGTTGATCTATCTTTCTCACACCGCTTCTATATTTCCCAAGTTATATCTATCTAGATATTCCTATCTCTTCCTCTCTCCTTATCAACCCCTCTTTCTACTCTCTCTACTTCTCTCTCCTCTCTCTATTTCTCTCCCTCCCTCTCTATCTATTTGTAAATATATATCCCTCTCCATATCTCTTTCTCACCCATATATACACACTTCCTCTTTCTCCTGAACCCTCTTCTATCTCTACCTCTTTATATTTTCACCTCTTTATACCTCTCTATTACTTATCTCTATCACCTTCTTTCTCTCTTACTCTTGCCCACTCTATCTCTATCTCCCTATCTCTCCCTCCCCCTCTCTATCTATACCTCATTACGTCTACCTCTATCTCTTTCTCACTCACTCCTCTCTCTATCTCCTTCTATCTATATCTCTCTACATCTAGTTCTCTATCTCTATCCCTATACATATATATCCTTTCCCCCTTTCCCCCTTCTTCATTCTATATCTCTATCCCTATACATATATATCCTTTCCCTCGCTCCCCCTTCTTCATTCTCTATCTTATTCACTCCATCTCTTCTACTCTATATCTTTATCTTTATTTCTCACTCAATCTCCCTCTCACTCATCTCTCTATCTCAAGTTCTATCCATATCCTTCTCTACATATATCTCCCTGTCTATCTATCTCCCTATCTCTTTATCTCTTTTCCTATCCCTCTCTATCTCTCTATATCACCCTCTATTTATATCTCTCCCTCTCCCTCTCCCTCCTCTTCTTCTCTCTCCCTCTCTACATATATCTCCCTCTTCCCCATCTTCTTTTGCTCCCTCTACCTATCTCTCTCCCTTTCTCTCCTTCCCTCTCTCTATCTCTCCCCATCTCTCCCTCTCTTGCTCCCTCCCTATTCCCCTATCTATCTTTATATCTCAACCTCTCTCTCCCTTTATCTTCCCATATATCTCTATATCTATGTCTTTCTCTTCTCATTTATCTCTCTCTCTCTCTCTCTATCTCCCTCTCCATCTCTATTTGTCTTTCTCTACTTTTTATTTTTCTCTCTTTATCTATCTCCCTCTCACCCTCTCTCTATATCTTTGTATGTCTCTATATTTATATCACTCTATCTCACCATATATCTCTCTCTATCTCTCCCTCTTCCTCCTTATCTCTTTATCTCTTCCTCTCTATCTATTGCTCTCTATCTCTCCCCCTCTATCTCCCTATCTCTCTCTATCTTTATTTCTCCCTTTATCTCTCTCTATATCTCTATCTATTTTTCTCCCTCTTCCTCTCTCGTTCTATATTCTTCTTACCTGTATCTATTTCTCTCACACTTCCTCTATCACTCTATATTCATCTCTATCTCTATATTCCTCTCTCCCCCTCCATCTCTAGAAATGTCTTCGTCTCTCTACCCATCCATCTCTCTCCCTATCTTTGGAAATGTCCCCCTCTATCTTATTCACTCCAACTCTCCCTCCATCTTTTCTACTCTATATCTTTCTCTTTATTTCTCACTCAATATCCCTCTCACTCATCTCTCTATCTCTTACTATCCATATCCTTCTGTACCTATATCTCGGGCTATCTATCTAGATCTCCCTATCTCTTTGTCTCTTCCTATCCCTGTCTATCTCTCTATATCAGCTGCTATCTCTCCCTCTCCCTCTAATATGTCAAGTGAGATAAGCTAGAGTGATGAATATATTGGGGATTCCATTACAAAACCTTGGGTTTAAATCCCAAAAGATGATATATAAAGAGTTAAAATTTTAGTAAATACTAATCATTCTAACCTGTTTAGAAGGAGACTCCACATCTTTTGTTTTACCTCTGCCCCTGCTTCTCCTTGAGGCCGTAAAATCCCTATTCCCATCCACATCAACATTCTCTTCATTCTACAGAACATATTTTATAGTATTTTAGTGTAAACAGAGATAACACAGAACAACCATGAACCTGAAGCGTTGAATTTTCCTAGCAAATGGCATTTTCAACAAAATATACGACTCAGGCATCATGTCCTTGACTACGAGTTATCTCTCTAAATAGTTCTAGCATACAATCATCAGACATCACAACCCGTAATTGATAAGTACGAGTTATCTCTTGACATAAAAAAATCATTCAAATGAAAAAAATTGTGAAAAAGTAAAAATATACAAGAAATTTATGAGTTGTGAAAACTGATAAGTCACAACCCATAACTAAGGAAAGAAAGGTTGTTAAAATTCACAACCCCAAACTTATTTAAACTCCAATTAAAAAAAAGATGCTCAAGCATTTGATAAAGCAGTGTATGGTTGGTTATTCTGCAACCAAATGAGGGACATTTCTAAAGATGGGTTTATTTAATAAATAAAAACAAATTTGAGTACCATCTTGAAGATAACCATGTAATCGTTGAATAACAGGGAAACCTTTCAAGCATATGCATTTGATAGGCTTAATGGGAGCGCTAAAACAAATATAATGATTGTCAAAACATGTTAGAATGGATATTTTGGTCAGATGTTGCAGTGAAATGTGCCCATAAACATGTATGCCAAAGTGATGTATAAACAATGAAGGAACTAAAATTGTGAAGCTATGACCTGCACGAATGGTGGATAAGCAACACACCTCTAAAGATAATGTAATATGGAAACCTCCCATGGCTGCAAAATCTCCTCATACAGTTTTGTTTTCTATTATTATGAAAAGAATTGAAACAACATGTATTGCGACAAGATGAATTTTTCATTAATGCAAAGCGTGGAGGCATAGATAATGGTCATAGAACTACTGAAATGTTGTCCCATGGCATTCAAAGTTGCAAGAAATGCACAGAATGAATTTGTAGGGGCGTTGAACGTCACGACCTGGCACAAACATCCATAGCCTATGGATAATGCGAATGAAAGATTAAAAAGAAAATTCAATAAATTTTTCACAGTATCCTCTCAGCATCTATCAAAATTGGAGCTTACGAATGAGATTGAAACAGATAAACTTCTAAATCTAGGATTTGGTAAAGACAACAAATATTGACCCTGTTAGAATTAGGGAAACCTGGATATGAAAAAGAGAAGAGAACTAACTATGATCCTTTTAAAGATGAGTATCGGCATCAAAACTTTCTATTGTCTGCAATTCTGAATCACCAAGTTAATAATTCTTGCAAAAATCAGCCAACATTGAATTGGAAGAGATTAGGTCTTTCCAAAACAAGGGTGAATCTTCCTCTAGTATTACCATAGATGTAGAAACAAATAATGTCGCTCAATTTAATTTTAGCAATTCAACAGCAAAATATAAATTTCTAAGCGCAGCTAGTTCAAATAATAACTCTCCGCAAATTCTCTACTCTGCACAGACGCTCCCTTATCTCCTGTCTCCACTTCTTGTTGGGAATTTTTGTTGAGCACAAGACACACCCTCCCCAACCTCCTCTTTCTTCTAGAAAACTACAACAGTTTACACAAAGA
Source organism: Sequoia sempervirens (assembly GCA_007258455.2). Lineage (NCBI taxonomy): Eukaryota > Viridiplantae > Streptophyta > Pinopsida > Cupressales > Cupressaceae > Sequoia > Sequoia sempervirens. The sequence continues at coordinate 577,881,022 of VDFB02270651.1, read as the reverse complement.
AAGAGTAGCCAGAGATGGTTATGAATAACGGTTTTTTTTGTTGTTATTATTTTTTTATTAATATTTTTACATTCATTATACATTATCAAGGATTTTTATATAAATAAAGGGTCATAATTTTAAGAAGTCTCTGAGATTTAAGGTGGAGTTTTTATGTACACACCCGAATTCTATTGTAGAAACGTCTCTCGACGTAAAAATAAATATGCTTAACTATAAGGGAAAGGTTTGTAAGTTTTAAATTTTTGAAAAGATTGTTGGTAAAGTTGAATGGGATGTTGATATTATAAAAGAAAAAAGAAAATTTGGAATATCATAATAATTTATGTTAGGAAGAGAGGCAGTACAAGATTGAAAAAAAAAATTGAAGTAGATATATTGTAATATGGGAATTTTAGCATTATAAGGTTGTGATTCTATTTAGGGATTATTTTTTAATTTTGTTTTGAAGTTGTTGATTGATCAATTCATCTAATATTTTAAAAAGGAGGTGATAAATTTGTATTATTATAGATCATTACAAAATTATACTTGATTTATGTAAGTGCATTGAAACATCAATATATTATCGTTTTGAAAATGTGTATATTATGTAGGGATGTCTACATGGACTCAAGTTCTCTCTCTGAAAATTTGTAAAATATCAGTTTTCTTCCTTTCTTTGATCTAAGCACCCAAGAAACCTCTAGAATGTTGGAATGTGTTGAGATGATGTTGATTGCTTATTGTCATTAATGGTTGTCATTGATGTCAACATATCTTGGTTGGTTGACCGAAGTTTTGTTTTGGTGCCTTGATGATCCAAATTGGCCCGGTTCTAGATGTCATGTTGTAAAGATCTATTTTTGGCTGGTCCCATTCCTCTTGTAACACAATAAGATACATTCTTTTGGGTCTGGACCAATCTGGCAATTGGTTAACGTGCTTCAACACATAGTTTGCATTGTAACTTATCTATTTTATTCTTTGGTTCTGGATATCATGTAGCTTGTTCATTTGAGAAAGGAGGCTATGTTTGGTCCACGTTTCATTCCTCTCTACTACGAGAACATTTTATCGATGCAAGCAAGTGTGATGAACGTGAATTTGAATATCCAGACATTGGGAAGTGTGCAAAAGTGTATGACCAGAGGTAGCAAATAGTGAAATTCTATCCAGTGTTGTTGGTGACAGTTCTTTTAGTGGTGGATTCCCTTTCATCATTCTTATGTTGGCAGTGAGCCATTTTCTGTAGGCAGTGAGCCTTTCTCTTTTGGTAGTGAGCCTTTTTGTATCTTTGACTATAATAGCCGGACAATGAGCCCAACCGACAGTGAGCCACCCTACAGTGAGCAATTTGGCAGTGAGCCCTTGTAAAAATCACCTCAACTAGTGCTTTATAATTGAGAATTATTATTCTTTGTGGTTTTTCCCTTCTTGGGTTTCCATGTAAATTTTGGTGTTCATTGTGTATAGTGTTGTTTTGTGGTTTCATGTTCATTAATATTTGATTGATTTAAGTTTGATCCATATTAATTAAAGTAAAGAAAATTGTTTGAAGATAACTGATTCACCCCCTCTTAGTTATCTGGACTATTTAATATCTGGTATCAGAGCTTTGGTTCCTTGAAGAAGAGCTTAACTACTTGGGGTAGATTCGATGGTGCACAAATTAACAATCCATGTGTAACTTGATGGATTTGACTACAGTGTTATGGAAAGTGCAGATGGGAGGTTACCTAATCTCTCTTGGTTACAAGACTTGGAAAGCTGTTGAGACAAAATATGTTGAGCCGACAAGTGGCCTTTCTTTTGCAGATGAAATTTAAGCCTATGAAGAGAGTGAAAAAGCAAGGTATGCAATCTATAGTGCTTTATCTAAGATTGAGCTAACAAAAGTTATTTCATTGGGAACCACTTATGAAGTTTGGGAAAAGTTGAAAGAAATCTATGAAGGAAATGATAGAGTCAAATTATCAAAGAAGTTGACAACCAAGCACATATATGAGAACTTGAGGATGGAAGAAGGTGAGGATATAACAAGTTACTTTTAGAGGGTTTACAGTGCAGTAAATGAAGTCAAACATCAAGGAGGAACTCTGACAGATGAAGATGTAATGGAGAAATTTTGATGACCTTACTAGAGAGTTACAGTGATAGGATCTCAGCCATTGAGGAAGTCTATGATCTAAAGAAATTCACTAGAGAGTAGCTACTTGGCACCTTGACCACATTTGAAATGAGGAAATTTGGAAAAGAAAAGGAGAAATCTGAAACAACCTTCAAAGCCACAAAGTCAGAAGATGATCTAGTTAGTGAAATTTCAGAGGAGTTGGAAGAAAATTTCACAAGGAAACTGAAGAAAGGTACCAGAAAGTACATAGGTATGTTACCTCTTAAATGCTTTAGATGTGGAAAGATTGGTCATCTAGCAACTAAGTGTCTGGAGAAAGGAACAAGGAAAAAGTTTAAAAAGATCAATAAAAGGCCTATTATGTCAATGAGAATGTTAGCATTTAAGATGCTGAATCAGATCATGAGGATTGTTTGTTTTTGGTGGAAAAGGATGAACCTAGATTTGATATCTCTAATATTTGTCCTAAAGCTACATTTTTTGTTAAAAGAAATAAAGATGAATGGTCGTTTGATAGTGGATGTTCGAATCATATGACCGGTGACAAAAGTAAGTTTGTGAAGCTTGAAAAATATGATGGAGGTTTTGTTAGATTTGGTGATGATAAAACACCATAGATTGTTGGAATTGGTTCTATTACCTTTGATGGAAAACATAACACTAACAATTTTTACTATGTGAAGGGTTTATATCATAATCTTTTGAGTGTTGGAAAAATCTGTGAAATGGCTATAATGTGGTGTTTCAAGATGATGGTTGTGAGATTTGAAACTGTTATTACAATTGGAAAAAGAACAAGTGGGAATATGCATCAACTGGAAGGAGCTATGAAAAGATGCTTAGTATCTCAGTATGATGATAGTTGGATTTGGCACCGGAGGATGTGTCACATCAACTTTGACAACTTGGTAAGGATAAGTTCATCAAGAGCAGTTAGAGATTTGACAAGATTGACCAAACCAAACCATACTATCTGCAAAAGGATGTCAAGAAGGAAAGCAGACCAGAGAAACATTCCAAAGAAAAGAAGAATCATCTACCGGATTGTTGGTACTTGTACACACTGACCTATGTGGTCCAAACAAAACAAGAAGCTTACAAGGTGAGAAGTATTTCATGCTTTTAATAGATGATTATTCCATATTTACTTGGGTTGCATTTTTTAGAGAAAAATTAGAGGCATTCGAAAAGTTCAAGATTTTCAAGGAAAGAGTTGAGAATGAAGTTGATAGAAAAATCAAGTGTTTGAGATCTAATAGATGAGGATAATTTAATTATGATGAATTCAACAAATACTGTGAAAAGTGTGGCATTAAAAGACAATTATCTACCCCTAGAACACCTCAACAGAATGGTGTAGTGGAAAGAATGAACCAGACAATTCAAGAAGCAGCTAGAACAATGATCATGGAAGCAAGTTTACCACATGTCTATTGGACAAAAGTGATACACATAGTAGTATACACCCTTAACAAAGTATTTTTTCAGAGGAAGTATGGAAAGAAATCATATGAGTAATGGCATGTAAGAGCTCCCACAGTAAAATAATTCAAAAGTTTTGGAAGTAAATGCTACATCAGGAAAGATGAGGACAATGTTGGAAAGTTCGACAATAGGGTTGATGAAGGCATATTCTTGGTTACCCTACAAGAAGTAAAGTGTACTGATGTTACAACAAGAGACTGAACAAGATGGTTGAAAGTGCGAATGTGAAAGTAGATGAAGATGTTCAAAGAATTCTTGATAGGCATATTGAGTATGAATCAGATAACTCAGATGACAAAGGAGAGAAGGATAAGAAAGATTGACCAAAGTTCTATTTTGGTGCCTTGATGATCCAGATTGGACTGGTTTCAGATATCATGTTGTAAAGATCTATTTTTGGTTGGTCTCATTCCTCTTGTAACACAATAAGATACATTCTTTTGGGTTCAGACCGATATGGTAGTTGGTTAACGTGCTTCAACACATAGTTTGCATTGTAACGTATATATCTTATTCTTTGGTTCTAGATATCATGTAGTGTGTTGATTTGAGTAAGGAGGCTATGTTTGGTCCAAATTTCATTCCTCTCCACCATAGAAATGTTTTTTGGGTCACCTATTTCAAATTGTGCTTGGCCAACTTAGGAATTATGAAATTGTGTTTGGCCAACTTGAGAGATTATGATGGCTTGGAATGGTATAAGTATAAGATGTTTTTGATCGATGCAAGCAAGAGTGATGAACGCAAATCTGAATATCCAAACATTGGGAAGTGTGCGAAAGTGTATGATCGAAGGTAGTAGATAGTGAAATTTTATTTGGTGTTGTTGGTGACAGTTCTTTCAGCGGTGGATTCCCTTTCATCATTCTTCTGTTGGAAGTGAGCCGTTTTCTATAGGTAGCCAACCTTTCTTTTGTCAGTGAGCCTTTTTGTATCTTTGGCTATAATAGCTGGGTAGTGAGCCCAACCAACAGTGAGCAACTTGGTAGTGATCCATTGTAAAAATCACCTTAACCGGTGTCACCTTAACCAATGCTTTATAATTGAGAATTATTATTCTCCATGACTTTTCCCTTCTTGGGTTTCCACGTAAATTCTAATGTTCATTGTGTATAGTGTTGTTTTGTGCTTTCATGTTCATTAATATCTGATTGATTTAAGTCTGATCCAAATTAATTGAAGTAAAGAAAATTGTTTGAAGATAACTGATTCACCCCCCTCTTAGTTATCTAGACTGTTTAACCTAGAATTCTTAAATTTCATATAATACTATATTTTTCTTTGTAAAAATTGTTGTAGAAAAGAGAGATATAGGCATAAGTTTTTTCATGAAAGAATCTATAATGACTTTGGTAAGAAGAAATGGAAAATAAACTATCCTATGCTAAAAGTTTGTGCTACTACATCTTTTTTTAAATTAGATCGATTTTAGAGTTGTCATAAAAAGTGTAAGGAAATAAATAATACTTATATAAAAATTTGGATAACAATTAAATAATAATATTTTGATTAAAGAGTTGGAACTTGAACATGTTAAATACAAAATAAAATTAAATGAATTTAATGTGATACTTGGTTTGTAATATGGGTGGAAGAATGTGTTATTTTGTACCCAAGTTTGTGATTGAATCTGACATTTTATGTTTATTGTAGTGTCATTTTAGTTGTATAGATATCTTTCGAAAGATAGCATTTTATTATGCTAGCTCACAATAACTTCTGAAAATGTATTATCCTTCACTCATGATGTTGCCTTGTGAGCGGTTTATGCTACCTTTGGTTACTTCCATGGAGTTGTAACACTATATTCACATTGTGGTACCCATGTTGTATTGTAGTGACTCAATGTATCTTATTCTCCCTAGTAGTTGTTATCACGCATGTTCCTCATGTTCTCATCGCCTGGTCCATATACTCTTAACTCTATGTTTATGTTATCTCCCTTATGGTGGACTATTCTATGTGTGGTGGTTTCTCCTAATTAATAAGGTTTGTAGTGGTCACATTTGTTATTATGAGGCTGACTTTGTGATGTAACAACTTCTCTCTTGTCTTTTGCAGCAATATGATGGTGAATGGGCATGGTTTTCATGTGATCTTGTAATGGTTATACTTCAAATACTCAGATGAGCCACATCCTCGTGTACTTATCCTAAGGTATGCATATGGGGTGTTAGGTGGTTTGTTGGTGGTGTTGTGGTGAGGCTTGTCCCTCATGGCAATTGAGATAGTTGTTCCTGCACACCTTACATAGGCGTATCTTCTTTACAGTGGAAGTGGTGTTTATTTGCATTTATGGCATATTCATTGTGTGTGGCTATATTAATTCTTAGTTTAATTCATTCTCATGAAAGTGTGGTGATCGATGTGGTGCTCACTCTTTCATGTTGTGGCTACAATGTGTTTCTAATTAAGATGAAGTGATAGTAGGGAAATTTATAGTTAAAAGGGCATTTGATTTTTAGTAGCATTGGAATGGGTGTATTCTTTTTTGGAAAGTTTAATGTTTTATTTGTGTCATCATTTAGATGCGATACATGTTAAGTGAATTATTTATGATCATAAAAATAGATTTTTGTTAATTAATTATTCATGAAATATGGATTGGTGAAGATTGACTCAAAATTACACAACTGAATCTTGATAAATTATCATATAATAAAATGAAACAAGTTTTAACATTTTTCTTAAGTCAAATGAGATGAGTTCTAATAGTAAATATTTGAGAATTTTATAGTGAATGTGTGTGGTCAATTTTCCATAAATTATATTACACACTCGTTTACAAATCTGTAATGTTCAGTTGAGTAAACTCTAACATTTTATTATGAACGTGGCTTATTTCAATAAACAAAGTCACGTGTGAGTCCAAGAGAATTTTGACAAAACACCTCCTATAAGAAAAATATATTTTTTAAAATATTTGTATAAATATAAATTTAGTATTCATATACCTAAAAATTATAAGCTTCATTTCCCCTATTAAAATGTGTACACTTTTTTATGCTCAAAAGTGGTTGGGTGTGCTTCAAAATTGTTCATGCATTGGAATCTATAAGATCAATACTATTCTATGTCTCCAAAACCCAAGCATTATTTCCTTTCTCCATGTAATAGTGAAAAGTCCACATCTAGCAATTTTACCACTTATCTTGGGTTCACTTTGACAATGTTATCCCTAAAGAAATGAATAGTGTACAAGTCACATAGTTTTGCATAAGTTGGGAAATTATCTACAACTAACCTAATTCCATCAACGTATATCTACAAAGACTAGTCTTGATCCTTAGTTTATTCATTTTCCTATCCAAGTCAAATCCATGGGTACATAGATAAATTGGCTTAAATTGGTGGAACATAAATGAACTTGAATCAAATGCACAAAGTTAAAATAACTCTAGAACATTTAAAATCAAATTTTAAAATGAGTACAATCCAATCCCTTCCCTACTAGTTGCTACTCATTGACTAGAGTATGAAACATTTAAATTTGTGTGTTGTGTTGTTGTATAAAAGGATAAAATCCTAATCCACTAAAGCATATGATAGCTCTTATTTGACTTGCATTATCACATAAAGAGAAACATAGAGCATTCATGCCATCATCAACTACATAGTGATAAATTTGGGCATCTTGCATGGTTGCATGTTGTTGTTGATCTATTTTCTAAACTATTAAATTAGATCCTATGAGTTTGACAAATAGAGAAGATTTCCACTTTGAAAATGCTAAAAAATGCTCATCAACACCACTTATTTTTTACAAATATAGATTCCAAAAAATAAGTTGAGAATTTTCTTGACACCTACAAGTGTGTAGTTCATTCTCATAGATAGATCAAATCCAAAAAGGTTCAATGTTACAAACAAAAAAATGTTCCAACTAGAATAGAGAATGGTCCTATCAACCATTCATCAAAGCATACTAGTATAATTCCAATTATGAAATATCAGTTGGATCATTGATTAATAGCTTCTAGTCAAAAGCATCCAAGCATACACAAAAGATAAGTCCTATCATTCTTTATCATTTCAAAAAGTATGCATATATTTCAATTATTTTTCCATCTTCTCAATGTTTAGGTTAATTATTTGTCATTGTGTGACTTATTGCACAATCCTAGATTATTTTTCAAGGTTTTCTTTTCTATTTCCTTTTATTCTAGTGACCATGCCTAATCCTACATTGCCATAGGTCTTGATCTTAGGGTTTTATTTTTCATTATATTTTCAAATCTAATATATTTTTGAAGTTGGATATTTGTGCATTTTTCTTTTTTATCATTTTTATCCTTTTAGGGTTTGTGTATTGAGTTTAACTTAAAATTCACAATGTCATTATAATGTCTCATGCTAAATATTAATGCAAATATTTAACAAAACCTTTTTCTCTACTTATTTTAAGTATTATTTAGATATTATTTTGAATAATTGTTTGATGTGCCTTATAATATCACAACCAAATATTTAGGGTGAATATTAGATATATTTAATAACATTTAATTCAACACCATATATAATATCTACATCAATGTTTACCAACAACATTAACAATGCAAAATCCTACAAAGCTAATGTGTTTACACAACAACCCATTCAACTCAAGGTTAAAATGCATACTTGATTATTTTCCCTAATCTAACAAACCTATATTACAACATATGAAACTTTGCATTACTAGTGAATACTCAAAAAACTTGTCTTGCATTCATGCAAATTACATAACCCTAAAATATTGTAGTTTGGATTCACAGTGAAAGATATATTGTAGCTTTAAAATAGATTTACCAAACTTAGAAAGCTACATTTTAATATGGTTTTGCAATAATAGTCATAACCCAAAAATTCTTCACAACTTATGAATCAAACCCATAATTTTCTCTTCATGGGTTTTAAATTAACATTGATAGGTCCAAATTTACAAATAAATCTAACTAATGAAAGGAAGCTTTTAGAACACTTTCTTATATTTAATATAATTTGGGATTACACTAAAATACATTGCAAGAATAACATAGAAACAATAATGCTACAACTACAATGACCCTCCAGATTCACCAATTAGGCCCACAAATGGGAGATGAAATTGAAAAACTATTCTTATATGAAATAATTATGAAAATATAGTACATTACCTTTCTATAGCAAAAATACAAGTTGAAATGCAATTCCTATGCCCATAACCCATGACAACTGTGTTGATGGTGTTTTCTGCATAGCAACAACTCAAACAAGATACAAATATCCTATCTCTCTTGAAAGGTAGATCTTTATTAGCAAGCCTCAAGAGATAACTCCAAGGTCTCTAACGTCAGGTCTTGACAATGCATAAACAACTCAATGATAAATGTGAAAATGTTGGTAATCACAACGGACCTTACAAATAGATACTAAATCTCCAAACTTATTAGATTTTGCAATATCGTGATACTTCAAATCCTAAATTTAACCCAGATAATAAAGAAAGAGCAAAAGATGAGGGTTTAAGAGAGATTCGTAAAATTAAAGATACCCTAAGATCAACAATGCAAATTATGAAATAATTAAAATGGACCAATCCCCAAAAAACTAATTATTGCTTAACCCAGATGAATCTGCAATCTTACAGAAATAGTGCAATCTTCTAGGGTATTAAATATTTTTAGATTATGAACAATCATCCAAAACAACCCTGTTGCAATTGAAATGAACAAACGTTCACAATTGAACTGAGCACAATGAATATAAGGTCCAAGCTAACTTTACAAAGCAACTCACAATTAGCTAGTTGCAAAAAGTATGGACCAGGGATTGTTGCAACACTTTAAGCATTAAACCATAAACAACATTGAATCATATCTAACTCTAAATCTAACATTTATCCAATGTTTCTGAAGCAATTCCAAAAGATAGAACAACAAGAACCATGCAAGATAAATCAACACAAAAGAGATCACTAGAAAGCACAATGTTTTCAATTGTATTGAATCATCCAATGATAGCAACAATTCCAATGTTTTGTAACAACACTTGCTTCAAAATTAAACTACCTCCTAACACTAGCTACTACTCTATTACTTAGTTCGCTTCTAAGTCTAATTTTCTAGCCCTTACAAATGAGGTAGAATGCCATATTTATAGAGTTCAAAAAATGTCGACCCAGTTAAGGTCACAAAGATAATCGCCCCCAAAATAAGGTCGGCCAAGAAATTTCTAGAATAAAACAATATTTGCATAAAATACTTGAACTCATCCAGGTCGGCCTGGGTTATCTAATATAGCTTGGCTCAATGCATTTGAAGGATGAAGAAGGAATAATGGGGAAGCACAAATTTTGATGGAACCTTGCATTAAATGCTTTCTCCCCTATCTTTATCTCGCCCCATCAAGAAAATCCTTTCCAAGTCGGCCAAAGGTGGAATAATTAATCTTTCTCTCAACAAATTTAATATCTTCCCCCTACTTGCTTGATTAAGCTTGCATTCAAGAATAAAACCAGAATAAACACTCATTATAGGACAAGAATCCAAGTTAGCATCATCATAAACCACATATTCATCCTTCAAACAAATCTTGCAATGAATGAAAATCCTTAAAACATCATAAACGTTACTTCTTTCAAATTTCGGTTTCTTGGCCCTTTCACATAATTTGGGCTAGAGAGGAATTTCGGGAAAATTCAGGCCAGGCGGATTCCAATGATGAGGAGGAAGAATTTTCTCATAAGTTCCTCAATCCACATCATCACATAAGAAATGGTGTGAAACATCCTCAAATAATTTAGATCAATCATGAAAAGTAAAGTCATTAACACTTAACTCATTCATTCCCTCCAATTCCCTACCTTCAACAGGTTTTCAGAGAATTTTGTTAGGGGCGGAAATCCATGAAACTAGCAAGTCTTGGCACATTTCAGAAAAATGAAGGGACAATAGAAATTTGGGAAAATCCAAGGGCAACGAAATTTCGCGAAGACCTTGAAAACCCGAAAGCCTCCCATTTTGACAGGATTTCACCCAGATCAATCAAACGATTAGGAACTTGGGGACTCAATCTTGGATTCAACTCATTTCGATTGCAGAATGAAGAGTCCATATCCCCAATCCATCCAAGCATGATTCAATCAATGTGAGCAATGACATGAAATAGTTTTCAACACTGGCGGGGTCGGAATCGGGAATGGATCGGAATCAGGACCGAAAATGGATCGGAATCGGGACCGAAACAAAAATGACTACGAAAAGAAACGTGGGTGGGATCAGAATGAAAACCGGAACTAGAACTTTCACAAAGTTTCAGGTTTAGTTCCCACTTCGGTTCCACTTCTGACAAAGAAACATGAAATGAAACAAAGATGAGAAAAATGAAGGGAAGCGAGAACAAAATGAAGACCGGACCCAACCCAAACAAAAAAAACACCACAAAGGAAATAAGCAAATTCAGAGTCAGAATGGGAACAAGATCTAGAATTTTAGAAAGTTTCAAGAGAGCGAAAAAAAATTGACAAACAACGAAGAGAACCAGAAAGGAAGGCAGAATCAGGGTTTAAATGAAACTTGAACTAGGAACCTTGGGAAAGTTCAGAGTCCAGTTTTAGTTCCGGCTTCGCTTCCACTAGAATAAAAGAAAGATCCAAACAAACAACCAAAGGAAAATAAAAAAAGGGGGGACCCATTTTGTTCAGAATAAGCATTCAAGCACGTTCATGGGCAATCAAATTCCACAATCAAAGGACCAAAAGACCACAAAGACAAAAGCAAGAGAGGGTCCCTACTTTCAATGGGGCATGTGTGCAAAACTACATAACAAACTGTAATATTGTGCAACATGATATCACTATTATCTACCACCATAAAAGTGTAAACATCACCTCTTAGTTTGATCATTCCTTCTTTCGAAAGTAGGTTCATCCTCTTACTCAAGAAATCCAAAGGGATTTCTTCTTTTGAACCTTATGAATCTATGGGTTTTCATATCAATCCTTCTTTTGAAAGTGATTTCATCCTCTTGCTCATGAAATCCAAATGGCTTTCTTCTTTTGACCCTTATGAATCTATGGGTTTTCATCCATAGATCTAGATGCTTGAACATGTATGCTCACAACAATTTATAATTAGGGTTCCTATATATTAAATAATAATCCTTTCATTATAACTCTAAATAATTAATATCCACAAAAAGAACATTTAGAATTACATCAAATGCCAATATTTATCAATTGCTACATGATAGAGAGCAACCATACCAACTAACATTATTTTCCTTTGAATCATACCCAAAATTTGTATTTAAGTGCATGAAGAGTTGTAGAGGAGGAAATTTTATACCCTCAAGATAACAAGATCTTGAGGAGAAAATAGCTCTCAACTATCTCAATTGACCTAGCTCAAGTAAACTGGAAATAATAACATTTTAAATTGAAACCTTTGTTTAACAATGAATATAACTAAAAATGTTAGATAACTTGCACATGCAGAGTGATAAAAATATTTAGTTTACAAAAATGGAAACTGTTGAATATACAGAATGTGATGCTAGTCAAGTGAAGTCTTGACCTTGGACATCAGTGCATTGTGAGGACATCTATGCACCCATGCTATCATCTGTACAAATCAAGCACAAAAATTGTTGAAATGAGGTATTTTTCTTGTTGAACCTATCCATCACCTACACATATGCATGCAGGGAAAATTTTTGGGGTTGTATAGGGGTTTGCCTCAATCAAACCCCCACTTTGGTGTTTCCACCTCCATGGACAACCATGCAAGATTGGAATACATAAAAAGTAAAATAGACATGTGATAGAAATAAACCCAACTATGGAGAAGATCCCCTATCACAATAAAGTGACACTAGACAAGATCAATTAAATATGATAATAGATGAGATTGATTAAATGACAAACAAGAGAGCATTACTAGAAATTGTGGCCTCTCTCTTGAGATGATAGACATGATGAGATTGTGTTCAAGGGGAGTCTTTGTAGCTACAACTGTTTAAGATAGGAGAGTATTTCGATATATTTTTGTTAAATAGAGAGTGATAGAGAGGTTCCAGTCCAAAAATCTTCCAAAGACCAAAAAACTCTAAAAAATGATGAAGAGGAGCAAGTTTTGTTCTTGGATTAGGCGATAATGGTTGTTATATTTATACTAGGGCATTGGAACATGTGTCACAAATGAACAATATGGAATTCCTATTTGAATCTTGGTTTTTAATGGGACATTTGTGTGTCGTGTATATGTCTATGCATCATGTTGTCGTCTGGCCAAATTCCTCTGAAATTCAAACCATAGGCTACAAATGCTTCATCATTGCTATCTAGAAGATCAAAATTATAAAATATCAACTATGGATTTCGTCATAAATGCATCAGGCACCATGCATAAGTGTGAAATTGGCATAGGGTGTAATTTTTTATACTAGAGGAGGTATGGAGGAAGATACTCAAAACTTGAAATAACTCCTAGCATTAATGGTGTGAAGATATGTGACCACAAACCTTAACTACCACATTAATGGTAGCTAGGGCATAATACATATCTTGTGACAAAAAATACAAGTGGATCTATGTCATCAACGTAAATAATGTCACTGACAACATGACACCATAGCTACAACTACATGTCAAGAATAAGCATCACAATGTATTGAAATGTCAGGTGGTAGGTGGGATGAATGGATAGTGAGAAATAATGAGAGTGGACATTAGTTCAAGGGTTGAAGAAACCTCAGGACACATACTAATGGTAAAGTGTTGTGCATGTCTTGTACACACGCCCCACCATAGGCAGGGACCCCCTCTTTTTGCTCCCGATGGGCTGCTTTGCTCCCATCTCATTTTGCATGCCACTTTTTCCAAGCCCAAATTGGTCATGTTCCTTCAAACGATCAAATTCCCCTGACCAAATTTTCCTACCTAAATTTCGCTAAGTCTTTTGCCTTCGCGGAAGTGCCCCCACGGGTTTCCCTTCACCCATTGCCCCGGTGTCCTCTAAGCCTCGTAGACCTGTAGCTGCGGGTTGCCAATCATGTTTCGCCACTGAGTGGTGATTGAGACCCAACTTCCTCCCACATGGCAGGCTCTGCACTTAGTTTCTCCATCCCAGCCTTGACCAAGTATCCAAATGAGCGAGATATTCCACATCTCACCTAACCTAGGTTAGCCTTACAAAGAAATCAATGCATACCATTAATGAAAATTGGCCTATAAACACTGCCCCCTACCCTTCATTTTACCTGGGAATTCAAATATGAGAGAGAAACAAGGTCCCTCCTTCCTTTTTCTACCTTTTGCCTTGTTCCTATTGATTTGGTCCCTGCTCGCTTGCATTGTGTTTTCCATCATTTTTTGACTTCGGGGACAAGTTACCTATGGATTTGGGATGTTTTTGTGATGCCTAAGTGAACTATCAAGGTTTCATTAAGTTTTGGGAAGTTACAAAAATTTCATGTTAGGTCATCGTCCCTTCGTGGCCATGGGAACTTTCCTTGTGGGCCGATGTCCCTCCGTGGTCGTGGGAACTTTCCTTGTAGGCCATTGTCCCTCTGTGGCCGTGGGAACTTTCCTTGCGGGCCACCATCCCTACATGGTCGTGGAAGCTTTCCTTGTAGGTCGTCATCCCTCCATGGCCATGGGAACTTTCCTTGTGGGTCGTCGTCCCTCTATGGTTGTTTGGGAACTTTCCTTGCAGGTCGTCGTGTGCTCATTGTCATTTCAAAAGGGAGGCGACCCTCTGGCTTCCCCCTTCCAAATCTATGCATTTCTAGAATGGGTGAAAACTTCAAGTTTCATCATCTAGGGACCATCAAATGAATGTTTGCATCAAATTTTCGATGTGTTTAGACATCGCGAAAATTTCCTTGTGGGCTGCTGTCCCTCTATGGCCATTTGGGAACTTTCCTTGCGGGCCACCAACCCTCTGTGGCCGTGGGAATTTTTGTCCCTTCGTTTCCATCCGTGGGAACTTCCCTTGTAGGTCGTTGTCCCTCTGTTGTCATCTGTGGGAACTTCCCTTGCGGGTTCTTGTCCCTCTGTTTCCATCCGTGGGAACTTTCCTTGCGAGCTGCCATCCCTTTGTTGTCGTCTGTGGGAACTTCCCTTGTGGGCCACCATCCCTCTGTTTCCATCCATGGGAACTTCCCTTGTGGGTCACTGTCCCTCTATCACCGTCCATGGGAACTTCCCTGTCTGGCCTTTGTCCCTCTGTCGCTGTCCGTGGGAAATTCCCTTGTGGGCCGCCGTCCCTCCATCACCATCCATGGGAACTTTCCTTGCAGTCCATCGTCCCTCCGTCACCGTCTGTGGGAACTTCCCTTGCAAGTCGTCGTTCGTCACCCACCGTCTGTCGTCTACGATCTGCCATCCACCATCCACCTTCCATTCGCCATGCGTTTTCTGCCTTCCATCTGCCTTCTATCTGCCATCAGTTTTCCACCTTCCATTTTCCGTCCACTATCCTTTTTCCCTATGGCACCCTCACCGTTGAGCCCGCATTTATGTTTACGGTCCAAATGAGCTCCAAATATGAATATTATGATCTTTTGATGATGCATGGATGGATCTAACAAGAATTTTGTAGGATTTGACTAACATTTGCCTTGATTTGTGTATGAATGCACTTATGACACTTCATGTATGTAGGATTCAAGAAACCTATCGTGGGTCCATCGGGGGCCCATTAAGAAATTTGAACAAGGAAAAGAACATAGCTCCTGTCACCATTCATTTTATGCTCACCTCTTCCCCTAGCACCTATCAAAAGAGTTGATATTAGAAGTAGGCCTATGTCAAGGAAGTTAGTGAAAAAACTACAAGGGGTGGGCTTGAAGAAAGTAGGTGGGATTTGTCCTACTTTTCACCAGATGAGGATGATCTTTAAGGAGCTATAAACCCAAATCAAGGGCAATCAATCTACTCCACCATGATGCAAATCTGCAAATAGGGCTCGTTTGATTAACTGGATAAATGTTGTGAGTGCATGAACCAAGGGTAGCATTTAAACAATTTTAGCTACAATAAAAGAGCAATCAGCTACAGGACAAAATTGCTATAGTGTTTCCACATGAGGACAAAATAGAGAAAAGACAAAAGATGTATTTTAAATTGTTGAATATTGTGGGGGTAGGTGAAACCCTAATGTAAATAAATTTGGGCCATTTGTTGTAAATTGATCCTAGCCATTCATTTGGGCTTTGGAAAACTATAAATAGGGGTCTCCCTCTCATTTGTAAATGGTTGGAGAGCTGGTGTAAAAAAAAATTGCAGCAGAAGATAGCATTGCATGATTTTATTGATGTTCTCTTTGATTTTTCTCATCTTGCATGCATGGTTCTACTTCCATGTTAGTTTAGTTGTTAGTTTCTTGAATGGAAGTGGTGATGGTGATTGATGTTTCAGTATTTGATAAATTTCTAGCTCATTCCTTTTGTGGTTCATTGATGATGAATCACTTTGCAAAGCTAGTTTGAGCTTCCTTTATTGTTGCCACTTAGTTCGATTGCATGTGCATGATGTGTGTGTGTGTAATATGAAAATTTGCAGTCCTTTGAAGATGGCACTGGTTTTGTGTAACTGTAGGTTCCTCTTGGCTAAGCAAAACCCAATTTAGGGAATTTGTCTATTGTAACATCCTTCATGATCACTGTTCATTCATAGTTTCAGGTCTAGGAACTTCCTCTCTTCCCTGCCCCCTTTTCCCTTTATTTTAATAAGAAAACTATGCTAAGGTTCATTTCACATTGTAGATCCAAATCTAATGATAAAATGGAGTTCTAGACTGCTGTTTGAACTTGTAGCGATTGAGCAACAATTTTTGTATCTTGAGAACTCCATTTGCAGATCCAACTTCCCACACTTTGTAACTCATCCGTAAGACTGCCTTGTGATTCCAACAAATCACATCAAACATCAATTGAGATATTCCAAGCACTATCAAGACCTGACATTAGAGACCTTTGGATAGTGTTCTACAATTTGATTGTGGAAGATTGTCTTTCAAGAGAGGTGATGCACCTATGCATTACCTGTGTTGAGGAAGTGCATAAAAAAAAATCAACATAATTGGTGCTAGGAGGAGGGCTGACATCTTGAGGCAACAAAGCTGAAAGTTGGAAGATGAAAAGAGAACCTTCAAGAAGAAATCTGAGATAGGAAGATCTCCCTATATGTTCGAATTTTAAAATTAGGAAATTTTAAAGGAAAAAAAATTGTGTTGAGATGGAGTGGCATGTACAGATCAACATCACTCAACTATACATGCAGATTTGAATAAAAGATTGAGGAGACCATTGCAGCAATTTGCATTGGTAGATAAGTGTAGAATCCATTGCACATGTAGACACAATGAATTGGGATGTCTAAAATTCTTGCACATAATTGAAAGATTCTTGCAAGGAGAAATTCCCTTTTGGGAAATATACTAGCCCTTGGCTCTCGAAGATCCGGAAGAGGAGTTGACAACCATGGAAGCTAAGGCATTCAAGGAGCTGGTCCAAGAATGTTTGGGAAACAAATACAAACCAAGATTGGAGGAGGTGTTGATGTCTACTTGATGCAAATTTCACAATGCACCTCACTTTGAATTCACTTGCTCATCATGCATGAACATTATCACTCAAACTTGGGGTTGTTTGAACAAGTTGGAGCAGCCAAAAGGGATTTGACACAAACTAGTGTTGGTACATTTCCCAAAAGGGAATTTCTCCTTGTGAGACTCTTTCAATTTTGTCCAAGAATGTTAGACATCCCAATTCATTGTGTTTGCATGTGCAATAGATTCTACACTTATCTTCCAATGCAAATTGTTGCAATGGTCTCCTCAATCTTTTATTAAAATTTGCATGTAGTTGAGTGATTTTGATCTGTACATGCTGCTCCATCTCATCACAATTATTTTTCCTTTAAAATTTCCTGATTTTAAAATTCCAGCATATAGCGAGATCTTCCTATCTTAGATTTCTTCTTGAAGGTTCTCTTTTCAACTTCCAACTTTCAGCTTTGTTGCCTCAACATGTCAACCCTCCTTCTAGCGCCAGTTCTGTTGATGTGTTTTTTATGCACTTCTCAACACAAGTAATGCATAGGTGCATCACCTCTCTTGAAAGAAAATCTTCCATAATCAAATTGCATAACACTATCCCAAGGTCTCTAATGTTAGGTCTTGATAGTGCTTGGAATATCTTAGTTGTTTGATGTGATTTCCTGGAATCACAAGGTGGACTTATAGATGAGTTACAAAGTGTGGGAAGTTGGGTTTGCAAATGGAGTTCTTGAGATGTAGAGATTTTTGTTCAGTTGCTGCAAGTTCAAAACAATAGTCTAGAACTCCTATTCCATCATTAGATTTGGCTTTATAATGTGCAATGAACCTTGTCTAAGATCACTATTTAAAGAAAATTCAAAAGGGTAGGGAAGAGAGTAAGTTCCTAGACCTTAAACTACAAATGAATAGTGATCATGGAGGCTGCTACAGTAGACAAACTTCCTAAACTGGGTTTCTCTTGGCCAAGAGGAACCTATAGTTACACAAAACCAATGCAATCTTCTAAGGACTGGAGATTTTTAGATTGCACACACACATCATGAACATGCAATTGAGCTAAGTTGCAGCATTGAAATGAAGAAGCCCAGGCTAACTTTACACAACATTTTGTCATCAACAAGTGCTAAAAGTATGGGTTGAAAGTTCATCAGATACCATAACAACAAACACCACCATCACTTACATTCAAACAACTAACAACTAAAACTAAAAAGGGAAGCAAAACCATGCACACATAATGAGAAAACTCAAAAGGAACACCCATAGATCATGCAATGTTGCTTTCTATTACTGCAGAATATTTTTACATAAGCTCTCCAACCATTTACAAATGAGGGGAAGACCCCTATTTATAGTTTTCCAAAGCCCATGGCTAGGATTGATTCACAATGAATGATCTAGATTTGTTTACATTAGGGTTTCACCTACCCCTCAATATTCAACAATTTAAAATACATCTTTTTCTTTTCCCTATTTTGTCTTGTAGTGGCCAGTCACTATAGCACTTTTTTCCTCTAGTTGATTGCCCTTTGTTGTAGCTAAAATTGTTCAAAATTTTCCTTCTTGTTGGTGAATCTGTAGTATCCTTCAACCAATTAAGTGCATTCATTTTACAGATTAGTGTTTTTGAGAAGTAGATATACTGCTCTTGATCTGGATGGACAACTCCTCACCATCATCATCATTGGGTGGAAAATAAAACAACTCCTTATGTTCCTTTGAAGGTCATCCTTTGTAGTTGTCACTAACTTCCTTGACATAGGCCTCCTTCTAATGCTAGCTTTGTTGATGGGTGCTACGAGGAAAGGTGGCCATAAAATGAATGGTAATATGAGCTATGTGCTTTTCCTTGTTCAACTTTCTCAATGGGCCTCCTCGACGGACCCGCGGTAGGTTCCATGAATCCTGCATATATGAAGTGCCATAAGTGCTTTCATACACAAATCAAGGAAAACGTTAATCAAATCCTGTAAACTCCTCATTAGATCCATCCATGCATCATCAAAAGATCATAATATTCATATTTGGAGCTCATTTGGACCATAAACATTAATGTGTATTCAAAGGTGTGGGCGCCATATGGCGAAAGGACAACGGATAGTGGACAGACGATGAACGGAAGATGGACGGTGGATAGAGGGGTGGAAGACGACGGATGACGATAGACAAATGGATGGTGGATGATGGATGGTGACAGAGGGATGGTGACCCACAAGGAAAGTTCCCACAGACGGTGGCAGAGGGACGGTGACCCGCAAGAGAAGTCCCCATGGACGGTGACGGAGGGATGGCGGCCCAAAAGGGAAGTTCCCATAGATGGCGATGAAGGGATGACGACTTGCAAGGGAAGTTCCCATGGATGACGATGGAGGGACGATGACCCGCAAGGGAAGTTCCCATGGACAGCGATAGAGGGATGGCAACCCGCAAGGGAAGTTCCCATGGATGACGATGGAGGGACGATGACCCGCAAGGGAAGTTCCCATGGACAGCGATAGAGGGATGGCAACCCGCAAGGGAAGTTCCCATGGATGGTGATGGAGGGATGGCGGCCCACAAGGGAAGTTCCCACGGATGGTGACGGAGGGACAACGACTCACAAGGAAAGTTCCCATGGCCACGGAGGGACGACGACCCACAAGGAAAGTTCTTGTTGATGTAGTGCTCACTCTCGATTGTCAAGTGCTGCCACCTCTACATGATGACATCCAGGTTGTATCTTTCCTTTCTCCTGTGAATTCTTATAGCCGTGGTTATTATTTTGATTACGGGAATGAGGGGAGGTGTACTTGTTTATGGATTAACCATGGGTTTAATGAACTGCCTCAATTTCTGATTTTTCTTGAATGTGATTGAATTTGAATGTTGCTACATTGAACGTCTTTTTTCTAAACATAAGGATAAATCTACATGGTTAAGAACTATAATGATCACTCGTTTGCTTGTGCATGCACTGCAAAATCCAATGAGTGTTAAGGCTAGCTTGCCTAGCCTGAACATGGTGCTTTGTAAATACCTTTGTACATAGTTCATTTTGGGTAGTATAGTTTTTTTGTATATATCTCACTTTCTTGCTTTCGTTAGGATAGGTGTTTGTTGTAGGTTAGTTTTCTTTAGGGTAGTTTCCTTGTTGTTTCCTTTCGCCTTCCCACTTTGGTTAGTTTAGGTGTTTTCTTTCTGTTTTCTTTCCACTTTCTTTCTGCTTGCTTTCCATTTTGCTTTTGATTTGTTGCTACTTTGCTCGGGGTCCCTCTACTTCTAGTTGGGCATATTTGTGTGCACAACAACTAGCTTGGGGCTGTTTTATGTATTTCTTCATCAAACTCTAATCAAGTTTTCAGAGTGGACAGTGAGGATCTTCCATTAGTGTCAACTGATCTAGACATTTGATTCAAAGAGGATAAGTTATTGGTTGGTCCAATTCTAATGTATTTTGGAATCTTATATCTCACATATTTTAAGAATCTGGAGGTCACTGTAGGTCCTTTGTGAAGTCTAGTTAAGTGAAAAACCTAAAATTCCACTTCAACGCCACTATGATTCTCAGCCTTGAGTGCGAGCTTCATTGCTTGCGGGTTGAAATAAAAGGAATTGAAAAGAGAAAAATCAAACAAAAGAAAGAAAAGAAAAACATTGAAAATCAAAAGAAAGAAGAAATTCAACCTTTCAAGAGGATCCAAGCAACTCTACCGGGGCTATGGACGCTTGGCCGATAGTAGAGCAATGTTCAGGAGAATCACAATGACAACCTCATCGGGGCTATGGATGCCTGACTAGTAGCGAGGCAATGTCCCAGATGCTTTTGGATTTAGAATAAAATACGTAGCTTAACTTGATGGAGCTTAGGTTCCTGTAGCAACTGAAGGATGAGAATTAACACAATTGCACACTTGGATTTTCAACATACTGAAGGTTGGGTTGACTAATAGTTTTGATCCTTTGGTCGAGTGTCTAGTTTGTTTTCTCTAGCGTGAAGATCAAAACCAAAGATTCTGGGTTCGTGATTCTAGTTTGTCATTGAAATGCTCTGGAGCATTTCCCCAGTGAGTCACCATTTCTTGTGCATGTTTTAAACACATGCCTTGTCGTAGGCAGGGACCCCCTCTTTTCACACCCAACGGAATGCTTTGCTCTCATCTCATTTTTTGTGCCAATTTTTCCAAGCCCAAATTGGTCATGTGCCTTCAAACAATCAAATTCCCCTAACCAAATTTTCCTACCTAAATTTTGCCAAGTATTTTTCCTTTGTGGAAGTGCCCCCATAGGTTTCCCTTCACCTGTTGCCCCGACGTCCTCCAGGCCTCGTAGACCTACAGCTGTGAGTTGCCTCATGCGGGTCGCCGCTCATGTTTCACCACTAAGTGGTGACTGACACCCAACTTTCACTCGCATGGCGAGATCCTCACTTAGTTTCTCCATCTGAGCCTTGACCAAGCATCTAAACGAGTGAGAGATTCCACATCTCACCTAACCTAGGTCCACCATACAAATAAATCAATGCATACCATTGTTAGGTACCCAAATATGCACCCTATTGCTAAGCTTTGAATGAGCTCAACAGATTTGGACTAACATGGGACTACTTTCAAGTTGTGGGTATCCTATTCGAAAGCATACCTCTGGATTATGGGTCAGCTTCCCCATTTGATGGTGTCACCTAAACTACTCTTTGCTAAGAAAAGGGGAGAAAGAATCATGAAAAGAAAAATAACCCCTATGGTGATGCACCTAATGTGTTTTCCTCAAACTTGCACAGCTGATTTTACACACATGAATGATCAACAACTTAATTGTGGCTTACACAACTCAAAACTTCATATATCTTTACATCAGTATTTCATAACAAGGCTAAAAATGTCAAGGACAACATCTATAAGGAAGAAAAATATATATTCACAACTTAGACTCTACCCTCAACTAACTCAACACGTGTTATGACCTACAAATTCATATTAACTGCATAAAGGAAAAGAAAAATAGGAAAAAATCAAAGGGAAAACAATTTTGCCATAAGATTTCATTAACCATTTCTAAAGCTTTCACAATAAAACAACATAATGAGAAGGTAAAATATATTAAATTATTGATCAAAAGGTGTTACAATGCTGCATAAGTCTACAAATCTAAGTTACAATGTTGTCCTCTACTGGAAGAAGCTCCAAAAGCTACAATGCATGTAGGAAGGAAAAGAAAGATCTCCCTAAAACTTCAATTTCAAGATACTTAAACAATTCTCCAAGCAACTTCCCACACAAGTCCTTCGAGAAACCCTAGGTCGAATGAAGTAGAAGAGCCAAAATGGAAGCTTCCAAAATCACTCCAAAAAGTCCTCCAAATGCAGAAAAGTCAAGCCATGACTTGACCCACTAGAAGAACCTGACAAAAAGCCTCCAAAATGGTCCTCCTTCCTCCAAAACCATCAAATACATCTTCCCATACTTTCTCCATGTTGACAAGTCATCACCAAATCTGTCACATGCCTCCAACTGGTTGGGTTACACTTTTGGTGTGTTTGCAAAGGCTCGTGACTTCAACTGAATCTCCTTTGACTAGATTTTAAAAGCACATGCCTTTTATATTTTGCATTTAAAGTAACATTTAGTCAAATGGTTTATAATTATACCATTTAATTAAATATTTTACATTTAATTAAAATTCAAAAATGAGAAACTTGGGCTCAACATACCCCCTTTGACTCAACCTCAAGACAATAGCACTCTTTCTTTACATAAATACACATATTGAAAGTGATTTGTAAAAGATCACTTAATCAATATTTACATTCATAATTCAATGCAAAGCAATTCATAGTGTATCAAATTTATTAACACAAGGGAATTTAACCTTTTAAATGAAAAGTTATAAATGATATGCAAAAGAAATGCCTAAGTCCCAAAACTTCATCACAAGGCAAAAAAAATGCCTAAGTCATGAAAATGCAACATAAGGCAAAAAACTTAAGGCATAGGTTAAATAACAAATCCCACACAGCATAAAATATATGTTGGAAATTTGAAAGACAAGGTAAAAAAATACCTTATCGGCCTCCAATTAGGGTATCAAACCCTAAACACAAAAAGAGGGGAAAATGAAAAAAACAAAACATTCATTATTTGCATCGAGCATTTTTGGAGAGTTGCTACAACCGCCATAGGGTTTCAAGGGTGGAATTTCCATGGTGATTTCGTGGCAGATCCTATGGGATTTCTTGGAAAAATGCTAAAAGAAATGAGGTAAAAGCTCCTTTTCAACATAAATTTGTCTTTTCCACACCATTTGAAAGTTATTTCAGCTTTGAATGCCACGACCTCCTTATGCTTTTCTAATGAAAACTTTGCTTGCCTTGTTTGTGTTTTTCCTTGCTTCTAGCCACCATGGACATGATTTTCTTGAGCTCCCAGAGGTGTTTCATGGTGAAAAGAAATAAGTTGAGCACAGGTAAGCTCCATCTACCACATACTCTGACTTTTCTCCATTACTTTCTACAAATTTTTAAAAGCTCATTCGAGCTTTAGCAAGTGTTGTAAACTCATGGGTATATGACTAGATTTTCCTTTTAGATTTATTTTTCCTTATGACTTTTTGGGTGTATAAAACCTGTGCTCCATTTCTTAAAGAAAACTTTGCAATTGTTACTTGTTTAATGAGAATACAAGCTTGCAATTCTTTAGAAAAATAGCATTTTCTAAACATATGATGGGAAAGAACTCTTTTATAATCTTTGCATTTTCCTACTTTAAATGAACCTAGATGGGTTTATGTGATTTTAAAGAAACTCCAGATTTTGTTGCAAAATGATTCAATGTCAGTGTGAGCATAATTGAAAGTTTCAATCTTGAACTGCATTCTTGATAAACTTTGTGTTTCTGCAGACTAACTGAACTCCATGGAAATACTTGCTTGATTGATGATCACTGTCTTTTTATGTCTTCTCCTAATGCAATGATTACCCTGCTTCCTTTGAGTTGCTCACTATCATTTTAGACCTAAAACTACCCTCTTGATAAACTTTCCCCTTCGACTATGATTTAATGTTCTTGTCCTTGAGTAACTGTCATACTCTCTTATGGTTCATTGTCTCTTAACTCTACTCATAATTTTGTAGAAACTCCCATAAGACAGTGATATGTCTGTATTTTTTGGAAAAACTTGCTTGGTGCCACTACCCCCTTGTTAGTCACATAGTTCACTGCCTTTCTATGGTACTGCCCAGTCAAGATATATTGCATCCATCACAAGTAGGACATAGTGGGAATAATGAAACATTATTCATATGCACACTCAAGAGATCCATGGATATTAAGCAAATGCAAGTTTTTATAAAGAACAATATATGTATCTAGAGATAATCATGATATAATAAGGAAAACCTACAAGTGACTATTCCTTTTGAGTTCACTGTCTAATGACTGAGTTCCTCTCCTTCCTGTGCTCTTTTGATAGTTTTGTTGCCCTTGATCTACCCAATTAGAAGTAATGGCTGCCACTGTTTTGACTGGATCTGCGACTGCTCCATTGGAACACACTATGTTGTCACTTGTTCATTCATTGATTCCACTATTTTCTCATTCATGATCAACTTGGGAGTGTCACCTTGTAACTAAAGGACATGGCCAGTAATGAATCATAACTAGGATTGAAATCTCTTTCTTTCCATAGGTTTGTGACTTGGCAATAGGTTGCTCTTCTCATGTAATAGCTTTTCACATTGGTTGATTAAAATGTTGAGGCTTGAGCCTACTGACTTTCCTTTACTTATGCTCTACCTTGTTGTGAATGGACTATACTTCATGTCTTCTGATAACCATGCTTATTCTTGAATTTCATGGCTTAGTCATGGCTTATCATTCACTGTTGATTTGTTTTCTCAAGTTTATAAATAATCATGAATACAAACCTGTAACTTCTAATGGAATTTCTCTTATTCATGACTATGCTCTACTCCTTAAAGCACCATGATTCATGATTGTTTCAATAATTGAATTTCATGAGATCCTCTATTTTAATCAAGACCACTGCCATCTTTAATATCAGTTCTCTTCTTTGAATCCTTTGTCTATGCTTAGAGGAATCATTTCTAGAGGAAACCATTTGGCAACTTTCTCAATCATTAACATAAGTTAATGGCTCAATATAGAGAATAACATACCCATGTTCCTTGTGTTATGGCATAGCAATTGTATCTTGATCACATCATATGAGGGTTCCATTACTGTCATGACTCCTTGTAATGACATGTTCATAATAGGCATATATATGTGTCAACTAGAGTTGATGTTTCTTGAATGTCTTTGCCTTTTGTTCCTTTCCTTAAACCATCATGCATTGAATGTTATCTAGAAAAATTGTTTGTCTAATGTTTGATTGAGAAGGCCTTGAATAAAGCCTTGTGCAACTTCAGATTTTGTTTTTTGTTGTTGCCTTATTTTACATGCTTGGAATGCTTTCAAGCTTATCATATTCCCAATCTAGAAAATAGTACATGACTTTCATTTATCTCATTTTTTGATATGTTGAACTAAATTCCTCAAGGAATGATGATGAAGGAAACTTAGCTTAGCATATTTATCCCTCCACACACATGAGGGAAACAAGTCATGGATTCTTTGATTTTCTCCTTTCACTCTTCTGGCCATGATCTCACAGGAAGATTATATAAAATAGGTTGCCATATTCCTTTTCCATGAGAAACAATTATGCTTTGTCAGGAATACCCTCCCATACTTGTCAGCTTGTGATTTAATTAATTTCTATGCAGCTTCTCCTTGTTGTTTGTTGTCTAATCTTCAAAACATTTGTTACCTTTTGGTTATGTGCAATAAATACACACTGTCTCCTCACTTTAATTTTAGTGGACAACCCCATGTCACCTATGTGGGTGACCTGAAAGCTCACCTTCCTATGTGATGTGTGATTGTCCAATAGGGTTACAGTGAGAGGGGCTGACAACATCTTGAAATGCTTCCTCATTATTTAAGAGATGCATTTAATTGAACTTGATGCATCTTATTCCTTCTGATAATGAAAGTTGATCAACTGGTGTGATTCCATATTGATTTAATGCATTAATAACTGGTAAATCTTTGATCAAGTTGCTCAATTTCCTTTTTCTTGATAATCATGTTGAGCTCTACCCTTGTGGGAGCCACATATACCCCACATGTTGTATTTTATTGAATCATAATAGTAACAAGACTTGTCCTAACTCTGCACATGAAGCAAATAAGTTAGAAAAATAGATGCATATGTTAGATGTGTTTGATGACCTCATTATTTTCCAGGACATCCAAGGTTTGTATTCTTATTTAATGCACTTATGGATTAGTTTATACATGCATAGGTAGGTGTGTATGTAAGGGTTGAGATCTTTCATTGCTTATAGCCTCGCTCTAATATCATTTTTTATTCAGATGCAGGAGCTAGAAGCACTACGGAGTTGGGGAGGACACAATCAGCTTGGGGTAGTAGTAGCAACAGGGCAATTGGGCAACTTTGTAACCAATTATTCTCAGTCAATGACTAGTCTCCATTCTTATATGCACATTCATTTGTTTCTTTTTACTTATTCATGTATAAATTGCTTCATATTTCCATTGAATAAGTAAAGCTAGTCCCTTGGCTTGTGAGGGACATGTACACCTCATGATTATCAATAAAATATCACATTTGTACAAATATGTTTCTCTTTCTTGTTTGTCTATAATTGCAACATTGGAATGAAAAATGTAATATGTTCATTTGACAATCTTTATCAGTCATATTGGCTTGACCTAGCAGATTTATGGTTTATCATTTAAATGTTTGAACAAACAACACAAAAGAATAAACACTAAACCTGATTTCAGCTGAAAGCTAAAAAATAGGTAACATTTTTGGCGACATATGCTATAGGTTTGCCTGCTAAACATGAGACTAGTTTCCTAAAGCTTATCCATTGGGCATAGAGTCATCTAAAGGTTGACACCACTTGAAAACAACATTGTATGTTGTTGTAACTCATTAGGATAGCAAGAGACACCTTTGAAATTTATTGTAAAACCCAACATTGCGGTTACAGAATGAAAACTATCTAACTGTACTAAAAAGCACTTAGGTAAAACTGTAAATGCATCTGAAATGAAACTACACTACCTACTCTAACCAACAAAAAGGCTAGTCAAATGAAACCATTAACTGGTTGGGTGAAATAGTTTCCTTTTCTAAAGAATTTACAATGTTTTCCATGCTAGAAAACAACTAGAAAGAAAGGGAACATGAATAAAAACTTAGCAAACAGTTGTAATATCTCTTGAAGAACATGTACAAGCTTACTAACCTTTTCATATGGAATGTAAACATTCTTGTTCTGAGGCAGAAAGATAACTTGAGTGTGCTCTTCCTTAGCTGTACCATCATGTTTGGGTGCAAGCACGGTATCAATATCCTTATTGGCCTCCATTCTAGCTAAATGCATGATAGGGCATCCTTGTGAAAGAATAACCTTCAAGCCAATCTTGTTGGGTCTACTTTGATCAACTTCTTCTATAATCACAAGCTCATGATGATTGTAATGAGCTACCTTATGTGATTCAAATGAAACTATTGTTGATTTGTCCACTTGGTTATGCTGCTCGCACTCTCCAGATTCAGTCAATGATGGATTGGCCTCAAGCTTTGAGTAGAACTCTCCACAATGCTTGAAAACATATCCTCTTCAAGTTCATGATCAACTTCCTTATGCATGACATGTCCTACATCAACTTCGTAACTTTCTCCTTGAACATTTAAAGGAGTACTCATACCTTTCAAAACATGCCTCTGTTGATGATGCTCCGCTTGATGGATACTCTCATGGGTACCAACCTTTTCACCTCTCAAGACCAGGTTGCCCCCATCTTCCTCTTGATGAACCAACAACCTATCAAAGTGGATTTCACCTTGTTGTCCAGCATTTGATATTGGTGTTAGTACAAGTAGGGTGTCTCCATCATCATCCACAAGACTAGGAAGCTCAACAAACAAATCTATCATTATCTCATCACTTTGCTGCTCAAAATTGAACATTGAGGCTAGTTTAATCAAGCACTTCTCACCTTCACCTATAAATTCTGGAAGTTCATCAAATAAACCAATAGAAATCTGAAATTGAACATCTTTTTCTACTTCAACTACCTGTTGTCCCACCTTGTGCTCCTAAAAAGATGATTGTTTGATCTCCAAATTCAAAACAAATGACTCTAGATAATCCCAAAAAAGGTCATCTTCATCCTCATTTTTTCTTTTTAGTGAAGGAAGATTGAGTTTTACCTTATGGTGATCTTCATGAATGAAATTTTCTTATTCATGCTCATTGATAACTTCCTAAACCAAGAACGCATCACATTGTTGAACAACTTCAAGATGTTCCAAATATGTTGCCAATGAAGATATGGGTAAGCTCCATTTGTCTTGTTCAACACAAAAGGGAAACTCATTAAACATCAAAGAGACAATTTGATGTTCAACATGTTCTTCTTGATCCACAACCTGTTGCCCAGGTTGACCATTCTCAACCATCTCATGTAATGGATTTGATTCCTCCTCCTTTTTAGCAAGTGAAGGCTTATCAACTACAAGTTGATCCTCTTTAGACTTCCCCAATACCTCATTTTCCTTAGCAAACCATCTACTGTCATAAGCAACATGTCATCCTTTTTAAAGGTGGATGATAACAGGCTCAAAATGTTGCAAGTATGGGCTATGATGCTCTTCTATCATTGAAGATGATTGCTCTTGTGGAAACACAAGCTCAAGATTTTGCAAGATAGGTAAACTTCTAAAATTTGGGATCTGATTGGAAGATTTAGAGGATTCACCTTGTGTGGCACTTGGAACTTCATACCTTGGAAGCACTTCTTTTTGAAACTGATCTAACATGCAAAAAGTTGATTGGGCTTCTTTACAACGATGCACTTGCTCAATAACGGGTTCTTGAACAGAAGGAGGGCTCTTAAAACTTGGGAAAGCAAATTCTCTAGGCTCCTCTATAGATTGAGCTTGCTCAAGGACAGGTTCTTGGATTGGAATAGGATTTCTAAAACTTGGAATCTCAAATTTTTTAGGCTTAAGAGATTCACCTTGTTTGAAGCTTGGAACATCGAACTTGACAACCTCCTATTTGGAAAATTTAAGCCTCATTTTTGCATCTTTTGCAACAAGCTGTTGAGAAAGATTCTCCTCAAATTGCCTCTTTTTGGCCTCCCATTCTTGTTCATATGTTTGAGCTTGGTAAGCTTCCTATTTCTGTTGCCAATCAACCTCCTTTTGTCCTTCAAGGATATAATCCTATGAGCAATCATAGGTTGGAGAAACCAATTGTTCTTGTTGCATATTAAATTCAATCTTTCTAATATTCCCTTCAAGAAACATGTTTGTTATCCTCAACCTTAAATTTGGATTTTGGATTTGTTTGAGCTTATCCTCAAAACTTTGAAACTCTTGAAGTTGATCATAGGGATTGATCTATTGATTGCTAGAAAAATGGTGGCCTTGGGATTGATCTTGAGCAGGGGTGGGAGGGTGGTAAACTTGTGGAGAATATTGATAATCTCCTGTAGCAAAGGCATTTGAACTAATAATAGTTGCATGCTCATTTTGATGTGGCCGGTAATTGGGTATATGAGCAACATTTTTCATGAAATGAGGGATGATAGAACATGTCTTCATAAAATGTAGACATATTGGAGCATTCATAGAAGCTGGAAATTCATTGAAATTTCTTGTAAAACAAGAAAACCATGAAGACATATTGGAGCATTCATAGAAGCTGGAAATTCATTGAAATTTCTTGTAAAACAAGAAAACCAGGTATGAGTTTTATGGAAATAAGAACATACCAACACTTAACCAACCTGAAACCAATTGTTATTCTTCCATAGTCACTAGGTATGTAAAGAAAATGCCTCCAAAAGGCTGAAACTACAATTGTACACACCAAATAGCAACAATAAAATGCATAAAAATGAATTGAGAAGCAGTTCACTGTCCCACCGGGCATGCCAAAACTGTTAGGTACCCAAATTTGCACCCTATTGCTAAGTTGTGAATGAGCTCAGTAGATTTGTACTAACATGGGACTACTTTCAGGTTGTGGGTATCCTATTCAAAAGAAGATCTCTAGATTATGGGTTGGCTTCCCCATTTGATGGTGTCACCTAAACTACTCTTTGCTAAGAAAAGGGGAGAAAGAAGCATGAAAATAAAACTAACCTCTATGGTGATGCACCTAATGTGTTTTCCTCAAACTTACACAACTGCTTTTACACACATGAATGATCAACAACTTAACTATGGCTTACACAACTCAAAAATTCATATGTCTTTACATCAGTATTTCATAACAAGGCTAAAAATGTCAAGAACAACATCTAGAAGGAAGAAAAATGCATCTTCACAACTTAGACTCTACCCTAAACTAACTCAACACATGTTATGACTTGCAAGTTCATATTAACTGCATAAAGGAAAAGAAAAACAAGACAAAATCAAAGGGAAAGCAATTCTGCCATAAGATTTCATCAACCATTTCTAAAGATTTCACAATAAAAGCAATTAATAAGAAGGTAAAATATATTAAATTATTGATCAAAAGGTGTTACACTACTGCATAAGTCTTCAAATTTGAGTTACAATGTTGTCCTTTGCTGGAAAAAGCTCCAAAAGCTACAATGCCTGCAGGAAGGAAAAGAAAGAACTCCCTAAGACTTCAATTTCAAGATACTTAAACAATTCTCCAAGAAACTTCCCACACAAGTCCTTCTAGAAACTCTAGGTTGGATGAAGCACAAGAGCCAAAATGGAAGCTTCCAAAATCACTCCAAAAATTCCTCCAAATGCAGAAAAGTCAAGCCATGACTTGACCCACTAGAAAAGCCTAACAAAAAGCCTCTAAAATGGTCCTCCTTCCTCCAAAATAGTCAAATACATCCTCCCATACTTTCTCCATGTTGACAAGTCATCACCAAATTTGCCACATGCCTCCAACTAGCTAGGTCACACTTTTGGTGTGTTTGCAAAGGCTCATGACTTCAACTGAATCTCCTTTGACTAGATTTTAAAAGCACATGCCTTTTATATTTTGCATTTAAAGTAACATTTAATCAAATGGTTTATAATTATACCATTTAATTAAATATTTTACATTTAATTAAAATTCAAAAATGAGAAACTTGGGCTCAACATACCCCCTTTGACTCAACCTCAAGACAATAACACTCTTGCTTTACATAAATACACATATTGAAAGTGATTTATAAAAGATCACTTAATCAATATTTACATTCATAATTCAATGCAAAGCAATTCATAGTGTATCAAATTGATTAACACAAGGGAACTTAACCTTTTAAATGAAAATG
Organism: Sequoia sempervirens; assembly: GCA_007258455.2. NCBI lineage: Eukaryota > Viridiplantae > Streptophyta > Pinopsida > Cupressales > Cupressaceae > Sequoia > Sequoia sempervirens. The sequence continues at coordinate 577,849,526 of VDFB02270651.1, read as the reverse complement.
ATATGCAAAAGAAATGCCTAAGTCCCAAAACTTCATCACACGGCAAAAAAAATGCCTAAGTCATGGAAATGCAACATAAGGCAAAATACTTAAGGCATAGGTTAAATAACAAAGCCCACGCATCATAAAAGATATGTTGGAAATTTGAAAGACAAGGTAAAAAAATACCTTATTGGCCTCCAATTAGGGTATCAAACCCTAAACACAAAAAGAGGGGAAAATGCAAAAAACAAAACATTCATTATTTGCATCGAGCATTTTTGGAGAGTTGCTATAGCCGCCATAGGGTTTCAAGGGTGGAATTTCCATGGTGATTTCGTGGTAGATCCTGTGGGATTTCTTGGAAAAATGCTAAAAGAAATGAGGTAAAAGCTCCTTTTCAACAAGAGTTTGTCTTTTCCACACCATTTGAAAGTTATTTCAGCTTTGAATGCCATGACCTCCTTATGCTTTTCCAATGAAAACTTTGCTTGCCTTGTATGTGGTATTTTTCCTTGCTTCTAGCCACCATGGACATGACTTTCTGAAGCTCCCAGAGGTGTTTCATGGTGAAAAGAAATAAGTTGAGCTCGGGTAAGCTCCATCTGCCACATACTCTGACTTTTCTCCATTACTTTTTGCAAATTTTTAAAAGCTCATTCGAGCTTCAGCCAGTGTTGTAAACTCATGGGTATATGACTAGATTTTCCTTTTAGATTTGTTTTTCCTTATGATTTTCTGGGTGTATAAAACCTGTACTCCATTTCTTGAAGAAAACTCTACAATTGTTACTTGTTTCATGAGAATAGAAGATTGCAATTCTTTAGAAAAATAGTATTTTTTTTAGATATGATGGAAAAGACCTCTTTTATAATCTTTGCATTTTCCTACTTCAAACGAACCCAGATGGGTTTCTGTGATTTTAAAGAAACTCTAGATTTTATTACAAAATGATTCAATGTCAATGTGAGCATAATTGAAAGTTTCAATCTTGAACTGCATTCTTGATAAACTTTATTTTTTTGTAGACTAACTGAACTCCATGGAAACCCTTGCTTGGCTGATGATCATTGTCTTTTTATGTCTTCTCCTTATGCAGTGATTACCCTACTTCCTTTGAGCTGCTCACTATCATTTTAGTCCTAAAACTACCCTCTTGATAAACTTTCCCCTGCGACTGTGATTTAATGTTGTCCTTGAGTGATTGTCATACTCTCTTATGATTCACAGTCTCTTAACTCTTCTCATAATTTTGTAGAAACTCCCATAAGACAGTGAGATGTCTCTGTATTTTTTTGGAAAACCTTGCTTGGTGCCACTGCCTCCTTGTCAATCACATAGTTCATTGCCTTTCTATCGTACTGCCCAGTCAAGATATATTGCATCCATCACAAGTAGGACATAGTGGGATTGATGAAACATTAGTTTGCATATTCATATGCACACTCAAGAGATCCATGGATATTAAGCAAATTGAAGTTTTTATAAAGAACAATATATGTATCTGGAGATAATCATGATATAATAGGAAAACCTACAAGTGACCATTCCTTTTGAGTTCAGTGTCTAATGACTGAGTTCCTCTTCTTCCTATGCTCTTTTGATGGTTTTCTTGACCTTGATCTTCCGAATTAGAAGTAATGGTTGCCACTATTTTGATTGGATCTGGGACTGCTCCATTGGAACACACTATGTTGTCACTTGTTCATTCATTGTTGGCACTATTTTCTCATTCATGATCCACTTGGGAGTGTCACCTTGTAACTAAATGCCATGGCCAGTAAAGAATCATAACTAGCATTGAAATATCTTTCTTTCCATAGGTTTGTGACTTGGAAATAGGCTACTCTTCTCATGTAATAGCTTTTCACATTGGTTGATTAAAATGTTGAGGCTTGAGCCTACTGACTATCATTTACTTATGCTCTACCTTGTTGTGAATGGAATGCACTTTGTGTCTTCTGATGATCATGCTTATTCTTGAATTTCATGGCTTAGTCACGATTTACCATTCGTTGTTGATTTGTTTTCTCAAGTTTATAAATAATCATGAATATAAACCTGTAACTTCTAATGGAATTGATCTTATTCATGACTATGGTCTGCTCCTTAAAGCATCATGATTCATGATGGTTTCAATAATTGAATTTCATGAGCTCCTCTATTTCAATCAATACCACTACCATCTTTAATATCAGTGCTCTTCTTTGAATCCTTTGTCTATGCTTAGAGGAATCATTTCTAGAGGAAACCATTTGGCAACTTGCTCAATCATTAACATAAGTTAATGGCTCAGTATAGATGCATAATTGAAATTCTTCCTCATTGTTTAAGAGATGCATAATTGAACTTGATGCATCTTATTCCTTCTGATAATGAAAGTTGAACAATTGGTGTGATTCCATATTGATTTAATGCATTAATAATTGGTAAATCTTTGATCAAGTTGCTCAATTTCCTTTTTCTTGATAAGAATGTTGATCTCTACCCTCGCGGGAGCCACATTTACCCCACATGTTGTATTTTACTGAATTGGAATAGTAACAAGACTTGTCCTAACTATGCACATGAAACAAACAAGTTAGAAAAATAGATGCATATGGTTGATGTGTTTGATGACCTCGTTGTTTTCCAAGACATCCAAGGTTTGCATTCTTATTTAATGCACTTATGGATCATTTTATACATGCATAGGTAGGTGTGTATGTAATGATTGAGATCTTTCATTGCTTAGAGCCTCGCTCTAATAAAAAAAAATAGATGTAGGAACTAGGAGTACTACGGAGCTGGGGAGGACACAATCAGCTTGGGGCAATAGTAGCAGGGCAATCAGACAACTTTGTAACTAGTCATTCTTAGGCAATGTCTTGTCTCCATTCTTATATGCACATTCATTTATTTCTTTTTACTTATTCATGTATAAATTGCTTCATATTTCCATTGAATAAGTAAAGTTAGTCCCTTGGCTTGTGAGGGACATGTACACTTCATGATTATCAATAAAAGATCACATTTGTACATATATGATTCTCTTTCTTGTTTGTCTGTAATTGCAACATTGTAATGAAAAGTTTAATCTGTTCATTTGACAATCTTTATCAGGCATATTGGCTTGACTTAGCAGATTTCTAGTTTATCATTTAAATGTTTGAACAAACAACACAAAACAATAAACACTAAACCTGATTTCAGCTGAAAGCTAAAAATTAGGTAACAACCATTAATGGAAATTGACCTATAAATGTTGCCCCTTTCCCTTCATTTTACCTAGGCATTCGAATATGAGAGAGAAATAAGGTCCCTCCTTCCTTTTTTTGCCTTTTTCCTTGTTCCTGCTGATTTGGTCCTTGCTCGCTTGCTTCACATTTTCCATCATTTTTTGACTTTGAGTTGCCTATGAATTTGGGATGTTTTTGTGATGCCTAAGTGAACTGCCAAGGTTTTTTTAAGTTTTGGGAAGTTGTGGAAATTTCATGTTGGGTCGTCGTCCCTTCGTGGTTGTGGGAACTTTCCTTGTAGGCCACCATACCTCCGTGGCCATGGGAACTTTCCTTGTGGGCCTCCATCCCTCCATGGTCGTGGGAGCTTTCCTTGTGGGCCATCGTCCCTCTATGGTTGTTTGGGAACTTTCCTTGTGGGCCATCGTGTGCTCGTTGTTGTTTCAAAAAGGCGGCGACCCTCTGGCTTCCCCCTTCCAAATCTTCACATTTCTGGAATGGGTGCAAACTTCAAGTTTCATCATCTAGGGACCATCAAATGAATGTCTTCACATGCCTAAAGGGGTTTGCATCAAACTTTCCATGTGTTTAGACATCACAAAAATTGCCTTGTGGGTCGCTGCGGCCGTTTGGAAACTTTCGTTGCGGGCTACCGTCCCTTCATGGCCATGGGAACTTTCCTTGCAGGCTGTCATCCCTCCGTGGTTGTGGGAACTTTCCTTATGGGCCACCGTCCCTCTGTCATTTTCCATGGGAACTTCCCTTGCAGGCCACCGTCCCTTCGTTGTTATCCATGGGAACTTCCCTTGTGGGCCGCCATCCCTCCATCGCCTTCCATGGGAACATTCCTTGTGGGCCGCCGTCCCTCCATTTCCATTTGTGGGAACTTCCCTTGTGGACCGTCATCCCTCTATTTCCATCTGTGGGAACTTCCCTTGCAGGCCGCCATCCCTTCATTGTTGTCCATGGGAACTTCCCTTGCGGGTCATCGTCCCTCCGTTGTCGTCCCTCCATCACCGTCTGTGGGAACTTCCCTTGCAGTTCGCCGTCCCTTCGTCGTTGTCCATGGGAAGTTTCCCTGTGGGTCGCTGTCCGTTCGTCATCATCCATCCCTCTGTTGCCGTCTGTCACCATCCATCGTTTTCCACCCGTCCGTCCACCGTCTGCCTTCCATTCATTTTTTGTTCACCATCCGCCCACTTTTCGTCCTCTTTCATCCTTCCGCCCTATGGTGCCCGCACCCCTGAACACACATTAATGTTTATGGTTCAAATGAGCTCCAAATATGAATATTATGATCTTTTGATGATGCATGGATGGATCTAACAAGGAGTTTACAAGATTTGATTAACGTTTGCCTTGATTTGTGTATGAAAGCACTTATGGCACTTCATATATGTAGGATTCATGGAACCTACCGCGGGTTCGTCGAGGAGGCCCATTAAGAAAGCTGAACAAGGAAAAGCACATAGCTCCTATTACCATCCATTTTATGCCCACCTTTCCTCGTAGCACCCATCAACAAAATTGGCATTAGAAGGAGGCCTATTTCAAGGAAGTTAGTGGCAACTAAAAAGGATGACCTTCAAAGGAACAAGGAGTTGTTTTATTTTCCACCCAATGATGATGATGGTGAGGAGTTGTCCATCTAGATCAAGAGCAGTATATCTACTTCTCAGAAACACCAATCTATAAAATGAATGCACTTAATTGGTTGAAGGATACTACAGATGCACCAACAAGAAGGAAAATTTTGAACAATTTTAGCTAAAACAAAGGGCAATCAACTAGAGGACAAAAGTGCTATAGTGACTGGCCACTACAAGACAAAACAAGGAAAAGAAAAAAGATGTATTTTAAATTGTTGAATATTGAGGGGTAGGTGAAACCCTAATGTAAACAAATCTAGACCATTCATTGTGAATCAATCCTAGCCATTCATTTGGGCTTTGGAAAACTATAAATAGGGGTCTTCCCCTCATTTGTAAATGGTTGGAGAGCTTATGTAAAAACATTCTGCAGCAATAGAAAGCAACATTGCATGATCTATGGGTGTTCCTTTTGAGTTTTCTCATTATGTGTGCATGGTTTTGCTTCCCTTTTTAGTTTTAGTTGTTAGTTGTTTGAATGGAATTGATGGTGGTGTTTGCTGTTATGGTATCTGATGAACTTTCAGCCCATACTTTTAGTACTTGTTGATGACAAACTGTTGTGTAAAGTTAGCATGGGCTTCTTCATTTCAATCCTGCAACTTAGTTCAATTGCATGTTCATGATGTGTGTGTGCAATCTAAAAATTTGCAGTCCTTAGAAGATTGCACTGGTTTTGTGTAACTATAGGTTCCTCTTGGCCAAGGAAAACCCAGTTTAGGAAGTTTGTCTACTGTAGTAGCCTCCATGATCACTGTTCATTTGTAGTTTCAGGTCTAGGAACTTACTCTCTTCCCTACCCTTTTGACTTTTCTTTAAATAGTGATCTTAGACAAGGTTCATTGCACATTGTAAAGCCAAATCTGATGATGGAATAGGAGTTCTAGACTACTGTTTTGAACCTGCAGCAATTGAACAACAATCTCTACATCTTAAGAACTCAATTTGCAAACCCATCTTTCCACACTTTGTAACTCATCTGTAAGTCCTCCTTGTGATTCCAGCAAATGACATCAAATAACTGAGATATTCCAAGCACTGTCAAGACCTGACATTAGAGACCTTGGGATAGTGTTATGCAATTTGATTGTTGAAGATTGTCTTTCAAGAGAGGTGATGCACCTATGCATTACCAACACTAATTTTTCAACCTTTTCTCCAAGGCCATTGGGACATGTGTCACAAATGAACACATGTTAGATCCATCCAACCAAAATGTTGGTATAGTTATACTGGGGCATTGGGACATGTGTCACAAATGAACAATATGGAATTCCTATTTGAATCTTGGTTTTTAATAGGACATTTGTGTGTCGTGTCTATGTCTATGCATCATGTTGTCGTATGGCCAAATTCCTCTGAAACTCAAACCATAGGCTACAAATGATTCATCATTTCTATCTAGAAGATCAAAATTATAAAATCTCGACTATGGATTTTGTCATAAATGCATTAGGTACCATGCATAAGTGTGAAATTAGCATAGGGTGCAATTTTTGATACTACAGGAGGTATGGAGGAAGATACTCAAAACTTGAAATAACTCCTAGCATTAATGTTGTGAAGATATGTGACCACAAATCTTAACTACCACATTAGTGGTAGCTAGGGCATAATACATATCTCGTGACAAAAAATACAAGTGGATCTATGTCATCAATGTAAATAATGTCACTGACAACATGACACCATAGCTACAACTACATGTCAAGAATAAGCATCACAATGTATTGAAATGTCAGGTGGTAGGTGGGATGAATGAATAGTGAGAAATAGTGAGAGTGGACATAGTTCAAGGGTTGAAGACACCTTAGGACACATACTAATGGTAAAGGATTGAAATTTTGACAAGAGGCATGTTGGAAAGGGCAAGTTTGAAACTCCAATCAAGAAAGGAAAGTGAGTCAGGGATGGACATGAGGTATGCTTAGATGGGTAAGTATGACAAGCATAAGCAAGAGAAGAGCTAAGTGAAAAGGCATGACAAGATTGTGAATTTTGAAAGTCTAGTGATGAATAAGGAAATGTTTGACTTGGATGGTAGGGCATGCCTAGATGAAGAACTCTAAACCTTTGATGACTAACAAATAATTAGAAAGTTGGGTGTACCTCTTGGTGCAACCCCTAAAAATGCTTTGTGTTCCCCTTGAAATTCTACAAAATTTGGTTAGTTTCATGTCCTTGAGCTTAGGTTTTTGTTTATTATCATGCCTTAGGGTTTGTATTGCTAAAACCCTTTCTAAAAACTCTTAAGTCTGAATCCTTTGCAAACATTATAATTCATCATTAAACTTTTATCACTGGTTCCTGGATGTTTGAGTCACATCTTATGCCATTGAGTTCATCATGTTACTGGCCCTAAAGTCCTAGTGATCTCGGTCATTGCCCATTGTTTTATAAAAAATATTGCCTTATTTTAATACAGGCTTAAATTCATCAAAACATTTGTCGGGTTGTCAGTTTGGGTTTAATTTTCCCCATCATTTTCCTAAGGTTTTGACCTTAATCTTTATGTCCCTGTCTGTCGTTTGCCTAGTGGTGGCCCCCTTTTAAGTACTAACTATTGGCATGTATAGATTTCCAACGTTACAAGAACCATTTAATCACCACAAGAAAATCCTAGTCATTCCCCATGTCCCCATCAGTTTATTTTTCATATTTTAATATTCTCATGAGCTAGCAGGTGAGCACCACGTTTCCTCTACATTGGCAGGGCCAACATATTTGAATAGTTAGAAGGTGATAGTATGAGTGAATCAACGATGGGTATTGAATGATGTGTCTTCATCTAGACCGTTCCCTGCCACCCCACTTGATTTTATTTTGTATTAAAATAATGCCACAAGCTAGTGGGTTGATGACATCTTTCCCCTTGTTAGAGGGACCCACCAGGCTATGAGAGAAGCAAACACTCCACTTGGAAGAGATCAACGGTTGAGGACGGATGACATGGGTAAATCTTGACTTCTCCCCACCATCCCGTGGGGGACCCACCTTTGCCTTTAGTCTCTCAGTGAGGAAGCAGGAGAATGCCACTTGGATCCATCTAAAAGGTAGAATGAACATAAGGAAAAGGAAAAACATTAATGAAATATTTCACCATAAGAGTATGAAGGATAAGGTATGCGCTACTAAAAGGAATTCTCTTGCATGTGTCCTTAATATGGGAAATATATTTTGATCTTGGTCATTGGTTGTGTTAGAAAATTATGTGCATGGGCACTTGGTCTTGTGCTAAGGCATGGGCATGTTGACGACTTGAGATTTAATCTCAACCCTTCCCTGCCACCCCACTGTTGAAATTTGTGAGCTGGTTTAGACCAATGGGGAAGCAAGGAAATCCATGTGTGGGTTGTCCAACGACACTTAATGGATAGTGGAGCCCGCTGAAAGGTTGGAGGTCCATTCTACACAATCCTTTCTGATTGGGTAAAGGAAAGTGGTTGTTTACAGTCAGCTTTTTCAAACTTTTTGATTAATTCTAAATCGCTCAATGATCCATCTTGTCTTGTGATCAACAATTAGTTTTCAAACTTGTGTGGATGATTGTCAGTTCGATTACACGAGCTTTCATTTGAACATTAATGGTGTACATGCTGTAGGAATTCAACATAAAGAGGATTGTTCGCCATTCTTCCTTCACAATTGCAATTGTCGAGAGCCGAGAAATTGATCTAGAACCATAGAAGAAGATGTGAAGAGCTTGGGAAAATAGTTGTAGAGAAATTGAAAAAATTTCCTGGGTAAGCAGGTATTTATTCCTTTCTATGTTAATTGAGCATAAGTTAGTTGGTTCAAGGAATTGTCGAAAGTTTTGTAAGCCTTAGGTACTTAGGGTTTGCAAGGGCTTGATTATTTGAAAAATCCATTGAGTTGGTAAGAATTATGTGGTCTAGGAGGATTTTTACTCTACAAGTTTGTCCCTGAGAGCATAAACCAGTGAAAATATTCTATAAGTGAAATTCACAAACCCTAAGCTTCTTATACTAAAAAAATGAGTGAATCTAGCGTGTCATCCCCTCAACCTAAGAGGAAACCCAAGAATAAGAGGGTTAAGAGGTCTAAAACCCAAGATGACACACCTAAAATTAAGCCAGATGTACCTAAGAAATCCTCAAAACTAGAAAAGAAAGCTTTGGCCATGGAGGGTGAGGTCAAAGGTGTTACTAAAGGTGGTCACAGGACAAACATGTTAGCTAGGCATAGGAAAGACGATAACAATGATATGGTTGGTTCATCTAGGAAGAAAAAGAAGAAGGATAAGGACCACAAGGCTTATGATTCTTATATGGAGGAACCTAATGTTGCCATGTGAAAGATGAGGCAGAAGATGATCTAGATTATGCCCAATATCTTCTTCTACTTGCAAGTCGAGAAGACTCTGATGATGGAAAGACAAATTCTCTAGTTTCAACAAAATCATGAAGGTGACATGCATACTCTGATTCTAAAGATGATGAACCATTGCAAAATCAGAGTATCAGTTCAGAGTTTTTGTCTTCGGTGCTGACATGGAAAATGGGTTTTGATATTGTTATTACGATGAAAGATTCCTTTTGGAAGGTGGGTAAATCTCTTCAACGAGTGGAAAAGGTTTTTTTTCTTTTGTGATTTCCCTCTATTTGAGGATGCAAATATAACTACAAGGGGAATGTATTTTGTAATGGTCAAATTGAATAGTGATGTGTACTTTCTAGCCCGAAGCTTGTTTTTCTCCTTTGTTTCTATAAGAAGGAATTCAAGGCTAAAAGTATAGGGGGTTAGTTGTTTTGTAATTGATCACAAAAAAACTATAAAGAGAATACTAAGCATATTCAAGTTTTTTCTTAGGTTTGATTCTGTCAATGCATATGTAATTTTCATAGCAAGACTGGCAATATAATACAAAATGGTGAAAATTCAAAGCCATTTTCTCTACTATGTACTTGTTCTATGAGTTATGAATAATATAATCAAGGATTATCTTGTTCATCTCCATTGATTTCCAATGGATGTGTGGTTTTGTTTTTTCTTTTTAATTCAAAGAATTAATCTAAATTCTTAAGTGAAGCTATAGATTCCTATGAATTAGGTGCTAGGATATTAGTAAGAAGTGGTGGTTGAGAATATAATGTTGAAATGCTATAATGCAGTATTTTCAAAGCTTAAATGATGCTATGTGTTGAATTGTTATCAGGTTACATAGGTTTTGTAATTGACTCCATTCTTAGGATGAGGCACTGATCTATGTAAATATTCATAATACATTTTGTTGGTCAATTCAGCAACAAATCACTTTCATAAGCAAAATTTTCAAATGAGTTACAATGGTTATTATTTTGTGTTAAGTTTTACCATTCTCATGCTTTGAATGTAGAGTGTTGTTAGGAAGCAACCAACTTCTTTGATAGATTTCGTTTGTTGAGCTATTATATGAGAGTTTATCTATTATTTATAATGTATTTAAATATTTGGTGCAGAGGTCTTTAAATACATTGTGGGATCACCCTCTGGTGTAGAAGCACCCAGGTCATGAAATGCCTTCAAAAGGCTAATATGTTAATTTTGTAATGTTCAAGTCAAAAGATGTGTCAAGGCCATGTAAAACCTAATTTTATTGTATTTAAGGTCATATGAGGTCCTATTTTGAGTGTAATCAAGTCATGTAAAAGTCACTAGGTGGTCAAAGATATAAATAATGCACAACTTGTAATATTGTCAAAATTGCCAAAAATGTAAAAAGAGAAGGAATATGAAAAGACAAGTGGAAACTTGGGGGAATAGGTCATCAAGGAAGTTGGAGAGGTAGTTGTCAGTTTAGAAACTCTATAAAAGCATGCATATGGTGAGGGAAAGGAGATCAATTAGAGATCTTTGTATTCTTGTACCAAATTTTGAATAAAACCCCTATTTTCTCTAAGTTGCAGCATTCTTTCATTGTTTCTATTTTTGTATTGTCAATTTAGGAACGTTAAGAGTTGGATTCTTGTGTGGTTTCATTCTAGAAGGAGTTAGTATTCATTTCAAGGGATTTGAGGGCTAAATTTTAAGAAACAAATGAATTAGAAGGCAACTTTCAGTGCCGCAGGCTGTATTTCTCCATATTGTGTTTTGAGAGTCTTTTAAAGAACAAGGACTCCATCCCATCGATGTAAGAGTAGTTGGTTGATGGGATAGAATGAAATAGGAATTTTCTTATTTTTTTTGATGTTTTGAGTGTTGAAAGGGCAGTAGGAGATGAATATACAAGAATAAGATGCTATTTCAAGTTAAAATCTGAGTTTCCCTCTTGAACCATGAAGGCTACTAGTAGGGTATGGAAGGATTTGCATGTGCACAAGCTTGAAGATGATTTCAAAAGAATAAACAGGCATATTAAGACAAGTTTCAAGTGTTGGCTGGAGATTTTGAGGTTTGCATGTACCTTATTCATGAAACCCTCCCCGTTTTGTGCTTTTCCACCCTATAATCAAGGGTTTAATGGATCAGTGGGTTATTAGGCTTTTAAATCCTTAAAGTTGATTGAATCATGAGTTTTGGGAAATTTCTAAAGATTTTTTTTTGTTGGAAAGTAATTTGGAGTAGTGTAAAGGTGACCTCCTTTGAAAAATAGGCCTAAATTTGTAGCCTTTTCAAGCGTATAGTCTGAGAATCAGGCAGTTTCTTCAAAGTAAGTCATTGCAAGATTTTAATATGTTGAAGTGGACTGGGAAGGGTCTCTAAATCAGTGTTAATATGATTAACATGCTTTGTTCTAGATATGTATTCACTCGATTCAAGGGTTTGTTAACCTACTAAAGGAATATGGCATTGTGAGGTCAAAACAGTCAATCTGCTAAACTATGAAAAGATGAACTGTAGTGATTTGAATCTTGTTCTATTTATGTTGTTAAAGATGTTTCAAAGTTTGGGATAAGGTGTGGAAGGTAGTATATGTTGTTTTGAATATTTGGGAATGGTGATTCTATTGTGTGTCTTAGTGTCTTGAATGCAGAGTATGCAGATCTAATGTTTATATACTAATGTACTGGGATTGTTCCCTTCAAAAAATGATGAGCCTTGTGTCTTAAAAGACCGATTACCCGTTGATGGCAAGAAGGATTGGTTTTTGTTAGTTTTCCTTGTAAAGTAAGTTGCTAAGGTGAGTGAATTGGTGCTAGTAGAAGAGTATGGACTGTTTTCAATGATTTAAGTCTGGTTATTGTTTTGATACAGACATTTTGAGATTGGATGAGTTGGATTGGAATTTGATTAAGGAATTGAATAAGTGTTTTATTTCCTTGGAGAATGAGTATATTGATATACTATGATGTGGTTTGCTGAGTTAAATAGTTTGATGAATTTTGTTGAGATGATAGTTGAGTTTTGGTGAAAGTTAGGTGAATTCTTGAAGTTTGTATATTTGATCTTCTCCTGATTCTATTTGGGATTGAAATTCCCTGAAGAATGAGTGCTTGGTTGTGATGCTCTGCATCACCCTCCGGAGTTTTGTAGAGCCCAAAGTGCAAGAGGAAAGCATTGCTTCTTTCACTTGTTCATTGGCCAATCCCTTTGGGTTGCTAAGGATTGGAATTGGAAATTCTATAGGCAATTCTAAAGATCAACTTGGTTCTTAAAAAACAACCAATACCTCCTTGCTTATAGATGTTAGGAACCTTAGACCAATACAATGGGAATGAAGAACACATGTACAAAATTGGACTAGGGGAGATACAAGACTTAGGAAATAGAAATTTTTGTTTACAACATAAGTTATTATGAAAAGGGGACACAATGAGTCTACCCTACTCAAAATTGCTTGCCCTCAAGCAAGGTAAATTCAAATGTTCAAAATTCTTTCTTCTTTCCAAGTAGCATCCTCTATAGGTAAATTCTTCCCATGAACCAATTAATTTGTGATGAAAACTATTTGATGTTGTGGTTGTGTTGCTGATATGTGGTTGTCATTGATGTCAACACAATTAGCATTATTGTATTGAAGGTTGTATATGTCAAGGATATTGAGAAAATTATTAAAGGAAGAGTTGAAGGATGCTAGTGGAACAATGAAGGTCATGAAGGTGTCTTGTTTTGTACGTTGAAGATCAGTTTTTGTGGACTAAAGGGTTTATTGTTGAGAGTATCTAGTTCATCTACTGGAAGTTTCAGAGGTCCGCATGAAGATTTGATCGTGCTATGAACAGTTGTGTTTTGACAGTATTTTTGTGGGTTTTGTTAGTGTTCTTGATTGAAGTTTATGTGATTATGATAATTTTTGTTGCTGCGGATACTTCTCTGTTAGTTCTTGTTGTTTATGGATGCTTCTAGATCATTCACTATCCTTGTTGTACGTCCACATTGATCAGTGTGCTCATGGTCGAATATTTTTCTCATGTATGTTCGGGTTTTCATGTTCTTGGCCAACATGATGGTTGTAATAATTTGTCAATCCTTGAAGTTTAAATTTGAATGTTTGGCACACTCGAAGATATTGTTTTAGGTCGTATCATAATATTAGCCGATGGTGTTTGACTCACGTTGAAAATTTATTTGTAAATTTGGGCTGACATTGTAAATATTTTTTATTGGCCAACAAGGTTGTTGATGCAATTCCATGTTGCGGATACATAAGAGTGATTGTTTGAGTGAAGTTAGTGTGCATAAGAGAGTGAATGTATGCCAGAGAAAGTGCAGATGTGTGAATAGTGTTCTAATCATTCGATTGCAGAGTAGAGTGAGAAGTTTGAGCGAAGTGTGAAGAAGGTTTTATGTGCTTAACTATAACTGTAATCAGGCTTGTGTAGAAGATATTTTCTTAGTTCATACCCTATGGATCTAATCCAAATTGTTGTGTACTGTTGGGTAGTGAGCCCTCTTGTATTTGAGTAGTGAGATCTAAGTAGTGTTCCTGAATGCATGTGCATTCCTATTATTTTTCATTATCCTTTTAATAGGGTATAATATTGTGGACTAACATCCACTACGGTTTTTCCCCTAATAGGGTCTCCACGTAAAAAATCTTGGTTTTCTCTATGTTTCTGATGTGTTGATTGTTTATGGTTAATTATTCATTCATCAAATCTAAGAATAAGTTAAGTAAAGTTTGAAATGGTTAAATATTCTATGAAAACTAATTCACCCCCCTCTCAGATGTTTTTCCTTGTTTTGCCAAAAATTGGTATCAGAGCAGGTTCCTATGAAGAAGTTTAAAAGCTTGAGGTGATCCAAGATGGCATCATACAAGAAGGACAGTCCTATACTTGATGGAACAAACTACTCACTGTGGAAAGCTAGGATGGAATGTCATTTGAGGTGTATTGGAGAACCCTTCTAGAAGATTACAAAGAATCTATATGTTATTCCTCAGAATGGTCCCTCCACTGCTGATGAGATTAAAGAGGCTGAGAATAATGTCAGGGCTATGGAAGCTCTGTTGAGTGCTCTAACAGATTCAAAAATGACAAATGTGATAGGTTTGAAGATAGCTCATGAGATGTGGATGAAGCTGGAAACTTTGTATGAGGGATATGTATATGTGAAGATGGCTAAGATACAGAGTTTGAAAGGAAAGTATGAAAATTTGAAAATGGGTGAAGATGAAAATATTTCTTCTTTTATGCAAAGAGTAAATGCAATAGTGATGGGTATTAGATGTGCTGGTGGTACCCTAGATGAGGAATAAATTGTAGCTAAAGTGCTCAAATCATTGCCTTCCTCTTACAAAGCAAAGGCTCATGCTATTGAAGAAACCATATCATTGACGAACATGACAAGAGATACATTGATTGGTAAACTTGATGCCTTTGGGTTGAGCGAATTTGGCGAATTTGTTCCTAAGACTAAAACTACATATAAGGCTACTATATCTGGAGGAAACAAGCAAAGATATGATCTGGGAGAGTGTTCCAAAAATTCATTCAAGTATGAGGAATAAATGAAACAACTTGAAGATGAAGAAAGAGAAGTAGAAGAACTGGAAGCACTGATTGTGAAGAAAGAAGGCAGAGGACAAGGTAAGTATAAAGGAAAGTTTCCTATTAAATTTTTTTCTTACAGTAAAATAGGTCATTTTGCATCAAGGTGTCATGAAAGAGTTCCTAGATCTAAGCCTTACAAATCTAGATTTCAAAAGAAATGTTACTATGCTGAAGGAGTGACTGATGATGAGTCTAATAAAGATAATGGAAATGAAGATGAATGGTTGTTCCTTGCTATTAAGGAAAATGGTCCAGTGGCTATTGAATCTACTAAAGTTGAGAAAGCTCTTGCAGCTTGAATTAAAGAAAAAGATGAGTGGGTTATTGACAGTGGTTGCTCACATCATATGTCTGGTGGAAAAATAAAATTTGTAAGTCTTGAGAAGTATGACGGTGGGGTTGTAATATTTGGAGAAAACAATGTTGGTGTGATTCGTGGCAAAGGATCTATTTGTCTTGGTGGTAAGAATAACACTAATGATGTTCTTTATGTTGAAGGCTTGAAGCACAACTTGCTGAGTGTTGGAAAAATGGTGGAGAAGGGTTATGATATTCAGTTCAAAGATGGAAGATGCAAGATACTTGCAAGATCTGGAAAAGTAATTGCTTTAGGTAAAAAGACAGAAGGTAATATCTTTCACCTGAATGTTGCTAGTGAAAGTTGTTTAATTGCTCAAGTAGATGAAAGCTGATTATGGCATAGGAGGCTGTGTCATATGAATTTTGATAACATTGTCAAAGTAAGTTCCACTCAAGCAGTAAGAGATCTACCTAAGCTAGTGAAGCCTGCTAACACAATTTGCAAGGAATATCAGATGGGAAAACATACTAGAGTTTCTTTTCAGAGAAAACAACATCATTCAAATGGATTATTGGAGTTGGTACATACTGATCTATGTGGTCCCTCAAGAGTTAGAATTCTTCATGGAGAAAGGTACTTTATGCTGCTTATTGATGATTATTCTAGGATGATATGGGTTGTTTTCTTAAGAGAAAAATGTGAAGCATTAGAAAAGTTCAAAAATTTCAAGGCCATGGCAGAAAATGAGAAAGGTCTAAAAATCAAATGCTTAAGGTTAGACAAAGGTGGTGAGTTCACCTCCATGGAGTTCAATTCTTTTTGTGAAGACCATGGAGTTAGAAGACAACTTTATCTACTCCTCGAACCCCTCAACAGAATGGAGTTGCAGAAAGGAAGAACAAAACAATTCTAGATGCTGCTAGAACAATGATGATAGAAGGTAATGTGCCTCACATCTATTGGAGTGAAGTTTTAAGCACTGTTGTGTACACTTTGAAACAAGTAAATGTCAATAGTAATTTTGGTAAGACTCCTTTTGAACTATGGTTTGGTTATAATCCTATTGTTAGATATTTCAAGATCTTTGGAAGCAAGTGTTATATCAAGAGAGATGAGGATATAGGAAAGTTTGATGCAAGAAGCAATGAAGGAATCTTTCTAGGTTACTCTACTAAAAGCAAGGTCTACTGGTGCTATAACAGAAGATTAAGAAAAATGGTTGAGAGTGCAAATGTCAGAGTTGATGAGGATTCAGCTAAATCATCTAGATACTATGGATATGATTCAGATGACCAAGAAGACAACACAAAAAAAGGGAAGAATGTTTAGACACATAATCAACTTCAAATTGTGCCATATGTTCTAGTAAAACAACTTCCACTTGTTTCAGTAAATCAAGGTAGTCAAGAAGCAGAGACAAGCGCAAGTGTAGAAGAAGGAATAGAAGAACCAGAAGTTTGAGAGATTCCTAAAAGAGGTATGTAAATCTAAATCATTTTGAAAATCAAATTATAGGAGACAAGAATAAAGGTGTGCAAACTAAAAGAAAGATTGCAGAAGAGTATTGCCTAATTTCCAAGATTGAGCTTAAAGATGTCAATGAAGCTTGCAATGATGAACACTAGATGGAAGCTATGAAAGAATAACTGATGTAGATTGAAAAGAATGATACATGGATACTTGTTCCTAGACCTAAAGATAAAAATGTGATTAGTACTAAATGGGTTTTTCAGAATAAGCTGAATGAACAAGGTGAAGTGGTCTAGAATAAAGCAAGACTAGTATGTAAAGGGTATTCACAAATGGAAGGAATTGATTTTGAAAATACCTTTGCCCCTATTACTAGAATTGAAGCTGTTAGATTATTTCTTGCTTATTGATGAGGAGGTAGCCCGAGACACATAAAATAACCCACAAACAAGAGAATAATTTAATTATTCAAAAATTGGAGCTTCTTACATGCAGAGGATCTCAAATCACCAAGTTCTACAACACATGCAAGTTACAGAAAGCTACAGAATAACCCTTTCGCAATATGCAAACTTGTCCCCAAAAAGTTACCCAAAATATTAGAAACCCGCCCATAAATAGAGCTCCTCTTTAGTTTGGAGCCAAAACAACATTAAAATTTGAGTTTAGGCAGTTTGGCGCCAAAAATTACAACTTGAAGTTCAAATTTCAAAAGAACATTTGCAATTGTATCTTCTAGAAAGTGCGCCAACTTCCCGGGGCCATAACTTTTGATATGGGGCTCCGATTTGCAAAACATTTGAACCGTTGGAAAGGTCTCGAAGTCAAGAACGCGCTCAAAATTTGCTACACCGATTTCAGAAAGTTTCAGGGCCATTCCGGATGCTCCAAGTGCCTCAAATCCAACTCAGAAGATTTTAAGGTGCAAATCTGGGAAACTAAAATTGCAATATCTTTCAACCCAGGAATAGAAAATAAAAACTGTAAATTGGGAATTTCATTATGATGAAAAGGGTGTCCAAAAATGTAAAAACATCTAAAAACTGAGAAACTTGAAATTTAACTATTTTTGGGTGATGCAAGATTGCCCTTACACCACTGGATGCTCCTGCATCAGACACCCAGGGTAATTTGAGAAATGACCTTGTCATGTCTCAGATGGTTGAGGAAAACCCAACCAGTCAACCGCTACCTTAGATAGCTGGGATGAATCTTCCACAGGCCATCCTCTCCATTTCACCAGATATTCTTCATATTGCATGTTTCTGGTACTCCTTCCCACACGACTATCCAAGATTTCTTCAATCTCCTCCTTTTCTGAAGTAGATGCTGGAATCCCACACTGTTCCATCATTGGTACTTCCTCTACGCCACCTTCATAATACTCTGTCAAATCTAAAATGTTGAACACAGGGGAAATGTTGAATCCATTTGGAAACTCTACCTCATATGCATTCCCTGAATCATGCTTCTTCAAAATTTATAGGGACCGAATTTCTTCATCTTCAATTTATTATAGGTTCCCACGGGAAACCTTTCTTTCCTCAAGTGGACCATTACTTCATCGTAATCTGAAACTCCTTATACCTCCTCTCTTGATCTGCCTTAGCCTTATACTGCATATTCATCTTGTTAATATGTTCTCTTACCTTCTCATGTATATCCTTGATGTGTTCTGCAAAAATCTTCATCTTCAGCACTTATTTTCTTCTCTTGGTCCATCTTCCTCAATTCTAGAGGTTCAGGGCTACCTCCATACAAAACTGGAATGGTGATCTACCAGTGCTTCTGTTGACAGAATTGTTGTAAGAAATTCTTCCTGGGGTAAGATCAAGTCCCATCCCTTGGGTTTATCTCCTACCAAACATCTCAGTAGGTTACCCAGACTCCTGTTAACAACCTCTGTCTGCCCATCTATTTATGGATGGTGTGCAGAACTGAACTTCAACTCTGTCTTCAACTTCTTCCACAAGGTCCTCCAAAAGTACCCCACAAATTTGGTGTCATGATTTGAAACAATACTCTTTGGCAGACCATGTAGCCTCACCACCTCTTTGAAGAACAAGTCAGCAATGTGGACTGCATCATGGGTCTTCTGACATGGAATGAAATGTGCCATCTTCAAAAACCTATCAACCACCACAAAGACTGAATCATTCCCTCGTTGTGTCCTTGGAAAACCAAGAACAAGTCCATACTTATATCCTCCCATGGCCTCTCAGTACAAAGGGCTGATATAAGCTGATTCTCCACTCCTTTAGCCATTTGACATACCCTACAACTTTGTACAAACTTCTTCACATCCTGTGACAACTGAGGCCAATAATAATATTCACTGATAATGGCAATGGTCTTATCCCGACCAAAATGTCCTGCCATTCCTCCACTATGCTTCTCCTTTATCGGGTTCTCCCTCATGGAACTCCTCAGGATACACAATTGACTTCCCTTAAATAACATGCCATCCTGGATTATGAAATCCAACCACCTTGTCATGTCCACTGTAACGGTTCCTTGCAAGCTTTCCAAGCCTCTGCAAAATCAATCTTCTGCATACAGTGTCTTGAGTTCATTGAACCCAACCACTTCAATCTGCATCTTTGTCATCAATGTATGCCACCTACTTAAGGCATCTGCAACCCTATTTGACTTCCCACTCCTATGTTTCAAAACAAAGGTATAACTCTGCAAAAACTCTACCCATTTCATATGCCTCTGATTTAATTTTCCCTGACTATTTAGGTACTGCAAGGCCTGATGATCAGTATATAGAACAAATTCTTTCGGCAACAAATAATGTCTCCATTTCTTTAATGCTTGAACTATTGCATAAAATTATTGATCATATACAAAATATACTTTCTCTTGGCATTTTTAACTTTTCACTGAAATAGGCAATGGGCTTACCTTCTTGGCTCAATCTTTGCTCCAATGGCACAACCAGCGGCATCACAATCCACGAAACACCTTGTTGAAATCTGGGAGGGCTAGAAACGAGGTTTCACACCTTCGTCAATAGTTCAAAACTTTTTGCATTCCGATTGCTCCTTGAATTCTTTTCTATCCCCTCTCATTGTTTTGTCGGGGTCCACAAACCTCTTGAAGTTTCTAATGAACTTTCTATAAAAACTAGCCAAACCATGGAAAGATCTCACCTTGGTAGCGTTCTTGGGGTAGGCCACTCGAATAGCCTTCACCTTCTCTGGGTCCATCTTGAGACCTTCTGCGAGACAACAAACCCCAAGTACACTAACTCCCTCTTCACAAAACTGCACTTCTTCAGATTAATCAACAATTTATCTTCTCTTAACTTCTCAAAGGCTCTCTGAATATGCATCAGATGCTCATCCAACGTCTTACTGAAAATCAAAATATCATCTAAATACACAATAACAAAACTTCCTAGAAATTCTTTTAGTACCTCATTCATGAGCCGCATGAATGTGTTCGGTGCATTGGTTAGCCCAAAGGCATGACTAACCACTCACAGTCTTTGGTCTTGAAGGCTCTTCCATTCATCTCCCTCTCAAATTCGGATATGGTGATATCCACTCTTCAGATCAATCTTTGTGAAGTACTAAGCTCCACTCAAACAGTCCATCGGTCATCCATCCTTGGTAGGGGAAATCTGTACTTGATTGTTATCTTGTTTATGGCTCAGAATCTGTACACATCCTCCACTCCCCATCCTTTTTGGTGCTATACTACAGGTACTACACATGGACTCAAACTCTCCCATATCAAACCCTTTCTCAACAACTCTTGAACTTGTCTATTCAACTCCTCATTTTCTGCTGGAGTCATTCTATGAGCTGCCTTATTTGGCAAACTGGCTCCAGGAATCAAGTCAATCTGATGATTGATCTTCATTATTGGCGGTAAACCCTGAGGTACATTATCAGAAACAATATCATGAAACTCATCCAACATCCCAGAAACTTCTTCTGGAACCTTCTCACTATCCTCATTACTCACTCTAGGAATCAATGCATAACACACATGCTCATGCTTCATACTTTCTAAAATTTTTCTTCCATCTACATAACAAATTCTAGCACTACTGCATACCTTTTCTTCGGTCTCCTTTAGAGGTTTCAACTTGTGACGAACCCCATCCTTTGTCAAGGAATAAGTGTTTGCATGGCCATCATGTATAGCTCACCTATCGAACTGCCACGGCCTCCCCAACAACATGTGACATGCATCCATGGGCATGATATCACAGAGTACCTCATCATGGTAGCTCCGATCTTGAACTTTACTAGGCACTGCTCATTGACCAAAACTTTGTGGTCTTTCTAACCAGGCAATCCGATACAGGCGGGTGTCTTTCCCTCTTCAGCTTCAACTTTGTGACCATCTCCTCTGACACTAGATTATCGGTGCTTCCACCGTCAATAATGACATCACAACATTTTCCTTCACACTTGCACCTTGTGCGAAATAGATTCTTCCTCTGTTCTAGTTCCTTTTCTTCAGTCACTAGGGCTTTCCTAATCACTAGGGTTTCTCCCCTTTCAACATCATCTAAATGTTCAAATTGGGCCTCCTCATCTACATGCGCAACCCTTCCACAACCTTCTGGCCTTTTGTCTGCCCTTCCTTAGTGTTGTGGACATTCATAGGCTCGATGCCCTTCTTCACCACACTGAAAACACGTTCCTCTGAAACCACCTCTTCCAGATCCTTATCCATATCTCCCTCGTCCTCTACCTCTTTGATCACCACTGTTTTGATCACGAGGGCGGTAGAAGTTGTCATTCTTTTGGCTTCGAATGGTACCCACATCTTCACTTTTCTTTTCATCGTCATTTCGGCTTCCTGAAGGTCTTCCATTACCCCTTCTGCTTTGACCTCCTCGTCCTTTTTGCTTGCCATCAAATCTTTTGTTCAGCTTCTCTTCCACCTTCAAAGCAAACCGATACACATCCTCAATGGTGGTCATTCTGACTAGGCTTAACTCCTCCTGAATGCTCGTCGTAACTTTAAGATATCGGGCTACCTTCTCCTTATTGGCCTCTATGTGACCCGTTCGATGATTATCTTATGAAAATATTCGATATTCTTTTTCACAAATGCTTCCTTGCTTCAACCCTTGCAATTTCTTCAATGATCTAACTCATAGTCCACTGGTATGAACTGCTTTTCTCTACCATGCGATCCCATCTGGTGATCTTGACTTTTCCTCTTTGATTTCTTTCCAAGTGGACCTCTTTCCACCAAATCGGCATGGCCCTTTAGCTTCATTTTTTCAAACTTAACCCGATCTGGGTCCTCTATTTCCTCATACTCAAAATATTCTTCTAGCTCGTTGATCGGTCGATCAACTCTTCCAGGTTCGACTTAGGAATAATTGGGGACTTTTGCTCTGGTCTTTTCCCGATCTTCAAAATGGCCCTTATTAGCTGCATTTGGTCTTGATCAATTGCTTCTTCTTCCTTTTCTACATCTGAACCTTCTTCCTCTCCTTCATCCTCACTTTCCTCCCTCAGGTTTAACCCTCTTCTCAACTACTCTTGTAACACATCAATCTATCTCTAGAGGGCTGCCAGTGCATCTCTTCCACCAACATCTCTGCTGCCTCACCTCTGGCACCACCATGCCTACTGGCATCACTCTTGGAGGCATCTTTCTTGACCTTGACCCACAACCCGCGGGGTGCAACGCTTCACGACGGCGATCTATCCACATCACTCAAGAAAACCCGCTCCGATACCACTTGATGAGGGCCCAAGACACAGAAATAACCCACAAACAAGAGAATAATTTTATTATTCAGAAAATGGAGCTTCTTACATGCAGAGGATCTCAAATCCCCAAGTTCTACAACACATGCAAGTTATAGAAAGCTACAGAATAACCCTTTCGCAATATGCGCTTGTCCCCAAAAAGTTACCCAAAAATTAGAAACCCCCATAAATAGAGCTCCTCTTTAGTTTGGAGCCAAAACAACATTAAAATTTGAGTTTAGGCAGTTTGGCCAAAAATTACAACTTGAAGTTCAAATTTTAAAAGAACATTTGCAATTGTATCTTCTAGAAAAGCGCCAACTTCCCGGGGCCATAACTTTTGATCCGGGGCTCCGATTCATGAACCGTTTGAACCGTTGGAAAGGTCTCGAAGTCAAGAACGTGCTAAAAATTTACTATGCTGATTTTGGCAAGTTTAAGGGCCATTATAGAAGCTCTAAGTGCCTCAAATCCAACTCAGAAGATTTTTAGGCGCAAATATGGGAAACTAAAACTGCAATATCTTTCAACCCAGGAATAGAAAATAAAAACCGTAAATTGGAAATTTCATTATGATGAAAAGGGTATCCAAAAATGTAAAAACATCTAAAAACTGAGAAACTTGAAATTTAACTATTTTTGGGTGATGCAAGATTGCCCTTACACCACTAGATGCTCCTGCATCACTTATGATGCATATAAGAACTATAAATTCTATCAAATGGATGTGAAGTCAACTTTTTCTGAATGGTGAGCTAGAAGAAGAAGTATATATTGAACAACTAGATGGATTTCAACCAACTGATAAGGAAAACATGGTTTGTTGATTGAGGAAAGCCCTATATGGACTCAAGCAAGCCCCCATAGCCTAGTATGCTAGACTAGAAAAATACTTATTAAAGCTTGGATTCAATAAAAGTACTACAGACAACAACTTGTATTTACAATTGGATCATGACAAAGAGTTAATTATAGAGGTCTTTATCGATGACATTATTTTTGGAGGAGATGATAATCTATGTATGAAGTTTGCTGATGAAATGAAGAATGAATTTGAGATGAGTATGATTGGAGAGATGAAGTTCTTTCTGGGATTGCAAGTTACTCAGTTAGATAAGGGGATCTTCATATCTCGGTCCAAATATGTGAGAGAGCTACTGAAGAAATTTGGTATGGAAGACTCAAAGCCTGTTGGTACTCCCATGGTAACTAGATGCAAGTTAACACAAAATGATGATTCTCCTAAGGAAAATCAAACAAGATACAGGTCAGTGATTGGTGGATTGCTCTACTTAACTTAGACAAGACCAAACATTATGAATGTTGTATGTATGGTTGCTAGATTTCAGGTGGACCCAAAAGAATCTCATGTGACTGCAGTAAAGAAAATATTTAGGTATCTAAAAGGAACATTTGATTTTGGGCTTTGGTATCCTAAGGATGATGATCTTACTTTGAATGCATACACTGTGTGGATTGGGCAGGAGATGTAGATGACAGTAAGAGTACTAGTGGTGGTGCCTTCTTCCTAGGGAAGAAGTTGGTGTCTTGGTTGAGCAAAAAGAATAATTCCATTTCTCTATCTACTATTGAGGTAGAGTATACTGCAGCTACAAATAACTGTACTCAAGTGATGTGGATGAAACAAATGTTGAAAGATATCAGAGTAGTATATGATGAACCTATTGCCATATATTGTGGCAACTCAAATGCAATTAACATATCAAAGAATCTGGTGCTACACTCTAAGACCAAGCATATATCAATCAAGTTTCACTTCTTGAGGGAGAAAGTGAATGAGAAAGAAGTCAGACTCGAGTATGTGCCTACCAAAGAATAGATTGCAAACATTTTCACTAATTCATTGCCAAAGGATACTTTTGAGTATCTCAAAGAGATTGTAGGGGTGATTACCCCTCCTGATATGAACTAGAGATGCATTTATTTGCATCAATTCATGTGCTTCATAGATATTTCCTAATCCAGATTGATGTTCTCGTGGCTACTACTCAAGGGGAGTAGTCAGATGTGTAGATATGTGTTCTGAGCTTGTATTTGGGAAGATAATGCTTATCTTTTCCATCAATGTCAAAGGGGGAGAAGATTCATGTGAAAAAATGTTGCTTATCTAGGGAAAAGAGCCCTGTGGGGAGAAGACCATGTAGAAGAGGTTAAGGAAGAAGATTCAGAATCTAAGGGGGAGTAAGTGTTAATTGAGAGTTGTGTTGATGGTGTTTTTCACAGGTTAAGGAAGAAGAGTCAGAATCTAAGGGGGAGTAAGTGTTAATTGAGAGTTGTGTTGATGGTATTTTTCACATCATGTGTTGCCATCAATGCCAAAGGGGGAGATTGTTGGATGTTGTGGTTGTGTTTCTAATATTTGGTTGTCATTGATGTCAATACTATTAGCATTATTGTATTGAAGGTTGTATATGTCGAGGATATTGAGAAAATTGTTAAAGGAAGAGTTGCAGGCTGCCAGTGGAACAGTGAAGGTCATGAAGGTGTCTTGTTTTGTACATTGAAGATTAGTTTTTGTGGACTAAAGGGTTTATTTCTGAGAGTATCTAGTTCATATACCAAAATTTTTAGAGGTCTGTGTGAAGATTTGATCGTGCTATGAACAATTGTGTTCTAACAGTATTTTTGTGGGTTTTGTCAATGTCCCTGATTGAACTTTATGTGATTATGATAATTTATTTTGCTATGGATACTTCTCTATTAGTTCTTGTTGTTTGTGGATGCTTCTAGATCATTCTCTATCTTTGTTGTACATCCGCATTGATCAGTGTGCTTGTGGTCAAATATTTTTCTCATGTATGTTCGGGTATTCATGTTCTTGGCCGACATGATGGTTGTAACGTGTTGCAGATCCTTGAAGTTTAAATTTGAGTGTTTGGAATGCTCGAAGATATTTTTTTAGGTTGTATCATAATATTAGTCGACAGTGTTTGATCCACATTGAAAATTTATTTGTAAATTTGGGCCAACATTGTAAATATGTTTTTTTTTTGGTTGACAAGGTTGTTGATGTAATTCCATGTTGTGGATATATAAAATAAATTGTTTGAGTGAATTTAGTGTGCATAAGAGAGCGAATGTATGCCAAAGAAAGTGCAGATGTGTGAATAGTTTTCTAATCATTTGATTGCAGAGCAGAGTGAGAAGAAGTTTGAGCGAAGTGTGAAGAAGGTTTTTTGTGCTTAACTGGAATTGTAATCAGGCTTGTGTAGAAGCTATTTCCTCAATTCATACCTTGTGGATCTAATACAAATTGTTGTGTATTGTTGGGCAGTGAGCCTTCTTGTATTTGAGCAGTGAGCTCTAGGTAGTGTGTCTGAATGCACGTGCATTCCTATTATTTCTCATTATACTTTTAACAGGGTATAATATTGTGGACTAACATCCACCATGGTTTTTCCCCTAATAGGGTTCCCACATAAAAAATCTTGGTGTTCTCTATGTTTTTGATGTGTTGATTGTTTATGGTTTATTATTCATTCATCAGATCTATGATTAAGTTAAGTAAAGTTTGAAAAGGTTAAATATTCTATGACAACTAATTCATCCCCCCCTCTCAGTTTTTGTCCTTGTTTTACCAACATACAACACCTCCCATACTTTCCACCCTTGTGATGATGATAGAATCTATTTCTCTTATGATCAACACTCAATAATATGTGCACTAAATGAATACAAGATGGTGCATCATAAACACACATTTCCATGCATGAAATCATTCCAAGGGTTAGATGTTTGAGCCTTGGAAATAATACTCTCCTAAGTGCAGTCATTTAATCCATGT
This sequence comes from Sequoia sempervirens, assembly GCA_007258455.2. Classification (NCBI taxonomy): domain Eukaryota; kingdom Viridiplantae; phylum Streptophyta; class Pinopsida; order Cupressales; family Cupressaceae; genus Sequoia; species Sequoia sempervirens. The sequence continues at coordinate 577,823,440 of VDFB02270651.1, read as the reverse complement.
GAATTTATGATCAAAAACATGCTTTTCCAAGGCTCTTGCTACCCTCTATTGGACTATGAAGTCAATTTTTATGTTATTATAGTAGTGATGAATAGTTAATATCAAGTACCATGGTAGTCTACTCAAGAATGCACCTTGTGTAGTTGAAGGTATTTTATTCAACTGAAGGTTGAAGTAATGAAGGGTGAGAGAGGGGCTTTCATAACCCCATTGCGATGCCAAAGGAATTTTCAATGAAGCCAATTTTTTTTAGGACTTACTATTATTTTTTAGTAATTTTGGCATATGTTTGACATGTAGTTGCATGAATCACACTTCCTATTTTTGAATATATTTCTTCAAAAAGGACTTTGCAACTTGGATTTCTTATGCTATGTGAATTCATGTTTTCTATACACTTTTGAAGATTGTTGTAACTGTAATTTTTTCTTGAGAAATAAAATATGAAATTATTTTTCCTATGTTTTTTTCCTGGTATAATTTCACCAATTTTCCACATAAACCTGTGTATTTTTTATTGATTTTTATCTACTTATATTTGCACTGTAAATTTTCACGACACTCTCTAATTCACCCTTTTTTTTAGGCCCATTATAAGTAGCTTATAACTTGTGTTGAGGATGAGTATGGCACCTATCAACTCAGATAATCCCTACCAATGGGAAACTTAATTTTGTTGTATCTATCACTAGTCATATTCCCAAGAAACCTAGGTAGCCCAATCCATCCTTGAAAAAATAATTCTACCTCATGATTCATGTTGAATTCAAGATGAAAGGTAAAGGAACATGCATATTTTTTTATATCATCCATAGCAACATACATGTAAAATTAATCATGTTATTTGGGCAAACTCATGATGGGTTCCCTAAACATGCATTCCAAATTTTTTGATGAGGAATAAATATAGGCTACAACATACTATAAATACATGTTCTCTCATTCTAATAGTAGGTGATTTTCCCCCTATTGTGCTCGAGATCCTATTTCCCAAAGACTACATGATAATCTCCCTCACATAATTAAAAATATTGTAAAGTCTATAATATCTCACCATGGGTGTATCATGCACTATTTTCAAGATCTTTTACTTCATGTTAGACCCACATAATGGAGATATTTTTTTCTTATACAAAATGAAACCACTTGCCAGCACATTCATTTTATCATGCACATTTTCATCTAAGATATTAGCAACATATGCATTTTTTGTGTATTCCATCATGGTAGAATTCTTTCAATCACCAAAGTCGACATAAACAAAACAAGGGACATAAGTAATAGAAAATGCATCAACTAGTTGCATGATTTTCCCCTTCATGTATTTTATTTGAAAGTCATGAGCTTGGAACTTCTCTTTACCATTCTAATTTACGGAATTTGCAATTCCCTATCATTAGAACATATTATGATGTAGTCAATTGTTGTTTTGTTATTATGATATTATCACAAACTCAAGAAACAACCCAATGGAAACTAGAAAATATTGAAAATTATTTCTACTTTTTTTGTGTAAAAAATCCTTCATGTTGGTCCATATTCATGTAGCTTTGTTTAGACTATTATGTTTGTTGGCCTTTAATTCCTTTTCCTATTGCCTTAATTATGCATAAATAAGATTCTCTTGGATCCTATCAATCTCTTTGATTACCTTTTTAATTTTCTTATGCATTGCTTCATTCTCTTGCTTCCTAATTTTTTTTGTAGCAACAAGATATCATTCTACCTCCAAAATTTCCCTTTGGTTCTTTCTATTAAGTGTCCTTGGTTGATTTAATTTTAGAGGCAAGTTCATCCACCTTTTCCTTTTTTCCTTAAATGCCTTTATGGCCATTTTTACAATTATAATGGTCATGTATCTATCTTTAATCAAGTGTAAATATTATGATTTCATCCTTTCTAAAGTATTCTTCACTACTTAAAAATCTACAAGAGTGATTGAATGATTATTCCCAACAACATTCACTTCATCTATTTGATGAGAAATAAATGGGTTATATTAACAATTATTGATAAATTCAATCTCTATCAAAAAATTAATTCAATGGATGAGATACAGGCTTAGATTATATCAACATGAAAATATGAAACTTATATGCAAATCTGAAAATTAAGTTTCCTTAATATGGAAATACCATGATTAGATCCATCTTCTTTATGATGCTAAAAATTAGCCAAAGCACCACCTTATGTGAACTTATAACAAAAATATATAAAGAATAACATCACCATAATATAGTATAAATGAGGCATAAATTAGAAACACAAAAGCATCACATAACACATGATTTACGTGGAGGAACCCTTGTAGGAAAAAACTCCACCAAGAAGAGAGGCCAAGTATGCATTATCTTCAAACAAGTGAGATTACAATAAAATCACTTACAATATCCTCTTTTCCTACACCATGGAAACACTTATGAACTTGTGAACAACCTCCTTATACCTCAACTTGTCCTTGTACTTGCAATGGAACTCTACATCCAACTACGGATCATAATTCTACATCCAAGAGGCTAAATTTATAGATGTGTGAAGAGGTCTTAAGACCAAAACAAGGCTCCCAAAGATGACCCTTCATTCCAAAATTTCCTAACCCTTGGAATACCTCCTTGGAATATAAAAGGACACCGGTTTTGGTTCCAATAATCTCCCTCCAAGTTGGGCACCCAAACATAAGAGATAAACATTACATTAAATGTAATAAATGATGGAATACCAAGAAAAACATGTTGCCTTATTCCAAGCTCCCACTTGGAGAATCCCAATGGTCACTCATTTGTTTGTTTCCTTATCTTTTATTATCCTATTTTAGGCATCCATATGTGAGGAAAACAATATTAAATATTTGTCCATAACTCACCTTTATTGCTACTAGAGAACCCCCCTTACGAATATATTACAAACAATTACAAAATATTTTCCCGATACACCCTAAGTTATTAGGGACACTTTCCAAGGATGTTGGAACCATGACATAGGATTTACAAGGTGGATGAAACCTTAATCCTAACACTATCTTGTATGTCCTTTTAAAATCTAGAGTGAGATATTCAATAAGAATTTTTGTGCCATCCAACTCAGTTAGGACTTGCTTCTCTTTTGTTACCAAAAATTACTTTTCTCATTTATGTAGCTCCTTAGGTCATTATGCAACATTTATAATATCACATTTCTTATCTTACTTTTTACTACGAACTTTGACATCTCCACATAGGAAGGTCTTGGAAATGTTTCTATATATGGAAGGATAATTACTCATAGATGCCACATGACCTTCTATACTTAGTGAGATATCTCTCCTTGTGTGAGAATGATTTGCATACCTCATGTAATGTAATTCTAATTTTTTTTTTCTCCACTTGAGTTAATCACTAAAGGACAACTATAAATCATCAATCTTTGATTCCTTTTCATGGGAGATTGTACTATTGCTTCCCTCACATTAAGATATTGGCTATCAAATAACTCCTTCAAATTATCTTCCAATTTTAACTCTACAGATACTTCTCTACATAGAATATTTCAATACAAATGCTTTTCCAAATCAACCCTATGCACAATGAACCATGCTTTTAATGTTGTTTTACAAATTTTCATATCAACAGTCACATTATATTCCCTTCTAATTAATCTAAAATTTAATTTAATTTATCATAATGACTTTTCACTCTTCATTCGGTAGGTCTGATCCAATTTTATTAATATCATACGATGATATTCCCCTCTACTATTGTTTACCTATGATCTTGGGGAAATAAAATAATCTCCTGGTGGTCAATACTAGCATCCAAGGTGATAGTGTAGAGTATGAAATCTTTTCCATTATGAGTTTTGTGAAGGCATTGAATTCCAAAATTTCATGCTATCATGCATGATCAGTCTTGAGGTGGAGCGAAAGGATTCACTTTCCATTTAGTCCCCTTCATATTTTCATAATTATTAGAATAATCCTCATAATAAAATATTTTTGAGATGATATGGTCTAAAATTAGCACAATAAATATTTTTTTAGAATTATTCTTCAAATGAAGAATATTATTAAAGTGTTTACATTTTGTTGATTTACAAATTTCCAAAGGATTTGAAGTAGCATTACCATTATGGTGTGAATAAATTTCATATGGTCATAGCTTACTCTTTCCATGATTTGAAACTTCAAAAGGCATACTTTGGATACCACTAAAATTCATCAAAATATTTTCCCCAATTACTTCATCTTGAACAAGCATTGTCAATTTATTATTGACTTTTTATCAAATCCCGTTGACACATGCTAAGCTATTATAATTTTTTATTCATATAATGGATTTAAATATTGTCTTCCAAGAGTGATGTTATTTACTACTTATGCTTCTTGGATACGATTTTTTTTGTCTTCATACAAAGGGTTTATGTATTCCTTGTTGACATGGGTGGCTTTAAATTCTTGCAGTGTTGAACTATTAATAACTTCATTACAATAAAAAAATTCTTGAAGTGAGAGCTCAATAAAAAACATTGAAATATTGACTAAAGAATATTTACCTAAAGCATCCAATGTGGATTCCTTTTTCTCCCTTGCAATTTATTGAGCCTCTATTTTCATCTATCTTCTCCTAATAGCACCTCATATTTAACTTAATATTTGTGGCTTAACTCCCAAGATTCATTGAAAGAGAAGTAGATTCATTTTCTTCTCAACTCAATTTTTAGTATCTTCATTTATCTTCCTTGTAGCAACTAAGCCTATGTGGTCCTATGGGGGATGTGTGATTTACTTTCTTATGTAATTATTTCTTTGAACTACTCTTATCTATTTTTTTTAATTTATATTCGTGTTGGTTCTGGCTTTGGGTTTAAATTCTCTTCATTTAATAATGACATTTTCTCTTTGACGTTTTCCTCAACTAAGACTGGATTATGCATCCTTTCTATATTTTTTCACTTGCCTCCATTTTTTATCCACTTTTTAAATTGTTTAGAAATGAAAATTCAACATACTTTACAAGTGACAAAGTTACCTTCAAATATTATAGTAAATTTTAGTATTTTACAAACCACTTTATAGTCTCTACTATTGATGACTTCATCAATACCATTAAATTTAGGAAAGGATTTTCTTCCCATAGCTCTATAATACATATATATTTAAGAACTAGTAACAATCTCTTCATCTTATCTACAAAGGAAAGTGGATTTGGGAGATCTATCAACTAATCCAACCATTTTTCTTTGCTTGGTGTTGTCATGACCTTTGTTCTCAATACTATTGGAGGTGAGTGCATTGTCTGGTCCACTTATTCCCTAATTACAATGTTTTCCCCAATCACCTCTATCTCTTCAACTTCATCAACACCTAGGGAATAGTCAACCAAAGATGATTGACCAAGCTTTCTCTTCTTCCGAGGCTACTCTTGGGGGGTGGAAATTGTAGGTGGATGCTCTTGATGGGTAGATTATACCACTAAAAAATATTTACCTTTATGTACATGAGCATACACGAATGGATTACTAGGTGGTTGGTAAGTTGGCCTTTCTTCAATTGCAAGGGTCTTTCCAGCCAAATGTTTCAGCATTATCCAACATTTTTTGTATTCTTGCAATGGGGTCCTTTATCTCTGCAAATGCCTTGGGGTAGTTAATTTTTCTCTGATATTTGTTCTTCCCATTTTCTAATAGAAACCCATTTTATTCTTTTCTTATTTACTTCCTTCTCTATAAAACAATTCCTATCACATCTTCCTCAAAAAGCACCTGTTGAAGGAACACAAATATCCTAATATCCAATCTTGTCTAATTTATAAAAGTTTCAAGGTCAAAAGTTTTGACAACTTCATGGGCCATCCTATAAGATTGAAGCATATGGTATATCAATTCTAGGCCCTCCTTGTTTATGATAAAATAAAATAAAATGATAATGAAGGGGAAGAAGGATCCCTTCTTTTGTCCCTTCAAGTGGCTCTTTTCTTTTTCATTTAGCTACCACATAATTTCTAAGTATGCCAATCTCTTAGGGGCATAATTTGGAAGGATGTGTGGCCCCACAAAGCATCCATATGCCCTGATTATAGTTGTATTTGAGTGGAGGTACCAATCTCCCCAATTATGTTGCACACCCAACTTAGTGGTTCTTTCCTTTGGTCTTAGAATATCCAAAATTTCTTTGTGCAGTCTCTCCCCTTCTCCTTCCATAAACCCTAGAACTTTTATGATGAAATGGTCTTCAAAGATTGCATATCTAGAGTTATCAGAATGCATATCCCAAATGTATGTACAACATTGGACAAGAAGAGTCTTTCCATTATCATCAATCATCTTAACTTGCAAGGCTTTGTCCCACTTAGTCCTTCCCTCATATAAGAACACATGACACAACAACCCGAATACCAACTAAAGCTCAACATTTTGTCATTTTCCTTAATCTCCACCAATTCCTAATGGATTCCATTTGTAATATATGAGGAAAAATCAAACTCATTATTCACCAGAGGGTTTCAAATATCTTCTTCCATATTCATCAATGGTACACGAATCTTAGTTTTAGCATCACCCCAAGGACTTGGCATAGAGAGTGATATGTCTTGATGAAGTAATACTCAAATTGATCAATTTTGAAGGGCTTAACTTTATTCTAGGGAATTCTAATTGAATTTCTATCAAACTCTTTCAATTTGTGCATGGGAAACTAGAGGACACTATAATTTTTTTATCCTATTGATACTTATGTTTGAACAAATCAAAGTCCACAGTCTTGTTTGCAACTAAGTTGAGGCCAAAAATTTAAGAAATAGAGGGCTTGTTAATTTGCACTAAAAGTCCACTGTTTGCAGCCATAACCACTCTAACATGCTTACCATATTTTTTTTCTATAGACCTAATGAAGTCTACATTGACAACAAAAAACATTAGGTACCAGTAACTTCCCTAGATCATACACCTAGACATTTGAATTGGAACATGAGAAGTCCTCTTATTATACTAGTGATTGAACAAACTCTATCCCATAATAGGGATCTCAACATCCCTACATTCTCTATGATTATCCATCATGTTGTTTAATGAACCACCAACCCCTAAGGCATGTACTTCCTTTTAGGTGATCTCGATAATGGAATCATCAAATCCTTGTCGAGAGGTATCTTTGACGATGAAGACTGACCCTTAGATTGACTCATTTTGAAAATTTTAACCTAGGGCTTAACAATTTGATTGGGGCTTGGTGTTTTGTCTATTCTTAAAACAATTCTCTTTCTTGCAATTACAATTATGATAAACCTAACATCTAGAATTTTAAGTTTTACAAATCAAAACTATGAAAAAGGTGAACTTACTTGTATATCACACTAGAAACCCTAGTTCATCATTGAAGCTACAGATTGTCCCAAATTCACTCTCTAATATTTGTATAATGTGAACAAATCTTATCAATGATCAAATGATAATATTTATGGAGTGAATCCTTTAAAAGATTGGGTAGAAAATAGTCAAGTTTCTACCATTACTACTCGTTTGTATGAACCAGAAGTAATCTACTAACCATTCTTCAAGTTTGAAAGCACACTGTTGATCTTCAAAAATGTGAGCAGAATTGACAATCCTCAATAGCCTTTACCAAGTATGGCACCTCATCCTCAAGAACATACGAGTGAAATACAAGGATAAGTAACCTCCTATCTTTGGATTGAAGGTTGAATGTGAGACTGTAATGGGGTAAATAGAGGAAATAGAGGAAAACATCAAGTGAAGATGTTAACCAAAATCATGAAACTCTTTTTAAGCTTAGATTTTCAATTTTTTGGCTTAGTACTTGTCAAAACAAAATGGATATCCATTATTTTAAAATTCCCCAAATTTGCATTGGATTGCATGGGGAATAAAATGGATATATGTTTCCTCAAAATGAATGTTAATTTTTTTAGATTACCCAAATTTTCTTTGGATTGTGTGGGTAATAAATGGATATATGTTTCCTCAAAATGGATATCTATTTTTTTCAAATTCCTGAGTTTTCTTTGATTGCATGATGAATATATGGATATATGTTTCCTCAAAATGGATATACATTTTTTTTCAAATTCCACAACTTTTCTTTCAATTGTGTGAGGAATAAATGGATATATGTTTCTTCAAAATAGATGTTCATTTTGGTTTCAAATTTTCCCTAGCCTCCCACCAAAACAAAAAATTGTATGGGAATCCCTAATTTGTCTATTCCATGTAAATGATGAGTTGAGATGTTTTCATAGATTTTCTTTGACTTCACCCTTAATGTTGATGGTATTTTTAAAACCAAAATCAATAAATTAAAAAGGACGTATCCAAGAAACTCTTAGGATTTTAAAAAAATAATAATATGTTTGACTATATTTTAATAGGTAATTGTTATAATTTGTCATAAACAACAAATTCACACAAAGAATAAAGATATTCAATATTTAATAATATGGAGTAATTACAAAGAGAATAAAAAATATATAGATCCCTTGGATCCATGAATAAATGTAATGACACGGCTAAGAGATAAGAGTTTAACTCCAAATCACTCTTCATCAAAAGGTGAGTTATTTTAGTTTAAGATAAAGATGACCTTGGATAAAAAAAGGTGACACCTAACTACCATTAATCAAGTCTTGATGAGGTAGTGGTGGCACTTGTGTACCTTAAGCCAAGATGTGCACATGTTATTATTGTTAGTGTAAACAAGGTCATTTCATGTCTAGTCAGCTTATAACCCTTTCTAAGTTGATCTATTCACACTAGTTAAGTCTCCAATTAGAAATTTTTTATTATTATCTCACTTAATGTGGTTGAGACACATGTACTTACCTTTTAAGACACCTATTGCATACACACTTTACACATGCTCACACTTTTCATTTGAGCATACATGTGTTGCACTTTTGGAGGGGGGTTAGTCATTCAATCTTACCTTCCTACCACCTCCACCTTGCATATATATGTAAGACACTCATTGTACATTAACACACTCTTCATAATATATGACAAGCATTATTTTTTGTTCATTATGTCACTAATGGAAGGAAATTTGGATGTTGCTTTCATATCTTGGCTTCTCCAACATGATATCGGAGCCATTATTGAATGTCCCTTCCCATATCAGGGCAACTCCAACACTTAGTCCTATCATCATAGTGTTGTGAAGCCAATTAAATATCACCATTAAATTTGGAAGGCTCAAGAAACAAAAAAAACCTTTTGTTTCATCAAATTTAATATGTTTCAAATTTTACAATTTTTATGGCCTCCACAATATCATACAAATCCATAGTACAAAAAAGTCATAGAAAACTGAATTTTTTTAGTACATGGACAAAACACCCCTACCCATTTCTCCATTTTGTTGGGAAATTTATTTTTTTAAGCATTTTTTGGCCTATTCAGCATGTTTGTAGGTTTAACACAACTATTATGAGAGCTTTTTCCCACTTATTTTTGTCATTTGGAGGGTTTTGTCACCATTCTTTTGCAAGGTCTGACAAATAAAGTTGAAAATTCATCTTTGAGATTTATTTGTATGATTTTTGGCCTAGATTTCACCCTAATCACCTACTTATTTTGGGCATGGTTTCTATCCAAGATAGTGGAAAGAGAATTTCATACACAATTTGGTTTGTGAAAAAAATTGATGAGTGTGGTGAAGAAGTTCGAGAAGATCATTTTGAAGCTTTTGAGCCACTATTTTCCATTGAGCCACTACAAATGCAAGAGAGATCTCTTGTCTAAAGAGGTCAATGGTTACAATTGATCCTGTTATAAGCTTAGATTTGCTTCATTAATTTACTAGCATGTTCACCTCACCCTCTATAAAAACCTTATCACATTCGATTGTTTCTTCTACCATAGATTCTCAACATACTTATAACCCCTCATTTCGCCTTACCTCCAACTCACCAATAATATTCAAGGTCATTTCCTTCCATTTCTTGTAGTCCAAGGTTCAAGAGTAAGAGGAAAGTAATATATTTTTTTGAGTATGTGTTAATTTTTGATCCATTTAAGGCATCACATCTCATGCCGCATGTCTTACAACATCATTTTTTGTACAAGACTCAGCCACTATTATGCTCATCATTTTTTTCTTCTTGTCAACAAACTATGATACAATGGTTATTCAAATGGTGTGAAATGCTACAATGATTTCTTCAAGTAGTTTCAAGTCACGTTGTACTCATGCTCAACAAATATCCTATGAACTCAACCATCTTCATCCATAACTGACATCCATTCAGGGTTTTGTGGGCCAGTGTTTCAAACAAGCCATAAACCCTCACACCTGGGTTCATAGATGGCACATGCTTTTTAATTTTCATTTGCTTTGGAGGGTGAAAATATCTTGTGTGCATTCTATTGTTTTCCTAAGGCCTATTGTTGTCTGGTATTTTCATATTATGAGAGGAAGAGGGTTTGAATTTGTTACAACCTTCCCCACTAGTGTCATTAAACAAGTAGAGGCCACAAGGATTTCTCACCTCTACAACAATGTTTACCCAACTTGGATTTTTCACAAAGCCCTTTTGGCATTGGTTTTTATAGGGGAGAGGATCTGGTAGTTGAGCACCCTGACTTCATGCTTCTCAAAATCTTATGTGGAAATTTCAAAAAATTCTCAAATTTTTACATCTTGCTTGACAATGCCCCTACTTATAACTAAGGTTTTAGGGCCACATCAATATGCTTTTTGTTAAGGTGTCCAAAAAGGTCCAAAAAAAGTGAGACCGATAGTTGTGCACTAAATCATGTTTTATTGGTGCGTTGATGTGGCATCACATGATTTGTTGCGTCTTAGATCTAAGGAATACATATTATTCAATTATTGGTAGTTATCATCATCACTAACAACTTTAAAGTCACAACTATTGGTTCAATATTGTTAAAAATATTGGGCATTAAATCAACAAATGCAATAACAACTATTGAAACATGCTCAACTAGGGTCCTTCCCCTAGCTTTTCTAAGCTTGCATCTTTGATTCCTATTTTCTCTTTTTTGTAGATTAAATTTTATTTTTACATTCATTAAGGCACATTGGAGACTCCACCTACAAATTGACTTATTACTCACCAAGCACCACTGCAAATCTCAGTCTAAAGAGTCATTCCACACATTCCAATGAAAATTATCATTATTTTTTTTGGCTATCCATCAAATTTAAACTATTAGTTTAGATAAAATGTGAAGTATTTGTAAAGGAGGGGACATTTTATTTTTACAATATCTTGCAAATGGGTGTCAAATTTTCACATCCAAATAATCTATGAAAATAGTTTTTCACATTCAAATAGTTTAAAAAAATATATTTCCATCACAAATGTTGTAGTGTAATCAAAATTTCAAAATTATGTTATTTTAACTATTTTTTCCCCCAAAGTCATAGTTTTTATGTAATTCTTGATGAGGTGTAATTTTCACCGTAGTTATCAAAATTTGACAATTTTTTTAACATATAACAAAATTTCACAAGGAATCCATCTATGAATGTAATTTTAAGATTTAAATATCTCATTTTATCAATAATTGTGAAATTCACCATGTATTATAAACAATCGATTTAGGCATTGAAACTTAATGACATTGCAAATTTTCTTGCATATTTTTTTGAGGGGCCCATGTTTCAGCACTAATAATTTTGGGGGTGAAACTTGTATTTCTACATTGATTTTTTTCATCATTAGATCATGACTAAAAAATACAAAATCAATTGTACATATTGTGGGAGAAGCCGACATGGAGATTAATTTTGTCCACATGTCTCACATCAACTCCTCCAACTCCTGTTTGAAATAAATTCTTGTCCATCACTTGATGCTACATACCAATCTAGAGTTGATATCTCCATGGATTCCAATGATTCTATGAACCAAGATATTGATATCATTTTTTGAGATCCACCACATTGGGACACATTTCTACTAGACATATCATGTATGTTTGTAGAATCTCGCATTGTATATTTGGATGACACAATTGAGGACATTCGTCTTCTATTTGATGGCAACCACATCAATTTTGTTGTCACTCCATATATATCTTTGGATCTTTTTATTTCCTTTCCTACATAGTCTTCTATAGTAATAGATTCTACAAATATTTATGAGTTCACATATTCGACTTGTACATCATCCATTTTAACATCCTCTATAGCAATATGAGATTATAATTAGTCTAGTTGTTACCATATGTCCATGGTTCTTGTACTTGAATCCTGCATGGAACCTGATTCATCCTATCCACATTTATCATAGTTTAGCATTCAATTGGAGATATTTGAGCACCATTTTAAGATATCATCATGGGAATCATTTAGATCTTTGCATCATGTGCAAAATTCAAAAGACATCCATCTTACTTCGTACACATTCCTATTTTGAATGGGAAGTCATCTTACACATATTTATGGTGTTGTTTCTTCCCAAGGGGAGAAATGTTGTCAACATTCATCAATAATCTTCAGCTCTAGTGTTAAACATCTACCAACATTACAAACATCATTTCGAGGGGAGATTGCATGGTTTCTCTTCTCATCTCAATTTTGGGAGGGAGCATTTATTCACATGTAGTTATTTCCTTCTCATTTTTTTGGGGGGGTAATAAATACCTTCTCTCTTTTCTCTTCTATGGGGGAGCATGCAAGGAAGCTAAGGTAGCGGAACAACTTCCTACACTAATCTTGAGAGGAGGATAATGCAAAACTTTACAGATCTTTAACAGTTACAAAAACTTAAATAAAAATAAACATAAATATCATGCATACCACAACACATTAATTTATGTGGGGAAAACCCTTTCAGGAGAAAAACACTACTTTAAAAGCCGCCCAATATATTATTCAAAAATCACAAAGATTACAATATACTTATAGAGCAAGCTTCTCATAGGAGTATCACCAACCAGAGATCTAGAGGCAACACAACCACTATAAGACTCTCAAGATACATCATAATACACAACTGTGATACAACACCTTCATAAAAAATAGAGTTGCCTTCTAGGGCAAGTCATGTTAACAAAATATCCAATCTTGATTTCCTTAGGCGTGGGCTAAATTTTTCCGTTTCTCCTCCCTCCATTCCTAAAGTTGATTTCTTAATTGAAATTGAGAAATCCATCCAATCTCTTCCTGAGTCTATTGCGGACGAGATTAGGCAAGATTGTGTTGTAGCGCTGAGGCGTGCGAGACCTCCTAAACCCAATGTCCCTAAAAGTGAGCTACTGGCCTTCAAAAAGCTTACAAAGAATGATGACATCATCATAGTTAAGGCTGATAAAGGGAACGATGTGGTCTTATTTAACAAACATGATTATGTCAACAAAATGCTTGACCACCTATCCAATAGTGGAAGCTATAGAACCCTCCCCAATAACCCTATTGCCAAGATCATTAAAAAGGTCAGGACTGCCATCTCCCTCGCTCCTTTTGATGATAATACCAAAAGGCGTCTCCTCCCTCATAAAGAGGTCACCCCTCACATCTATGGCACCCCTAAGATCCACAAACCTGGCATTCCTCTCCGTCCTATTGTTGACACTTCCCAATCCCCTACCTATAATTTGGCTTCTTACCTTGCCAAATTGATCTCTCCTTTAATTGGAAATTCCGATTCCTTCATCAAGGACTCCACCGATTTCATCAATTTCATTAATGATAAAAAGATTGAAGAAAATGAGATCCTTGTTAGCTTTGACGTTGTCTCGTTATTCACCAAAGTCCCCATTGGTGACTCAGTAGAGTTGGTGAAGAAAAAAACCAATAATGAAATTGCTTCTCTTGTTGATCTTTGCCTTCGCTCCACCTTCTTTTCTTTTCAAAATGTGATTTATGAGCAAATTGATGGTGTGGCCATGGGATCCACCTTGTCCCCTGTCATCGCTAACCTCTATATGGAACATTTTGAGGTCATGGCCCTCCATTCCTTCCCTCTCAAGCCTCGTTGGTGGAAACGCTACGTGGATGACACCAATATTTGTTGGCCCCATGGTCTTGATCAACTTGAACGTTTCCACTCCCACTTAAATAGCCGAGTTGATTGCATTCAATTCACCAAGGAACTTGAGTGTAACAACCAACTTCCTTTCTTAGATGTCCTCCTTATTAGAAAAGGAGATGGCTCCCTTGCTCGCCGAGTCTTTAGAAAATCCACGCACACGGACCTTTACTTGCATGCCTCTTCCCATCACCATCCTGCTCAAAAAGCTGGTGTTCTCAACACGCTTGCAACCCGAGCTTATCGCATATGTGATACAGACCATATTGATGGTGAGCTATCCCATCTCTACCGCGTCTTTAAACTCAATGGCTATCACCACAAACGCATCCTTAAATCTTTTAAGGCTGCCAAAATTCGAGCCAATCCCTTACCCAAACCCACTGAGCCCAAAACCTCCCCGTTTGCTACCCTCCCCTTTATCGAAGGCCTTTCTAATAAGATCTCCAAAATCCTGCACAAGAAAGGCATTCCTTGTGCCTTCAAACCCATCTCCACCACTAGAAGGTTCATTCCCTCTGCTAAGGACCCCTTACCTCCTCTCCTCCACTCTGGGGTATATAAGATTGAATGCTCTTGTGGCACCCCTTATATTATCTATCTTGATGGGTGTGGAAAACTCATACCAATGATCCATTTATTTTGTTCAGTAGGTTGTATCTTGGGTCCATTTGAGCCCTAAAGAGTTAACTACTTGGAAATTCCACCATATGCTGGTCAGGGGCATGGTAGGATTGCTAATAGGCCCACCTATCATCAAGTAGATAAACCACCCCCAATGTTTAGGGTATTGGTTGGTGACAGGTCTCCTGCTCTCACCCCAGCTCTAGCCCCCATAGCAGATGAGGTTGTTGTTGCTTCCCAAAAGGAAGCAATTGACACTGTAGGTGACATTGTGGCTACCACCACTAGGATATCTGATGATCATGTAGGTTAGTATTTGATGTCTAGACATTCCCGATCCACACCATTTTCAGCACAGTGGACCACCATGGATCCTTTTACAGTGGCCAACATCCCTACTCCCTACACAACTTGATGCACTTCACGGAATGTATCGCATGACTGCGCATTGTTTGGCCTACAGGACACCCATTGGAGGCATATGCCCACATTTCATTAGACAATGGGATCAATATAGAGCATGTTAGAGATCATTTGAGATGCAGAGGTCATTCAATTCTAGGATCCCATCACTCTTAGTCGAGCACTAGTGCGCATCAGGATCCACCTACAACTCATTCGACAACTGCACAGACTATAGGATTTACTGATATGTTGATTGGTTCTGGTTCATCATCACCGATGCCATCTCACCTTCATAGTCCTCTACATTCATCATTTTTGGCACGACATGAGATATATCGGATGGATGTAGATGTTGATTCATCGCTTGATCATTTGGTGGATATGGTGGAGGTGACTATTTCAGAGGACTTAGGTCATCTGATATTAGATGATGTGCATGTATGTGTGCATGTGCATGTTTCAATTCTTTTTCATTATTTTTTAAATTTATTTTTTTAACTAGATATTCATGTAAGTTGATATATATGTGTATATATATTGTTATATGTGGTTATTACCTCATATCGCACTCAGCCTTGGTCGGTCGTGTGCGCGATGATGTGACTTTAATGGATGAATTTGCTATCTTGTGGACATGGGATTTTAAATTTTATATAATCCTGCGTGTATATGTACATGCAATATATTTATGTATGCATAGATCTAGATTGATATTTAAAATACAAGTACATTTAAAATAACTTTCATTAATTTATTTTAATATAAATTATATGTATTTAACACATCTTGTACACAATTTTATTTACTTGAGGGGCTCGACATCCATCGGAAGCGGGACCGTTCTCATTGAGGATGGCCATTAGATCACAGAATTGAACATTCATATTAGTCCATGCATTCTAGATTTATGATCTTTACCACATGTATTTGATTATATGATGATCTTTAGTAGTATTTGATATTTGATGATCTCTAACTTACACTTGCTTGGAGTGATATACATACATTTGCTTATTTTTTGATCTTTAGTATTTGACATATGATGATCTTTAATTTACATTTTGCTTTTATGATATGTACATATATTTTTTTATATGATATATACATACATTTGCCTCTTTTATATAATATTATGTGTTATGTTTATTGTAATGCCCCGCCATGCAACCCCAAAGGAAACTAACATACAAACATTTAAGGCATAATTTTTTTTTTAAAGAAATAATATGCAACAACATACATCACATGAAATGTAACAATATAAGTACAACATATAACAAAGTTCCTTGGGGTTACATAGTTGCATCACTTTTCATATCAACATCTTACATTACATGAGAGATAGACATACACCCAATCAAATGACCTAAACATGGATCATACATTAACAATATGAAGATACATTGCTTCAAGGTTAACATCAATACAATGTTGTTTCCCAACATCTATGGGAAGAGTATAATAACATGGAAAGATAAATTAGAAATTGAAGGAATACAAAGCTACAAGCTGGATCGAACTCTGACATAACTTAGAAGTCACTGCAACAGGTACAGCTCTGCACATCTTGAATCTTCGGATGGGGACCCAATGGGGTGTGTAGCACGTTCCACCCGACCACCCCCATGCTAGGAGTAAACAAGAAAGATCCTCACCCAAGAAGTCAAACGAACCAATGGTAAACAAGACTCCACAAAAGAGATAACAAATCAAAAGATATTAACCCACAACATTGCCAACACATAACCACAACAAGAGTAATGAAATTTCCAACAAGAATCAATCGCCAATATTATAGATCAACACTAAATAACCATAAGAGGTGTCGACAACAATAGAACCCAAAGCTCTCCAAATGAGATTGCAAAATCATCCAATAATAAATATCCAAGGGCACCTTTCATCCACATCAATAAACAACAACAATAATAAAAAATTCCAGAGGCAGCAGTAACAAGAGACACAAAGGGCATAGTGGGAGAGTGTCATCGCATGGTCTTACATGAATTCGCCAAACTACCTATCACAAGGTGTCGCCTCCATCTATACATGGATTATCCAGACAACCTAGCTCAAGGTGCCACCTCCATCTATGGTTATCCAGACATCCTATCTCAAGGTGTCGCCCCATAGGGTGACTCATGCGGAGCCACTTACCTTTCAAAGAGACAAGGTAGTGACCTTACCAACCAGGTCTTCCCACCCGTCCTTAACGTTTTGGAGCGCTAACAGCAAGGGTGAGGTGCATGTTTTTATCTTGTTATGTGTTAACTAACCCAACCCACTAGATACATTAATTAGGTTATCACTTATTTAAGGAAACTCTTTCAAGGGTGACCACTTGTACACTGGCCCCAAGAAGAGCCACTCTCCCCTACGGTTACCCTAAAATCAAAGACAAGCAATGGGTGTACCTCAATCCTCAAGACATAAAGGCATTCTTAAAACATACACACGAGGCATGACCATCTCATGGCTATCCAAGCATCAAAACCCATAAACTAGGAGGTACCACCCACACAAAAATCCATGAGGTATAAAGATAGACAAGAAGGTGCAACTACAAACGTGCACACACACACCATTTTCCTTAGCCCCTGGAGGTACATCAATATCTACCCAAGAACCAAAATAACTCAATATGCCAAATCAAGTCATACTTTCAAACTTGTACAAAAGTTCAACCTAAATTAAACATAAGACAAATCAAATACAAATTTCCATCACACAAAGTCAAGCAAGATAAATCAACTCATGCAATTAAAATTACACATCATATAACCCCTTTATTTTGAATAAATAGGAAGTTAAGGATAATCACACAAACCTCAAAATACACTATACAAAGCAAATCACAATAACCGGTAATCACAAAGGCATCACTTCCACATTCTATATCAAAACATTTAACAAACAATAATAATAACCAATACTTTATTCAAATTTACTAATTTCAAAGATATTCTAAAGAATCAATTAACATATTATTTAAACATCATTATAAAATCATTTAAAATAATAAAAGAAATCATACTATATAAAATACAAACCATTTCTGAATAAAAGTAAATAGAATATAAACATGTTTTGTGAATATCTAAATGCAAAATTACTCTTCTAATAAAATCATGGCATATGAATAAATATATGTTTTATATTCAAATTACTCATCTTGTATTATATGTGTATATTCATATGAATATAATAAAAATATATTCCATCTATTTTCTCTTAAAGAAAGGTTATAAATAAAATAAAAACCACATTTAAAAATTATCAAAACTTATGCTTTTCTTTCTAAAAACCTAAGGTCACTAATTACCTATTTATTTAATTCTCCTAAAGCTAGGATCTTCTTCCTACACCTTGGAAGTAGCTTTACTATAAAGAATAAATAAATAAATGAAAAGTAAACTAATAAAACCATTTAATAAGAAAAGTTTCCATAAGGAAGTTATATGTGGCCCTTAAAAGAAGTCTCTCACTATGCTAAGTTTACCTTGACTTTGAAATACTAATAAAGATACACTTCCCTACACATACCTTAAATTATCTATATAAGCACACGAAGTGAAAACATAAATAACATGAGGAATATATATGCAGGCCATTGAATTCTCCCCTATACAAAATTTAATAAATAAGATCAGATGTGCGCACCCTCCCTTCTAATGGTAGGAGGATTGACGTAAAAAGGAAGACAATTTGTGAGGATAGAGGAATGCACTGGGCGCGACCTTTATAGACAGAGAAGCTTCCGAGGAAGATGGTATTGCCATGGAAAACATGAGTGCAAGGTTCAAATTCTAAGATGTGTACTGAAATCATGCATGCAGAGAAACCACACCAACCAGAACGATATGACTACCAATTATAGATGCTAAGTTAATCATAGCCAGAAGCTTAAAAACATTACACATAACCATGTTCTCTTGAAATGATCCATATATCTATGGTGCTGGTTGTCACTAAAAAAAAACCGTCAACACTAAATATACTTATAGAGCTAAGGGGCCTATAGAATAAATCACACCAGAAGAAGGAACAAGGATTGATTTGACGAAAAGGCTTGTAACTCTTAAGCAAATGAAAATCATTGTGCAGGTTAAGTGGATGGGGTTGTGCATACGCCTCT
>VDFB02270651.1:577768547-577801071 GCA_007258455.2 Sequoia sempervirens | reverse complement strand
ACTAGAGACAAATTCACTATTACAAAAAGATGCACCCAAAGTAAACAAAACCAAACCTAATGTAAATATTGTGACTTAACTAGACCAAGCCTATACACATGGGTCTACATAGACATGCAATTATAGTTCTTAAATCATTGTCATAAGAGTAGTGATTATCAAGAATTGCAACTTAAAAGGTTAAAAGAGTCAATCACATAATAACAAAATCAAGGAATTTTATGATCACTACGATTGCAAAAAAAACATCTTTAATTTTCTAAAAAAAGGTTGTGTTGTACAAGCAACAATAAGATCCATAGTTTGTTTGCACCACTCCTTCCTAGATTTTTGATTTGAAGAGTTACCATCTTTAAGGACATGATCCCCCAACTTGCTTTTATTGCTAGACTTTTTTTTTTCAAATTTATTATTTTTTTCCAAATTTAAAAAGCTAGAAACAAAACTATTTGTATTGATTTTGAATTTCAAACGCATATAAGATTTGCTTAATTATTGGGTAAGTGTCATGTACACCATGAGTCAGGTTCCTCTTCATAGAGCTATTCATACCACTCATCCTCCCATTTTTTAAAGATGTAATCACTCTCATAGTCAAGATCATTTGTTGCCACCTCTTATATATTTGGGATGGTCAACCTTTCTTCATGAGAAAGTTTCCAACTCTTGACAAAATATAATTATGAATTTGTTGGTAGTTAAGACTTTACATTATGCGTTCGCCATCAATTATAGATCTACCATCAATATGAATCCAACACCTAAACAAATTGTGTAAATCATCCTAATTATACAATGGATACAAGATTCTACTTGAACATTCTCAATAAATAATACCTTAATATGAAGGACACCTCTCCATTCTACACCATGCTTAATTTTTTTATACGAACTTGACGGTGAATTTTGAATTTGCATGCCTTCCCATGTTAAAAAATACATTTATTTATTGTATGATATTTTGCGAGTTTGAAGCAAGGAAATTTGACTAATATTCTGTTGCTGGCTTTAACCACTCAAGCTCACAACTACTTCACTTTCCATTGATTTAGAATCTCTGTCAAAGGCAACGTGTCAAGACTACGACATCCACCTGGCGGTCTCAAAATATCTGGTGTTCCATGCACACTACGTGTCACTTGCACGTTGATACCTCCCCAGGTTTGCCATCCTTCTCCAACTTCCTGCTCTAATCTCAAATACATGTTGCCACTTTACTTTTCACAATTCCGCTGCTTCCTGTCTTGCCAGACTACCATTTTTCCAAATTTCTTTACACTCGTTATAACAGAATAGCATTACCAGATATTTTCCAGTTTCATTTGACAGGCACAAATCTTGGATTTTTCCAATTTCATTAGGCAAGCATAAGTTTTGGGTGTTTGACAAGGGCAATAAAATATGTCAGGCTTAACGCTTGCAGTGGCGCCCCGGCTCGATGGCAGCACCACAGAAGATACGAAGAGAAAACCAGAGCAAAATAGTTTGATGGGAGGCCTTATGGGCTCACTGCGCGTCATAGAGTTGCAGTTGGTAGCCTTTATATTAGTATTCTCGGCTAGCGGTTTAGTCTCTTTATTTGACATTGCCTTTCCTGTATTTGTTTCCCTCTATTTGCTGGCCTTATCTCGCTGGGCATTTCCAGGCTACAGGTATGTGAGAATATAACTTGCCTTCTTTCCCTGCATTTGTTTCCCTCTGTTCTTCTTTGCTTTTGGATCTATCTCTCTTCACAGTTCCTCTGTGCTTTATTGGTGAAAACATACAATTCAGGACTGCCTTTTTGTGTTTTAGAAAGGAGCTAATGAGGAATATTAAGTTATCTTTTAGAAAAAGAAATATTGAAACTAATTTTCTAGGTAGGATTATCGACAACTATGTTGTGGATATATACAGCTATGTCAAGTCTTAATATCAATGATGTTTTGATTTTTTTATTTTTTATAAAGCTTTTATGTTAAAATTATTTTTTCCCTTTTTTCCCCTTTTGAATTTTTTTGTGCTTAAACATTTAAACTATATAAATATCAGCTATCCACATTTTGTTCTCATGCTCGGTTTAATTCTATTAAGAGAAGGTGTTTTTTCTTTGGTTTTAATAATTTATCTCTCATAGATGTTTTTCTTTCGATATAGCAACTCATTCCTTGAGGGTTTGGAGCTCAAATTGTTCCTCCAAAACCCCTGATTTGAGCCACCCATGTTTGGTTTGGGCTCCTAATCTCTGCTTTGATACAATGTTATTTTTGATGGATCGGCTAGGACTCAAACTTAGGAGCATCGTTTTAGGTGTTTGGAGCTTAATTTGTTCCTCCAAAACCGCTGAGTTGAGTCACCCATGTTTGGTTTGAGCTCTTGATCTTTGCTCTGATACAATGTTATTTTTGATGGATCAGCCAGGACTCAAACCTGGGTTGCTCTATCTGGGTGCGACTTGTTTTCTTTTGTCTTCGTAAGACAGTGTTACTTATCTAGTTGAACTACAAATTTAGTTTCATGGTTTCAAATACCTTGATAAGTCATTTTAAAAACCAGGGAAGCTTTTATAACATTAGCTTCGAAGGTCTCATCAAATTCGGTCCTTAACTTTTCAAACATTATCACAACTGTTGGAGCCCCATCACATGTACTTTTGAAGTTTATATCTATGCACAACTATGCTAAACTTACACTAATTAGCTTTTTCTTTGAAGGGTCTGTATCTGCAAAATTATGCTTTTTCATCTTCTTTGCATTTGAAACATATATGCCACCCTAATCTTTATCATTTATTCTTAATGTCAATTCCCCTTTTTCTTCTTTTCATTTGCTGTTGTTAGCTATGGTATTCTCTACATATATTACCAATAATTTCTTCTTTTTTCCTTAGCTATTACATTTTTTGATAATTGCTTTGCAAGTTCCCCAAGAGCTACGCTAGTCTTGATATCAATTATAACAATTTTTTCTTCTTTGCTTTAAAGTTGCTAGCATTGTCCAGCTGCTTTTTTCCCTTGATTCTGAACTTTTATCAAATAATTCCAATGTCTTCTTTTATACTTAGCTATTACCTTTTCTGATATTTGCTTTGCAAATTCTCTAAGCGCTACGCTAGTCTTGATGTCAAATTATCATTGTTATCTCCTTGCACCTGCTTTTTTCGTTTGCTTCTGAAGTTTTATCATATAATCTAATGTAATAAGTGATGAGCAGTCACGAGAAAGCAAAATAAGAGATACAACTTTGTTGGATTTTCCATTGTTAACAAAAGTAGAAATCCAATTTTGTTGAATGCACCATTTTCCAAAGCTTTTTTGGATAGCCTGAGTTTAATCTGTTATAGAACACTTGTACTAAGCTACCTCACTTTAAGCTGTTATGGAACATTTGCACTAAGCTGCCTCACCTATCCAGAAGAGCTTTGGCAAATGTCTTGCATCTGTATTTTACCTTTGTGATATTAATATAGGACATCAGGATTCCAACCTGATATTAATCTAGGACATGTAGTTTTAATATCGCTGACAATGTTTCTTTTTTATATTTCAAGTTATTTTTTATACAACCATGCTTATCTGGAAATGAATTATTCCTGTTTCACAGAAAGCCTGGGGAGGGATCGGCCATGGAGGTTTTTCACGGCAGCCGCATGTTTCAGCTCTATGTTATGATAGGCACTACTGTAGGGCTTTTTCTGCCATTAGCTTACATTCTGGGTGGTTTTGCCAGAGGAGATCAGGCAGCAGTGAGGTCTGCAACGCCACATCTCTTTTTGCTATCATTTCAGATTCTGAGTGAGAATATTATTTCTGGGATGTCCATATTTTCGCCCCCAGTGAGGGCTCTGGTGCCCCTGTTGTATACTGGGAGGAGATTGTTTGCTATCTTGGATTGGACCTATGACACTTTTAACAGAAGTAAAGTCCCAGAGAATCCTCGGATACAGGTAAATTCTTTCAACACTTTTATTTAAAAGAAAAAATATCATCTGTTTTATTGGGGCATCAATGCAAATTGCATTCCTAATACATCCCTCATCATGATAATCATTTGAGTGCTCTCCTGGCTGCAAGCCCAAATGGCTGACAGCAAAGGCCGCTTATCTACTCCACCGGATAGGGAGAGTGCTCAAGGGAGAGGAGTTTTCTATGTAACTCCTTAGACTCCTAAAGTATGCCAAGTACTTGTGCCTACAGGCCACATCACTTGGTGTGATCTAAAACGTTAATATTCTCTCTTTTGTATATACGGTTGATTCTAGAATATTTTGAATTTTCTTTTGAAATGAAAACTATTTGGGAGTTCAATTAAATCAAGACAGTTTATTCGAGAATTACTTTCTTTGAAATGAAACTATTAGGAATTTTATTAAGGAAATGAAATTTTCGGTTACCTTTGTAGCTCCCTATTATCGTGGGAAGCAAAATTGCATACATTTAAATCTGAGTTGTTCCCTAAGGCATATATAGGAGGGTGCAATGAAGGAAAGTATGTTAATGTTGAAAAATGACCAAATAGGTCAATAGGACCTTGAAGTACAGTTGCTTGAAATAAGCAAAAGAAGCATTCAAGATGTCTATAGTGAGCTATAAAAGAAAAGGAAAAATAGAAAATATTCACCTATATGTAGGATAATGTTTTTGGTATCTTAATTTTTCACTGTGCTGGCCTTGTTGGCGAACGTTTATTTTTAAAGGCCCTCAAGTTAATTGTGCAATGTTGCTATTTGGGTTCGCTTGTTTGTAGTTGTAGCTTGTGAATGCCTTCCTCATTTAAGAAGCTACATATGGATCTTCATTTTGTGTGTTACTTAGAGGTCCATGCTTAGTACTTTGTTAGTTCCTCATTTCTAAATGTCTGTGGGATGGCTTTATAAGTTGCTGTTAATATTCTTTGGGATGGTTATATAATTTTTATATTTGCCAGTCTACTTTGTGGGTTATGGCATGTACTTTTTGTCTTTGGGACACCTCCTTTTGTTTAGTGGTCTAATGGCTGTGGAATGATCGGTTGCACTGTCATCTAGCAGTAACTTTGTTAGATCATAGCTAGGAGACACCATCACACCAAGAAGTTGTTTTGCAGTAAAAAAAATGCTTTAGAAGCTGAAAGTTCATTAATTAAGAGGCATCCCTGTCCTTTACAGGTATATTGTGGGTTTCTTTGCTTGTTATGCTTTGGGGTATTCCTCCTCTTCTACTTCCCCTCTCTCATATTTATCCACTTTACAGGTGTCAAAGTGTTTTAAGGGTTTTCTTGAGTTGCTTACAGGTTCTTGTGTGCTTTTTTATTCTTCTTGCTTGTAGGTTGTCTTTGCCAACTTTCTAGATTTCTTAAAGTTTTTAACTTTAAGGCCTTCACAGTGCATAATCCAATAGAAAAGACCTGGGAAACCTGTGAAAAGATGACTTATTGCATCACTGTTTGGATCAGAGTACCTGATACTTGACAAGATAAAGACGATGCTAGTGCTGGATTGTGTAATGTGATCTGTTAATGCAATAAAAATCTTTCCTAGGCATTTCCAGAAGCTCCATTGTATTATGGATTTCTCTTTAGTCCTATAGTTTTTTGAAGTTGTTTGATTTCATCCTAGCCTTCTTTTAAATTTTACCTGGAGTGCATAGAAAGAAAAATTGTGAGTCTTATGTCTTATAACTACAAGTTGATTTTATAGAACCTATAAATATGACTGTAATTTAGTAGGTTCTTTTAGTGTGAGCTGATGATTTGAGATTAAATCTGCTTTTCCTAGTTTTACCATGACAACCAAGGTTAAAATTTGTTAGCCAGAAATTAAAACTTGAAAGTATCTTCAGCTCAATGTTTGAATTTTCTTCAAAGTATAACTCCCACCAATTTCTATTAGCGGTCAAAGGATTGGTTTAAATTTTATAATTCAAATGTTCATGCAGGGGTGTAAATAAAAATTCCAATTCTTTTCCATTCCTCTTATCAGAATATAAGAAAAACATTACATACAATATGATTCATAAATGATATGTCAATCTTTCCTGTATACCATCCACATGATTTCTATACTCTATTGTACTAGACTCAATGATAGCCAAATTTTGATTGCGTTATTGTATCTAAATATATAAAGAGGGCGAAAGTAGGTTGAAATTTCAATGCATTGGTCTATCTAAATAAATAAGACAAGAGAACTTCACATTACTTAAATCGCCCTCTAGCAATGAGGTTAGGGGAAATTCCCTTGGAATTTGACCCTCCAAATGGCGTCATGTATCTGGTTTGCCTTACCAACCTACTCTTGTACTTTTCCATCTACAAGGGTTGATAAAATGCTATAGCCCTCTAAAATATTTGAAGTTGTAGTTCACCAGCTAAGTAAGAGCTAAGTAAACGTATCATTCTTTAGAATTAATTACAAGACTGACCCAAAACTTGCAAGAGCTGGCAAGTCTCAAAACGAGGCTGTAGGACTTGGGAATCAGGTACTTAACAAGGTCATACTTGGAGTCCTATGTAGAAAACGCAGCCATGATTGTTAAATGGAAAATTATAAAAAAAGAAAACACAAATAAAAGAAAACCACTTAAACTAAAACATGTAAATTGACTTCTAATACTTAAAAATGTTATTTATTTCATTTGCATGCACAAGAAAGGAGGAAAAAAGAGATGGAATGCTAAAAATACAATCCATTGAAGCAAAAACCAGCAAACATATTGGCAGTTTAGGGCCTAAGCACTGCTCTATGGCTTTGGCACTTGTATTTTGAAGGGTTTGGAGTTTGAGCTCTTGGAGCTTGGTTAAAAGCTATAGAATTACGAAAAATGGCATGGCCACGAAGGTCTATGCGGTCTTAAAAGGATTTAATTTGGTCTTGGTGGCAGGGCACTGCCCCTTGACCCCTTCCTTGTATTGTGACAAGAAGGCTTTGCACCCGAACCCCCACCTAGTTTTAAAAAGCAAAAAATAGTCTATGCGGTCTTAAAAGGATTTAATTTGGTCTTGGTGGCAGGGCACTGCCCCTTGACCCCTTCCTTGTATTGTGACAAGAAGGCTTTGCACCCGAACCCCCACCTAGTTTTAAAAAGCAAAAAATAAAAATCATTTTGGGCAAAGCCGATTGGAAAAATAACATTGTTCTTATTTTTTCAACTTTTTCCCAATTAAACCCCAAGTAATTGAATTACATTTATACTTTTGATTTGCTTAGTCATCCCAATCCTAAGTAATGCTCCTATGGCCATAGCAACATTTTGGGCTTGTTTGAGATGAGTATAGGACCCTACATGAGTTAGTGATTTTGGCCTGATTGATACAGGCTTCTCTCTACCATAGTTTATGATCTTATGATGTGATTTTTGTTTTTGATGCCATGGATATCATAATCCATAAGTTTTGTTTTACTTTTTGTACACCTAAAACAAAACTCTTGAGAGTATTGATATATTTACAAATGCTGTTTCCTTCAACTCAAAACCATTTTTGTACTCATTTGATCGACATGCACTTGTGTATGTGATAAAAGTAGTGTCCAATTGATAAATTTATTATGTCTTTAAAGTTCAAATATTGAATGGTGCACAGTAAAAATCTCTATTTTAAGGTTTTCCAACTTGCCAAGTCTTTTGCTGAGTTCGAGTGCTGAGTCCAAGTCTCAGTAAAAAATCAGCCTGCTGAGTTCGAGTAACTATGACAACTTTAGATAAATAGTTTTGTTTGGTGGTTGGACATGGAACACTGGCCAATTTATCTACTTGTATATATAGGGTATGTGATGATGTATCTAACCTATTCTTCAGGCTGAAAATATAAAGAAGACTATTAATTGAATTTGCATAAGGGTTTCTTATACTAAAATTAAAAACAACTAAGTTCTCTCGAGGAAGTCGTTAGTAGTATTTACTTTTTAGAAAATTGTTTCTAGGGGCAGAGCCCATAAGAGGGTCATATAAATTCTAGTAAAAATTATATCTATTTTGGTGTCTCGTCTTGCATTTAGCTTAGGAAGTGTTCGAAAAATAAATGATTTGTCTATTGTGCTAATGTTGGGCTTAATTTTATTTTGAATGCAGGATGTGGCATGGCTGTGGTTTGGACGAGGGCTGGCTAGTGCAAATGTATTGTATTTTACCATTAATCTATTTTGCTTTCTGATTCCTAGATTCTTGCCACGTGCTTTTGAGAGGTATTTTCAAGACAGGACTGAACATAATGCAAAAGTGGCTGAAGATAAACCACAACATCAACCTCAAGCTCAACCTGCTACTGCTCAGAAGCAGAAAAAATCAAAGTAAAAGCCTTTGACGGGCACATAAATCAGAATAGACTGTAAGTTGCTGTAAAGTCCAAAAATATCTCTTGAACATATATTCAAATATGAAGACATGGATGGGAATCATGGGATGATATGCCCTTAGAATATGTGGGTTATTTGCATTTTTATTGACATTAAAATTAGTATCATAGTTTTCAATTCTTATGAATAAAACAGAGGGTTCTTCTGTCGTGTCAATTTTTATCCTTTGGAGTGATAGATTGGCGAGATAGGATTTATTCCACAAATTTCTTGTCAGATTTAGATTATAACTAAATACCTTAAAAGTCATGATATTGCTATCAGGATTCAACCGTGTAGTTTCGAGTCAAACTCATTGACCCATGTTTCATGAGTAGTGGTTCAACAAGAACCCATCTCTCATGATATCGAATGGTCCACGTAGCACTCATTGCATCTAGGTGATGCTCACAGAGGTGAAGCACTGGTCCGTCCGGGCGTCACCCATCCCAGTACTGCTCCAGCACAAGCGCTTAACCAGGGAGTTTTCTCCAAGGTTAAGCCCGCTTGAGTTGTTACCCATTTGCAAAACCTTCAGCAAGTGTTGTGCCTTATGAACCATTCATAATAGAGCCCCTTTAGCTCATCAATTGATAAGTAGGAGGTATTTTTCCACAGCGTGTCAAATTATGATATTGCTATCAGGATTCAACCGTGCAGTTTCGAGTCAAACTCATTGACCCATGTTTCATGAGTAGTGGTTCAACAAGAACCCATCTCTCATGAAAAAGTCGGTTTTCAATTTTTTGTTTGATAAGGTTAGAGTAAATACCTAAAAATGGGTTTATTTTTTGTTTGGTAAATCCCCATGTAATATGCCCTTCAGTTTGAGGTGTATCTTTTGTCAAAATCATGACCTGTAGCTTGCAAATGTTCTATAGCTTAGCTACCACGTTCAAGAAGTATAATTTTGCACCTTGTCTCATATATTGTGGTATGCCATAATTAGAGTTGGATGTTGTATTTTGCTCAATTAAACCCGTGAAGTCTTGCAGAGTTTAGATACTACAATCAAAGTGCATTTTTCTGTTAAATTCACCAAAGACTTTTTCACCTGCTGTTGTTTGTTGGGGTACATCAGAATTAGAGTTAGTTGTAGACTCTCGCACCTCGTCTTATCTGTTGGGTACATCATATTTAGAGTCAGATCGGATAGTTTACTCAAAAATCTCTAGATGTCACAATGAATACTACGATGAAGGGTATTTCCTTTTTCAAATTTACCGAAGACTTTTGCACCTGGTTTTGTTTGCGGGGGCATGTCATATGAACAGATGGAACGCAGGTTTGAAAATGGGTGTCCACAATCAAAGCCCGAAAAATCCATCATTTGAACTCTTTCCCTAGGAAATTAAAGTGGTCTGTATATTCTTCATATTTTCACAATTATGTTACCCTATTTGTTTCTTCATTTTCAAAAATCTCATTTACATGTAGTTATTTTTTCACTTTGGAAGAGTGGGAAAACACACCTTTAGAAACCTTCTGTTTAAGTGGGAAAGCCCACCTTTAGAAATATTCTGTTGTAATGCACACTGTCTCGTTCTATTACGGAATTTTCTGTCAGATTCTGATCGGTGCAACTTTGGGAGATTGAAACATGCACAGTGTTATATTTGGGGTGAAAACTGGACAACCGACCCTGATCTTCAGATTCGCAGCCCTGATTTTGATTCGTGACCAGAGTTTAGTGTTTTTGGTATTTAGATATCCAACTCCAAATTTCTGAACAGGGTGGTGCTTAAAAGCAACAGTCCTACCTCTCTTAATTTTTTTTTTTTATTGGAATAAGAAAAGAATAGTTACAGAAAGTAGGACAAAGATGAAGGCGAAGCCACAAAGCCACTACAGATCAGTAATACAGAACCAAACAAGCTTTAAAAGCCTGTACATGAACAGTCCCACCTCTCTTAATTAGATAGGGTGGTGCTTAAAAGCAACAGTCCTAGTGGTGCTTAAAAGCAACAGTCCTACCTCTCTTAATTTTTTTTTATTGGAATAAGAAAAGAATAGTTACAGAAAGTAAGACAAAGATGAAGCCACAAAGCCACTACAGATCAGTGATACAGAACCAAACAAGCTTTAAAAGCCTGTACATGAACAGTCTCACCTCTCTTAATTAGATAGGGTGGTGCTTAAAAGCAAGTGTCCTAGTGGTGCTTAAAAGCAACAGTCCTACCTCTCTTAATTTTTTTTTATTGGAATAAGAAAAGAATAGTTACAGAAGTAAGACAAAGGTGAAGCCACAAAGTCACTACAGATCAGTAATACAGAACCAAACAAGCCTTAAAAGCCTGTACATGAACAGTTCCACCTCTCTTAATTAGATAGGGTGGTGCTTAAAAGCAACAGTCCTACCTCTCTTAATTTTTTTTTATTGGAATAAGAAAAGAATAGTTACAGAAAGTACGACAAAGATGAAGACGAAGCCACAAAGCCACTACAGATCAGTAATACAGAACCAAACACACCAAACAAGCCTTAAAAGCCTCTACATGAACAGTCCCACCTCTCTTAATTAGTTAGGGGTAAAAAAAAACTTCCAGAAAATACGCTCATAGTCATAGATACATTTAAAAACTTAAAGAAAATATGCTCATAGTCATAGATACATGTAAGGGAGAGGGCCCGATGGTGGTTAGGGTAACCTTGAGTGAGGGGTCCATGGCATCAGCGTCCAAGTCAACTAAATTTTTTTTGCCACATGCCTTCACTGTCGAGCTGGCAATTTGAAATAAAAATTTGGGGAGATTTCGAGCACACTTTCCAAGGTTTTGGGGGCGATTTCCAAAAACCGCCAAAAAGTGTAAAAATTAGGCGTATACCTATCGCGGACATCTGTATGACCGATGGTTGTTTGGCACCACGCCAGTACTTGCAACTAGCAGTCCTAGTTAATGCGCATTAACTGTTACACATTCTCCGCCATTGGTCTTAACGCCTACCACCTCGGCATGCACACCATTCGCTTGGTCTTGCTTTGTGTTCACGAAACACCCATTCATGAGACATCATTCATTTTCAACGGTTTCATTCAGAACCTCCTTTGGTTAGGACATACGCCGATGGTGGTGAGGCCATGGCCAAGTGGTGGTGATACATTTTTCGTGCTTTCTGTGTTTATCAACACCATATTCAATAAAAGGAAACTATATAACTTCTTGCTACGCAGGTGAGGTTGTCTTCCAACCTCAGTTAGGCAGTAACTATGCATTGCAAGATTTTTCTAGGTTTTTCTTGCGATTTTCTTTTGTTAAAATAGCAAGAAAAAGCTGTAATGTTTTCATCATGTAATGAAGCTTTGTTGCAGCTTATTCATGAACGCTACTATGTATATTATGGCCGACTGTGTGTATATGTGACAACACAGATATATATATCCATATATATGGCCGACTGTTTGTAAATGTGTGTATATACAGATATATATGCATATAAATGTATATATGCATATATATCTGTGTATATACACATACACACAGCAACGGCCCACAAATGTAATTTTCTAGCAATAATAGAACTATATAATGGCGGACTGTGTTTATATGTGAGAATACAATTATATATATGCATATAAATGGCCCACTGTGTGTATATGCATCTATACAGTTACATTTATGCGTATATATGGCTGACTGTGTGTATATGTTTATATATATCCATATTTATATGTCTACACACATACACACACCGCCATAATATGTGTTTGTTTTTGTTTTAAACCTCTGTAATTGGAATATATGCATATATATCTGTGTATACACATATACACACAATCTGCTATTCATATACAACTTTGTTTGCGTTTTATACATGTGTAATTTGCATATATATAGTGGCAGTATGTGTATACTTTTTGCCGACTGTGTGTATACATATACATACCATTCGTGTGTTTTTGTAGCTCGACTGTGAAGGGTTGAATGCACCTATGTTTTAGCCGGCTCTTTTGACTGTTGTCATGAACCCCTCGCTCAAAAATTCCCGACCCCCATCGTCCACTCTTCCCTATCCTTCGTCTCTATTTGAATCGTGGAGTTTTAGAGAATACAGTCATATCCATTTATAGGATTTTCCTAGTCAATTTTGTACTCTTTTATTTTTTTAATTGACTAATCATTTATACGATTTTCCTAGTCAATTTAGTAATCATTTTAATTTTTAATTGACAAAACATTTATATTTAAATTGATATAATATTCAGCATCTTTATATTATACTATACAATAAAATATTATGTATGCATGTATACACATACATGTACATACATACTACATAATTATTTATGTATGTATGTATGTCTCTATTTGAGACATAGACATACATACTTATACACACATACCTAGATGTATGTGTATAGTATGTATACACACATACATGTATGGGATGTGTGTATACTTGTATGCATGTGTATACATACTATACACACATGCATACATGTACATGTATGCATGTATACTATACAGACATACATACGTGTATACATACATACATGTATGTATACACGTATGTATGTCTGTATAGTATACATGCATACATGTACATGTATGTGTTACTTATACACACATACATGTATACATGTACATGTATGCATGTGTGTATAGTATGTATACACACATACATGTATGCATGCGTGTATAGTATGTATACACACATACATACATGTATGTGTGTATACTATACAGACATACATACATATTTTGGCCAAAACATGTGTATACTATACAGACATACATACATACTTTGGCCAAAACATAGGTCCATGCCACCCGAAACTATGGAGTGTATGATAGTGTTCTAATACTGCCATTATATATATGCAAGTTGTAGGTCTACAATTACATGTCTATTCAAGTGATCATATGTATATGCATATGTATATGTATATGTATATATGCATATGCAAAGGAAAAAGTGAAGTTATTTTAGGTGGAGAGTGGAACAAAGGAACGATGCATAAGCATAACTAGCAGCAGCATTATAGTCTCCATCATATAATGCATTGTACCTTCCATTCGTTACACTCTCCATCCAATGTAGCATTGCATATGCATAGATACATGTACATATACATATGCCTATATGTATATGCATATGCATAAACATATGTACATTGAACCTAATTAGATGTATGCTTTGTTTGTTCTTCAATTAAAGTGACTGTAAATATCGGCCTCTCTCTCTTACAACTATCTGTGATGATGGTTGACTCCTACTTATGTTAATATCAGGTCAATTAGATGCATGGTTAGTTTGTTCATCAATTACACTCAATCTTACATGTATGAATTTTTTGTTACACTATGTACAATTGTTTGATATGTTGTTTATTTCGAATCAACTCAACTACATGTATGGTTAGTTTGTTCTTTAATTACAATCGATCTTACATGTATGCATTTTTTGTTACACTATATACCATTGTTTGATATGTTGTTCATTTCCAATCAACTCAATTAGATGCATGCATGGTTAGTTTGTTCATCAATTACACTCAATCTTACACGTATGGATTTGTTGTTACACTATGTACAATTGTTTGATATGTTGTTCATTTCGAATCAGCTCAACTAGATGCATGGTTAGTTTGTTCTTCAATTACAATCAATCTTACATGTATGCATTTGTTGTTACACTATGTACCATTGTTAGATATGTTGCATATGCATATGCATATTTGCAATTGTTGTATGAAGTTAAATTTCAGTATGTTGTTTGAGAAATGGTATTAACATAAGGAGTTAGCATATGGTTAGTATGTTCTGTATTTGTTGTATGAAGTTATATTTCAGTATGTTGTTACAATATGTACCATTGTTTGATATGTTGCTTATTTCCAATCACCTCAATTAGATGTGTGGTTAGTTTGTTCTTCAATTACACTCAATCTTGCATGCATGAATTTGCTGTTACACTATGTACAATTGTTTGATATGTTGTTCATTTCGAATAAGCTCAATTAGATGTATGGTTAGTTTGTTCTTCAATTACAATCAATCTTACATGTATGCATTTTTTTTTACACTATGCACCATTGTTAGATATGCATATATATGCAAATCTGCATATGCATATATGCAATTGTTGTATGAAGTTAAATTTCAGTATGCTATTTGAGAAATGGTATTAACATAAGTAGGAGTCAGCATATGGTTAGTATGTTCTACATTTGTTGTATAAAGTTATATTTCAGTATGTTGTTACACTATGTACCATTGTTTGATATGTTGCTCATTTCTAATCACCTCAATTAGATGCATGGTTAGTTTGTTCTTCAATTACACTCAATCTTACATGTATGAATTTGTTGTTACACTATGTACAATTGTTTGATATGTTGTTCATTTCGAATCAGCGCAATTAGATGCATGGTTAGTTTGTTCTTCAATTACAATCGATCTTACATGTATGCATTTGTTGTTACACTATGTACTATTGTAGCATATTGCATATATGCAAATATGCATAGACATATATGCAATTGTTGTATGAAGTTAAATTTCAGTATGTTTTTTGAGAAATGGTATTAACATAAGCAGGAGTCAGCATATGTATATGCATATGCATATTGTTAGCAATTGTCTTCTCCATTTACATTTAAATTAAATGCATGGTTAGTTTGTTCATCAAGTACACTCAATCTTACATGTATGAATTTGTTGTTACACTATGTAGCATTGTTTAATATGCATATGCATATATGCATACGATGTATGAAGTTGAATTTCAGTATGCTGTTTGAGAAATAGTATTAACATAAGTAGGAGTTAGCATATGCATATATATGTGCATATTGTCAACAATTTCCTTGTCCATTTACATTTAAATGAGTGGACACCTTGTTAATTTCCATAACCATCATTTATGTTGTCATCGGCCAGTCTCCCTTTAAGCTTTGTTATGGTCGAAATATTTCCAACCCTTTCAAATACAACATTACCATACATATGTATGCTGCACATAATGATACAACATACTAAAATTTTAATGGTGTATGATGCATCCAAGATGTGCTTGCACTAACCAAATAGAAGACTTTTCCTCTGTCTTCACTCAAGAACCTGATGGTTTCAAGATTCTAATCTGACTTAGATCATTAACTAAGCCCTTCTCTAACTCTATCACAAGAGTTAATCTCCTTGTGCTTCACCTTGGAGGATTCAACACCCTTTGAACTGCTCTCCTCTTCCAACACCTAGAAGGGTCTAGATGCTAACTTCATTATCTGACTTGAACTCTTTGCAGGGGAGCTGGAGACACTGATTTCTTTCATTTCACATCCAAATGAATGTGTCTTGCTTGGTGTTCAATCTTCAAATCACCCGCTTTCAATAATTTTCCTTTGAAGTGGCCTAATCCTTGTAGCCCTTACCAGTCAGTTTTTTGACTTTTTCTCTCAAACTTGTCAAACAACCTACCAATTAAAAGACACTTTCAAGTACCCTTTTTAGTCCTTTAAATCTTCCACTAGGTTTCAGAACTCTGCCTCTACCGTACAAGGGATTCCTATAATCTTGGATAGGAGGGCTAATTGACCTATTTTCTAGGGTTTCACTACTTCCTCCTTCAAAGCTAGTGCCAATGGATTGATTGATGCTTCAATCTTTATGGCATGTGAGGATCCTATCTTACCCCACCTGAAGTCGTACAAATACCATACAGTGGTACCTTTCCCCTGCCTAAGTTCCCAACTTTTCTCTACCAAACTCCTAACTGGGTAACAAGAGCTCACCTAGGGTTTGGTTTTCAAAATGCTAGCTTGATTCCACATGATTCCTAAAGCTAAGTATTTACAAGTGTGTGGCTCCCCTTCCATATCCTGCTAGTCTCAGGAAGATCCCGTGGATAGAGTTTAGAGGGGAGCCATTCTAAGTCTAACTGCCCTAAAACAGAGAAAATAAAAACCTTGCACTCTAATCTATGAAATAAAAATAGCAAATCTACTCTAAACAGTTTATATACAAGATGAAAGTGGCTCTATACTATCCAATGAACATAAACACAGTGCTGAATCAACCTGTACAGTGCCTTCAAGCTCACTGTTTCTCAAGAACTCGGGTAAAATACAGAAAATTGCAAAACAATATCTATTCCTTCACACCAAAATTTGATTACAAAGCATACTAACAGTTTCTACCAGCCATCACACCTATTTGGATGCCTTTTCCACATTCAAAGGAAGCTGATCGAGCACTTACTCCTACTTTCTAGGGATTCCAATCCCACTAAGTTACATGCAACTCCACAACTGCGGTCATGCAACTTCCACAACAACATTTTGCAACTTATCTCTATGTTATGATCCTAAATTTTAGGACCTCAATCTCTTTGCTTTGAACCATCAACTCCTTAACTGTCCCATGGCATCTTCAACAACGAGGATGTGGCTTTAACACATTTAATGCATTATATACTAACACATGCTGTCCAAAGCTAAATCAAAGCAAAATTTAACAACATATCAACACTAGGATGGTTTTAGTCCTAATGACCAACCCATCACACAAATGCAAGACCTTCTAAGGTCCAAATCAAACTCACGAACATCCTGACTTGGCTAAGGTCAAGTACAAGCCAAAATTGAAAACAGACAAGGTGGAGGTCAGCCTAGGTGCTCCTGCACCATCCTCCCCAAAATAGAAAATTTCAATCCACCCTTGGATTGAGCAAGTTGAGATCAATGCCCAACTTCTTGAACTCTGCCTCCTTGATCCACACTGCGTCTGCATCAGGTTGTCCATGCCTCTTAATCAGATGTTCTTTATATTCTTTGGTTCTAGTCTTTTTATAGACCCTAGTATCCAATACCTTGTCAGCTTGTTTGACTGTAGCAGGGGGCAGTTTGAGTTCTTCCACATCTTGGATGACTTCTTGGATGGTTTGATCCATGTTTGGTGGTGGTCCTTTATAGTGCACAAGATCTGCAACATTAAAAACAGGGGACAGTCCACTGTCATCTGGTAATTGCACCTTGAAAGCATTACTTCCATACTTCTCCAAGATAGGATAGGGACCTATCCTCTTCATCTGCAACTTATGAGGAACTCCTTTCTACAGTCTAGAATTGTTCAAATGCACCATCACCAAATCACCAACATTGAATTGAACTTATTTCCTATGCTCATCCACCTTAAACTTATGTTTCATGGTATTTTCTGCCAATGTTTTTCTGACTGTATCATGGATCTCCTGCATTGCATAAGCAAAGTCATCAGCATATCCACTTCCCTTGACTCCATCCTTCAACTCTCTCAGCTCATAAACACCTCTAGGATGTAGACCATAAACAATTTCAAAGGGACTCTTCCCTGTTGATCTATTGATAGTATCATTATAGGCATATTCAGCTTGCCCAATAATCTGATCCCATTGTTGACCATACTCTTTGGTCAAGCATCTCAAGAGGTTTCCAAGTGTCCTATTCACAACTTCGGTCTGACCATCAGTTTGGGGATGGTATGCAGATCCAAAGGACAAATTGGTGCCCATTCTTTGCCAAAGAGTTCCAAAAATGACTCATAAACTTAGTATCTCTGTCTGATACAATGTTGATTGGTAAGCCATGAATCCTTACTATCTCCTTAAAGAAAAGAGAGGCTATTTGACTGGCATCATTGGTTGTTTTGCATGGCACAAAGTGAGCCATTTTGTTGAATCTTTCTACAACAACATAAACACTGTCCATACCTTGCCTTGTCTTGGGTAACCCAACTACAAAGTCCATACTCAAGCATTCCCATGGCCTAGAAGGGATAGGCAGTGGCTGGTATAGGCCTGCATTTGAAGAAGTACCCTTGGCCTTTTGACACACTACACAACTTTCCACATACCTTTTGACATCTAGGTTCATCCTTGGCCAATAGTAAAATCTTTGAACCAGTTCCTGAGTTTTGGTGATCCCAAAATGACCACTCAATGCACCATTATGTTTCTCTTGTATCAAGTTCTCTCTAATAGAACCTCTAGGAACACAAAGCTGATTTCCTTTAAACAAAAGATCACTTTGCAAGGTATATTCAGCATATTTGCTATGGAAATGATTCTTATATTCAACACATACCTTATAAATGTCTACAAAGTCTTCATCATCTGCATATAGATCTTTGAAATGATCTATTCCCGTGCTCTTCAACTGAATTTCTTGAATAGTGAGGACTCTTCTGCTCAAGGCATCAACCACTTTGTTGAGAGCTCCTTTCTTGTGCTTGATATTGAAGGTGTAAGCTTGCAAATACTCCACCCATTTCATATGCCTGTGACTCAACTTCTCTTGTGAATTCAGGAAACTGAGTGCTTGGTTGTCTGAATACACAATGAATTCCTTGGGAAGCAAGTAATGCCTCCACTTCCTTAGAGCTTGAACCAATGCATACATCTCAAGGTCATACGAAGAATACTTCTTCTTGGCTTCACTTAACTTCTTTGAATGAAAAGCCACCGGTCTGCCCTCTTGACTGAGAACAGCTCCAATAGCTACATTGCTTGCATCACACTCAATGGTGAATAGCTTCTCAAAGCTTGGCAATGCCAAAACAGGTTGGGTAGCTATCTTTTCCTTCAGCAACTCAAAACTCTTGTTAGCTTGCTCATTCCATACAAACTTAGTCTTCATTCCTCCTTTAATGGTATCCAACATAGGAGCACAAATAACACTAAACTGTCTTATGAATTTCCTATAGTATTGAGCAAGACCATGGAAGCTTCTTACCTCTGTTGCTGTCTTTGGAGTAGGCCAATTGAGGATGGCTTCCACTTTGCTGCTGTCCATCTTCAAGTTGCCATGTGATAGCACAAATCCAAGGTACACCAGCTCTGTTTTGATGAACTCACACTTTTCCAAATTGATCATCAGCTTCTCCTCCTGCAACTTCTTGAAAATCAACTCTATATGTTGGAGGTGCTCTTCTCTTGTTCTGTTATAGATTAGTATATCATCAAGATATACTACTACAAACTTGCCAATATAGTCTTTGAGGATTTCATTCATGAGTCTCATGAATGTGGAGGGGGCATTAGACAAACCAAATGGCATAACTAGCCACTCATAGAGACCCTCATTGGTTTTGAAAGCTGTTTTCCACTCATCTCCCTCATGTATCCTAATTTGGTGATAACCACTCTTTAAATCTATCTTGGTATAGTACCTAGCTTCACCTAGACAATCCATGAGGTCTTCAATCCTAGGGATGGGAAACCTATACCTGATGGTTATCTTGTTTATTGCCCTAGAATCAGTACAAAGCCTCCATTATCCTCCCTTTTTAGGCGCTAAGACAGTGGGTACTGCACATGGACTAATGCTTTTCCTAATAAGACCTTGGTTTAGAAGTTCTTGAATCTGCCTGGCTTTTTTACTCATTTTGTTGAGGTGTCATCTTGTAAGCTACCTTGTTTGGAAGGGTGGCTCCTGGTATCAAGTCTATCCTATGACTTATGGCTATTTTAGGAGGTAATGTTGTTGGTTGACCACTACTTACTATACCTTCATAGGTCTGCAACAATTCCTGTATCTCCTTGGGTAACTCTTGCTTTTCAACTGCTTTCTCTTTACTCACCTCTCTTGGCTTTATCATCACTGCATAGCCAACTCCTCCTCCTTCTTCCAAGGCTTTTAAGAACTCCTTTTCACCAGCCATGAGTAGTTTAGAACCTGCTGTCTGCACCTCTGTGTCTTCTAGCAAAGACTGAATCTTGAAGGTTACATTGTCTTTCTTGAAGGTATATGAGTTCTTTGCTCCATCATGCATAGCTTGGCGATCAAATTTCCATGGTCTACCTAGGAGCAAGTGGCATGCATCCATAGGTAACACATCACACAAAACTTTGTCCTTGTACTTGCCAATTGAGAACTCCACCCATGCTTGTTCATTCACCAAGACATGCTGACCCTTATTGAGCCATGTGACCTTGTAAGGATTGTTGTGGGGTATCCTTGTCAACTTCAGCTTGCTGACTGCCTCCTCTGACACAATATTGTTAGTAGAACCTGAGTATATAATGACCTTACACACTTTCCCCATCATCTTGCACTTTATCCTAAACAAGGACCTCCTTTGGCTTGGTTCTTCTTTCACCAGTTCTTTGATCAAAGTCCTCCTCATCATGAGGTTCTCACCTTCTTTTGAATTTAATGGTACCTCAGGGTGTTTATTTGCTGCAACTATCTCATCTTGAATCAGATTAGTCCTCTTATCTCCTCCATGAGAAGTGCTACCTTTCTCTGGACATCTATAGGCCAGGTGTCCCAATTGGTTGTAGCAGTAACATTTCATGTTAGTGAAGTAACTGCCTCTTCCTTGCCCACCACTTCTTCCTCTGGAGCTGAAACCTCTTCCTCTACCACCTCTACTAGAGCTTCCTTCTTGCTGCTCAGAGTATTTGACTTCTCCTTGGGCTCTTGGTTCTGAACTTCTTCCACTATAACTTCCTCTTTGTCCTCTGCTGTCTTTTCCTTTACCTCTACCTTTAGGGTTTTGTTCTTGCTTCTTTTTTCCTTTCTCTATCTTCAAAGCCATTTGATAGCATTGGTGGACTGTTTTGAAGTTTACTAAGCTCATATCTTCTTGGATAGACCATTTAAGCCCATTTAGGTACCTTGCTAGCTTGATGCTTTCATCTTCAACTACCTTTGATCTTAGGCACAATTTTTGAAACTCCTCTGTATATGTTTGAACATCCATATCTTTTTGCCTTAGATTGTGTCTTCTCCTATGCAACTAGACTTCATAATCATCAGGGAGATAAGTCTACCTTATCTTAGTTACCATTCCTCTCCATGAAACTATGGGACCTTTGCCTTCTTTCTCTCTTTCAGATTGTACAAACTTCCATCGTGTGAGAGTTGCTCCTCTCAACCTTGACTTGGCCACCTTTACCTTTTGGGCCTCTATTATGCCATCACATTCAAAGTGATTTTCAATGCTCTCAATCCAGTCTACAACTGAATTAGGGTCCATTTGTCCACTGAAAAGTGGCACACCCTCCAATGCTTTACCACTTAAGGCTTGCAATGCCTTCAAGAATGGTTCTTGAAAAAGAATAGGGTCAGGCTTTAGAGCTTCCTCCTCCAAATCCTCTTCTTTTTCCTTGGCTTCCTGTTCTTCCTTTTGCTCTATCTTGTCTTTCACTTTATCTGCTGTCTCATGGACTTCATCCAAGAGCTTCTCCACTTGAGATATCCTCTCTCTTAGCAACCGGTTATCCTCCTCTTGCTCTTCTACCTTTTTAGCCAACTCAGCATTAGTCACCATGGTTCTTTCCTCTGGTGTGTTCTCTCCTATTGACTCAGTGGGTTGCAACATCAATCATAAGCCTTGAATCAAACCTGGCTCTGATACCAATATGGTGTATGATGCATCCAAGATGTGCTTGCACTAACCAACTAGAAGAGTTTTCCTCTATCTTCACTCAAGAACCTGATGGTTTCAAGATTCTAATCTGACTTAGATCATTAACTAAGCCCTTCTCTAACTCTGTCACAAGAGTTAATCTCCTTGTGCTTCACCTTGGAGGATTCAACACCCTTTGAACTGCTCTCTTCTACCAACACCTAGAAGGGTCTAGATGCTAACTTCATTATCTGACTTGAACTCTTTGCAGGGGAGCTGGAGACATTGATTTCTTTCATTTCACATCCAAATGAATGCATCTTTCTTGGTGTTCAATCTTCAAATCACCCGCTTTCAAGAATTTTCCTTTGAAGTGGCCTAATCCTTGTAGCCCTTACCAGTCAGTTTTCTGACTTTTTCTCTCAAACTTGTCAAACAACCTACCAATTAAAAGACACTTTCAAGTACCCTTTTTAGTCCTTTAAATCTTCCACTAGGTTTCAAAACTCTGTCTCTACCGTACAAGGGATTTCTATAATCTTGGATAGGAGGGCTAATTGACCTATTTTCTAGGGTTTCACTACTTCCTCCTTCAAAGCTACTGCCAATGGATTGATTGATGCTTCAATATTTATGGCATGTGAGGATCCTATCTTACCCCACCTGAAGCCGTACAAATACCGTACAGTGGTACCTTTCCACTGCCTAAGTTCCCAACTTTTCTCTACCAAACTCCTAACTGGGTAACAAGAGCTCGCCTAGGGTTTGGTTTTCAAAATGCTAGCTTGATTCCACATGATTCCTAAAGCTAAGTATTTACAAGTGTGTGGCTCCCCTTCCATATCCTACTAGTCTCAGGAAGATCCCATGGACAGAGTTTAGAGGGGAGCCATTCTAAGTCTAACTGCCCTAAAACAAAGAAAATAAAAACCTTGCACTCTAATCTATGAAATAAAAACAACAAATCTACTCTAAACAGTTTATATACAAGATGAAAGTGGCTCTATACTATCCAATGAACATAAACACAGTGTTGAATCAACCTGTACAGTGCCTTCAAGTTCACTGTTTCTCAAGAACTCAGGTAAAATACATAAAATTGCAGAACAATATCTATTCCTTCACACCAAAATTTGATTACAAAGCATACTAACTGTTTCTACCAGCCATCACACCTATTTGGATGCCTTTTCCACATACAAAGGAAGCTGATCGAGCACTTACTCCTGGTTTCTAGGGATTCCAATCCCACTAAGTTACATGCAACTCCACAACTGCGGTCATGCAACTTCCACAACAACATTTTGCAACTTATCTCTATGTTATGATCCTAAATTTTAGGACCTCAATCTCTTTTCTTCGAACCATCAACTCCTTAACTGTCCCATGGCATCTTCAACAACAAGGATGTGGCTTTAACACATTTAATGCATTATATACTAACACATGTTGTCCAAAGCTAAATCAAAGCAAAATTTAACAACATATCAACACTAGGATGGTTTTAGTCCTAATGACCAACCCATCACACAAATGCAAGACCTTCTAAGGTCCAAATCAAACTCACAAACATCCTGACTTGGCTAAGGTCAGGTACAAGCCAAAATTGAAAACATACAAGGTGGAGGTCAGCCTAGGTGCTCCTGCACCATTTAAATTAACTTAAAACAACAGATTGATACACCATTATGATACATATATGTATAGATTACGATAGATAGATACATAAGTTTCCTCTCACAGAGATAGATAGATACATATGTTTCATATTGCAGAGATAGATAATAACATGATGTAATATGTTGTCTCTATGGTATCCATACTGATGTTTCAAGTTAGAAACATTCAAAACAAAAAAATTTCAAACATCATTTCGTATCCATCAAGAAGTTCACAACAAAAAACTAGCAACCAAACATTCAAATCAATCGAAAAATGTAGGAAAAC
Source organism: Sequoia sempervirens (assembly GCA_007258455.2). NCBI lineage: Eukaryota > Viridiplantae > Streptophyta > Pinopsida > Cupressales > Cupressaceae > Sequoia > Sequoia sempervirens. Next base: position 577,777,506 of record VDFB02270651.1, on the reverse strand, counting down.
TAAATTTGATGGCAAGTTGTCTTGTGAGTTGGACACAGCTTGTGACGGAGAAGGACAACATGATTGAGTTGGTTGGATTATGATTGGGGTGGGTGAGCTTTGATAGGCCTGTAAACGAGGACTCCAACTCTCATATGGTTGGCTTCTTGTGGGGCTAGGCGAGTGTGTATATGAGAGCGAGTGAGGACTCCTTTGAAATATTTGGCTGGTAGCTTGGGTAGGTGATGGACAATACTAGGGGCATTGAATAGATACGAAATTTGTGAAGATCCTATGGTGGTCAGGCAAGGGATTTAGAGGGTTGATAAGTCGCCTCTCCTTTGCACCATTTGCTTGTGCCTTCTCCAACTCTTTTTCCCTTTTGCGGCTTCATTTTCTCTCTGTTGGTCCTCCCTTTTTTTGTCCTTCTCCTTCTTTTGCAGCTCCTTTTCAGCCTCTACTGCTACTCATTTCTTTTCCTTTTCAATTCTCATAATAATTTTCGCCTCCAATTCTACAATCCTTTCTATCTTGCGCTTTGCAAGTTGTTGCTTCTTCCTCAATTTCAGTTCTTCTAGTTCCTTCTTCTTTTCGTCTTGTTCACTTAGCATTGCCATGAAGTCATCAGCAGTTAGGAGTTGGGATCTTCTTTGCAATTTGATCCCACAGTCAGCTATCTTGTTAGACTTTTCTTTCACCACATGAATCGGTAGCTTCAAGAATTGTGAGATGCGTGAAGTTTGTTGGCCTCCCAAAGGCTCAATCAAATCGACATTATTTGTTTCTGACATCTCACTATCTGTAGCATTCGTTCTATCTCCTAACTGCTCACCGTCATTGTCTCCACAATCAACATAGAAATGTATTAACATATTCAGACCCATGTTGTGTGGTGGAGATGGCATTGAAAGACTTTGTTCTTCGTCCACATGCATATCCATAGCAAGGTTGGCAGCACCATCTAAGAGCCAGGAGGGTTGCTCAGGTGGAGTTGGCAGGGAAAGAGATATGTCTCCAATAGTAGTGTGGTCTCCCAATACTGTTGGTTCAAGTGGTTCATTGGAATCTGAAACAAAAAATTCATACATGTAAGTTTGAGAGTAATTGAAGAACAAACGAATCCAATCCATGTAATTTAAATGCAAATAGAGAAGGCAATTGTTAACAGTATCCACATACATATGCATATGCTGACTCTTATGATAATACCATTTCTCAAACAACATACTAAATTTTATCTTCATACAACATATGCATATGCATATTTCATATGCCGACTCCTACTTATGTTAATTCCATTTCTCAAACATCATACTGAAATTTAACTTCATACAACATATGCATATATGCAATGCATATGCATATTGCATATATGCGTATATAACTTCATACAACAAATGCAAAACATAGTGTAAACAAATTCATACATGTAAGATTGAGTGTAATTGAAGAACAAACTAACCATGCATCTAATTGAGGTGATTGGAAATGAGCAACATATCAAACAATGGTACATAGTGTAACAACATACTGAAATATAACATCATACAACAAATGCAAAACATACTAACTATACGCTGACTCCTACTTATGTTAATACCATTTCTCAAACAACATACTAAAATTTAACTTCATACAATAATTGCATATATGCATATGCATATTGAAAATATGCATATATTCATATGCATATTGCAAATATGCATATGGAGATTTGCATATATATGCATATCTAACAATGTTGCATCGTGTAACAACAAATGCATACATATCTTCAGATTTGGATGTCTAATGGTCCAATTTGTTCTTTCCTTTTTGAAGTTACACTTGAAAGACGAGAAAAAACTCACATCAAGAGGTTGCAACTTGTGTGATGTGTGGGCAGGTAGGGTGAGCAAGTCAATACCAAGCTCCCTTTCTTTGGTAATGGTAGAGAAGGCTACATGGCTGCCATTCCCATCAAATATCAAGAGGTGTATGGGTGGGTGAGCAACCCCCAGGTACTTGCATAGCAAAGAACTTGAGCCATTTGATAAAAAGCTCTTTGGTCATCCATGCGTGAGGTTGAACAACCATCAATGCTCCTGGCTCACAGTTGGTATGTAGTTTTGCACATTTTTTTTGCTCTTGAACAAATAAAAACCTGGAATTTTTTGACCTGCAGCGTTTACACATGCTAGAATAGTGATCCACTCCCAGCTCTTTGGGATAATGTAAGTAACACTTCTCATGCCTTTCATGGCAAGCAACTTCATGTTACCGTTCCGGCCAGCTTGCAGCCCTGTCTCATTGCAGTTCCAAATCCTTTGTGGTCCATAGTTCCCTCCTGCATATGCCTTCTCCAAAGTGTCGTAGAAAGCACTTACAACCAGTTGCCTCAAATTTATAGCACGGTCTCTATCTTGACCTTGGGTTGTTCTCAAGCAGAGATCATGATGCCTTCTTTTGAATCCCGTCCACCATGACTTGCCAGGAAGCCCATTCTTGAAGGGATTATTCTTTGTTTCACATATTTGGGCCACTTCCATTTTCAGATTGGTGATCTCCAAACCTTGGTCAACAACAGTTATCTCCTTGCACTATTCGACAATCAATGACTCTTCCTCCTTAGTTAGGACTGTTGGGGGGCCTCTCCTTCTTGTAGTGGTCACACCACCTAGCCAATTGAACAATGTTGAGGTAGGAATACCCCACTTTTTTGTTGCATCTCTAGTTGACCAGTCATAGTCTTCAACATCTTCAAGGGCATGGTCCATGTCAGCCTGGGTCCATTCACGCCTTGGTGCAACCTTTTTGGTTGATACAACTGGGTTAGCTTGCACTACAAATTTGGTTGGTTGCTCCAGAACAATTTCTACCTCCTCCTCACTACTTGGTTCTTTAGTTCGCTGGTGAACAGGAATGACAACATCCTCATCATCACTATGTGGTATATGCACACCTCTCTTTTGTGCGGGCATAGTTGTACGGCTCCGCTTTTGTGGAGGCTCTCTCCTTGAAGATCGCTTGCTATTTGTTTGCACATTTATTTTCCTCTGTATTGAACCAACACAGTGATTAGTAAACAACATACACTTAATATTCAAAATAATGATACCAACTAAAACAACAAATTCATACATTTACTATTGACCGTAATTGAAGAACAAGCTAACCATGCATATAATTGAGTTGATTTGAAATGACGAAAGGTATGTGTGCAATGAATCAAGCAATGCATGCTATACTATCATATGTAGAACTCTACCTCTTATAAACATTTCAGTGATACCATTAAACCCTTCGTCATACAACATTATAATACCATTATATATAAACTTGAAACATCAGTATCATACAATAGACACAACATTATGATACACATTTATATGAACTTGCAACAACAACATGATACAAATATTTATATCTTCAAACAGCTTTATGAGACAAGAAAGGGTTTCAAATATTTCTATCATATTGTTGTTTCAGGTTGTGTTAATGTTTCATAATGTTGTTTGAGATATTCTTAGCATACTGTCACTTTAATTGAAGAATAGACAAAGCATACATCTAATTAAGTTGAATGTAACCAATGGTGGGTAGGGTAACTTTGAGCAAGGGGTCCACGCCATCAATGTCCCAGTTGAATAATTTTTTTATGCCATGTCCCTTGACAGTTGAGCTGGCATTATGCAACTTTATATATATATATATATATATATATATATATATATCTTATTGATGTTTCAAGTTATTTATGCTCTTTCATTCCATGGTTATAACACAAGTAGGATTCATATGCTATCACAGTTGGCTGTAAGGGAGAGGGGTTGTCAATTACAGTCGGTTAAATTGAAGAACAAACACATAGACAAAAGGGAGAGGAGCTATGTGTGGGCATAGGAGCCGATCGTGGGTATATATTTGGACATATGACATATGGTGGGTATGGTATGTGAAAGCTTGCTTATACACTGCCAATTTAATTGAAGAACAAACAAAGAAATGGAGGAGATTTTTTGCCCTACAGAGAATGCAGTGAAGTGGTATAAAGTTCATGGCATTTTCCATGAAATTTAAATTCTTGGCATTTTCCAATAGTTTATAAGTCACAATGTTTTCCATGGATTTTATAGCAGTTCTAACTGCATGCACTACAGGGCAATAGTGTTTTGATGTGACGCAAATATTGACCCCTCTCCCTTACAGCTAACTTTGATGATGGTTGAGTCCTACTTTTGTTAATACCATTTCTCAAACAACATACTAAGATATAACTTCATACAACATATAAATGTGTGTAATTTTGTGTGTCATGGCTTTTAATTATTTTATGTAACATAAGTAGGAGTTAGCCATTATGACAGTTGATTGTAATGGATAGGGTTCGATATTTACAGTAACTTTAATTGAACAACAAAAAAATCATACATCTAATTAGGTTCAATGTACATGAGGACATACATACAGTCACTTTGCAGAGATAGATAGATACTTAATTTGAATTGGAATGAACAAGTTATAAATTGAATGTAGATACCTATATTTGGTGATGAACTGTACAGTAATATATAAATTTGAGTATGCAATATATATCTATCTCTGTGTGTGTGTGTGTATATATGCAGAGATAGATAGATACCTAATTTGAATGTAGATACCTATATTTGTTGATCAACTGTTCAGTAATATATTAATTTCAAATTGCAAAATAGAAATATTTATGCCTTGTTAATTTACATTCAAATTAGGTATCTATCTATCTCTTTGCAAATATATATATATATATATATATATGTTTCCCATAGCCCTATCCATTTTCATGAAACTTACACATTTATCTATATTTGCAATATATATGGCGCTATTCATTTTAATGAAACTTATGCATATCTATATATATATTTGCAGAGATAGATAGATACCTAATTTGAAATTAATATATTACTGAACAGTTCATCAACAAATATAGGTATGTACATTCAATTTATACCTTGTTCATTTACATTCAAATTAGGTATCTATCTGTCTCTACAAATATATTATATATATATAAGGAGAGAGAAATGTGTAAGTTTCATTAAAATGAATAGGGATATATTTATTGCAGATATAGATAAATGTGTAAGTTTCATGAAAATGGATAGGGTTGTGGGAAACATACGTGGATATGTATCATTTTGTGCAGCATATATATGTATGGTAATGTTGTATTCGAAAGGGTTGGAAATATTTCTACCATAACAGAGCTTAAAGGGAGACTGGTCAATGACAGCATAAAGGATGGTTATGGAAATTACCAAGGTGTCGATTCATTTAAATGTAAATGGAGAAGGCAATTGGTGATAGTAGAAAATGGAAATGCGGTTTATATTTTTGCAAAGGAAGGAAATCACTTACCATAAAAGCTGACAGAGGAGACTGCATCGATCTGGAGGATGTCATCGTTGCTCAGGAGCATGCAACAGAAAGTGAGAAATTTGAATAAACTATAATGTGTAACTTGCATCGCACAAATGAGGATTGCTTGCATAAATAGGTTTGTTGAATTTGAATTGGTAGCAAGTGGATTAATTTGAATTATGGGAGGGAATTTGATCTGCATTGAATGGATTAATGGTAGAAGTGATAGCTTAATGGGTACGTAGGATTTCTGGTTGGTGATTTGAAGTGATATTAAGTTTGTTTTTGAATTGTAACCAGTTTTAAATTTTTTTTATGATTATTGTTTTTTAGGTGGATTTGTAAATAATAGAGTGATAATTAAGTGTTATAATGAAATTTTGCAATGCATAGTGAGCCTGAGAGTTCGTGTTTTTCAATTTTGCAGGCAAATTCAGAAAAAAGATTGGTTATTATGGACATCCGGGAACCAGTTGATAGTAAAAAGAATATGAGAAATGGGACATGTTGAAATGTATTTTGTTCAAATATATTTGGAATTAAATCACTTGGCAATGTCTTATGTACATGTCAACTCACTTTTAATGCAAGAAGACTTATATTTTGGATAATAAAATATCCCTTCACAACAACCTTTTATTGGGAAGGTGGAAAATATTATTTATATTGTGGAAATAAGATTATCATTATGCATTCACTTGATATTGTGAAATAGGAAAATAAATGTCCACTTGCATTCACCCACTATTGAGAAGGTTGCAACAAAAAAGTCAACCTATGATAGGACATACTGTGAATTTAATATGAATCTATCATATCATATTTAAAACAAATTTGAAATTTTTATTGGTATAAATATTACCCACTGGTGGGCCCCAGGTTGTCCATAACTATACCAGCGATGGGACCCTGTCCCATGATCGGCTCCTCTCCCTTGTACATATAGATTATATAAGAATTTAGTTTATATTTTTACCACTCCTCTATAATGGGCCTTCTAACAACTAAGCTTATTAGCTCTATGATGGGCCTTATAACAAATAAGCTTATTAGCTTGTGTGTACGTTCTAGACTTCCATGATGGGCCTTCTAACAACTAATCTTATTAGCTCCATGATGGCTCTTATAAAAAATAAGCTTATTAGCTCCTTTACGTTCTAATGCCACAAACTTTCTTTGCCCAATTTTCCTCTGAGTAAAGACATGTAAGTTGTTCATTGGTTGGTGTATAATCTGGCTCAACTTCCTCACACAAAGCAAAGATGCACTTTAATATTCTTTGTGTAAGCATGGAACAAACTTTATTTTCCCAATTGTCCTCTGAGTAAAGACATGTAAGTTGTTCATTGGTTGGTGTATAATCTGGCTCAACTTCCTCACACAAAGCAAAGATGCACTTTAATATGCTTTGTGTAAGCATGAAACAAACTTTCTTTGCCCAATTGTCCTTTGAGTAAAGACATGGAAGTTTTTCATTGGTTGGTGTATAATCTGGCTCAACTTCCTCACACAAAGCAAAGATACACTTTAATATGCTTTGTGTAAGCATGGAACAAACTTTCTTTGCCCAATTGTCCTTTGAGTAAAGACATGTAAGTTGTTCATTGGTTCGTGTATAATCTAGCTCAACTTCCTCACACAAAGTAAAAATGACAACACTTTAATATAATATGCTTTGGGTAAGTGCACAAAGTTGAGTCCATGAAACGTGGAAGTTTTTGCCTTAACCAAAAAATTGAAATCGACATTGAGGAAACGGGATCCCGATTTTAATAAACGGGATCCTGATTTTAATAAATGGGATCCCGATTTTTAAAAATCGGGATCCCGTTATGGTTCGAGATCCCGAGCTTGAGATGAAACGGGATCTCGATTTTTAAAAATCAGGATCCCGTTTCCCATGGGATTCCAAACCGATGGAAAAGGCACAGGATCTCGACTCTCACAAAATGAGATCCCGATTTTTAAAAAACGGGATCCCGATTTCTATAAATCGGGATCCCGTTTTGTATAAATCAGGATCTCGTTTTGTATTGCTATTTATTTAAAAAAAAACACATTTCACTACACAGTGGACGGGACCCTAAGTATTGGAGACAACGACCCCCACAATCAGCTACAGGTACGCCCCTACACGCCATTTTTTTGCATTTTTTTATTTTGAATTGAAATTTTGAAGAAAATAAATGAATTTAGCATGTTTTTTTTTAATTTATTTCATGTTTAATGCTTTTTAAGCTGATATGGTAGAAATGAATAGCGTAAAAATAGACAAAAAAATCTGATGAAACACGAAGGTTTTAATAAATGAAAAAGCGAACCTTGGTGTGTTTTAGAAACAAAATTTAACTTTGAAACCCTAAATTGTTGATTAAGCCCAAAAAATTGAATTTGAAAACCCTAATTGAAACAAAACAAAAAATTGCATTTCAAAACCATAGAAATCGAAATGAAATAAAAACATTGCATTTACAAATCCAAATCAAGCTTTTGAAACCCTGAATCCAAATCAAACGAAAAAAAATGAATTTGAAAACCCTAGTTTGAATTGAAACGAAAAAATTGCATTAAAAACCCTAATTGTTTAAAATTGAAACCCTAAATTGAATTGGAACAAAGAAATTGTTAAAACCCTAAATTAGAATCGAACAAATCATTTTGATTTTGAAAACTAGGTAATTTCGAGCTCAAAAAAATTCATTTGCATTGCTTAAATGTTTTAAATTTTATTTGCTTTGTATGGAAAAAACGATATATATTAAACTTTAGTTTGAATGTTAAATTATAATTAGATTAGAAATCAATATGTTAAAGAATAGTTAAAATTCATAAACTTTATCTTGATGTTTGTTTGCAAATTTAGTTAGCAAATTCGTAAATCTAAGCACGTACAATCAATTCCAATTGACACTAACTTGCAAGTCTAAATTATGCCAAGGGCCACCCAAACTTCACCCTTAGTTTGCTAAACCCTAGACCCCAAACTGTAAAATCTAAACCCTCAACACTAAAACATTTGAAATTTATGAACCCTAGACCATAATCTTTCATTGGACATACCCAAAATTATGTAGGTTCAATGTCAAGAATGGGTCTATTTGGTAGATTTATGAAAACTATTTTGAATATCTAGAATGCCATAAAAGTATAATTATAGCAATTCCAATTGGAAACACTTGGGTACATATATCATATGAAGTTTGATCTAGGAAGGTGTCTATTATATAGGAGGTTGATAATACATGCTGGAAGAGGTTTGTATGGGAATTATATGTATTAAGAAAAACATACCACATGACCTCTATAGGATTTTTAAGATGTGATCCTAGATAATAATCCACCCATCCTCAATCATAATGGATTCTTTAGCAATTAAGAGATTCAATAACTATAAAATTACCTATATTTTGATACTATATAGATTTATGTGGAAGGATAGAAATGCATCAATAAGGAGACCAAGATGGAACCATTTAACACCTACAAGGTACACCTATTACATGGGAAAGGGAGGAGGTACATTATGATAGTTTGGAGGAACTACATGCTATTATTACAATTTAGAGATAGGAGGATGATTCATATAAAAGAAATATAA